>JADMLL010000010.1:5699679-5862386 GCA_016920875.1 Columbicola columbae
TGTATGTGAAATACCTAGTTACGTCCAGTTGCATTGAAACGAATTTTTGTCTACATTTATATATTAAGGTTTAATGACTTATAAGAACTATGCCTTTTTAAGTGTTTTGTTTTCAAGGATTAGATGTCCCTTTATAGCACTCAATAATCATTATCCAAAAATTTGTGTATATATAACTTTTTGTATGACATATCAGTTTTTCTTTTTAATGTGAGATTCTTGCATGAAAGGACTGAACTTGAAATTGGTTTTAAGAATATTTCTGGTATGAAACAAAGTATGTAAGGTATTTTTTTTAGTTAATTATTAGGCTTGTAAATATTGTATTTTATTCCAATATAATGGCATTTATTTTTGTTATTGTAATTAATTAGTTTGGGAATTTCTGTCATCATCATTCACTTACAGCAAGGGTCTTCAACCCGGGGCCGCCAATAGCACTTTCAATAACAACTACAAAAATAATTTTTAGAAAAATAAAACTGACATTGACCAACTGCATTGTATTGATTTTTAATTTGCCCCTTTTGTTGATGTTGGCTCAATAAATAAATGTTTTCTGCTTATCTAGTGGTTTAATCATCCTGACCATTGCCAAAAATTTATAAAAATACCTATGGTCCAGCCTGGGAGGCCTGGTAGGTGAGAGGTTAGAGCACTCACCTATCACTCCAAGAGCCATGGTTCAAATCCCACCTGGGTGCAAAATTCCCAGCCAGTTTTCTCTTGCTCTTCCTTACCTTAAATTTTTCCTTCAATTTACCCATAATCCTTTCCACCAAAATTCCTCCAAGGCTCACAACCTTGGCAGTATGTTCAGTCAGTGAGAAAGCCTTCAACGAGTAGCTGACTCATAATCAGCATATTTTCAATAACTTGCTCAACAAATAGGAGTAAAAATGAGTTGAAAACATCTGGTCCCTAGTTGGCTGAAACTAGAGAAAAAAAAACCTATGGTCCAGCCTGCTGTGCAGAAAAAAATTTTTTTTGACCTTTAATGTTTTTTATTTTTAATTTATTAGGCCCGGGATGCCTTTTGGGCTTACATCGGGCATACTTTTTACAATAAACTTCCAATGCAAACAAACACAGAAAAAGGTCACATCACAGGTTTTGTCTTCTGATGTAAAATTCGTCGCATTGTGGCTGCAATGACGTTCCAGGTCGTGCTAGAGGTTAGCATTTCCTTTGCCAGGTCCCAGTACTCCACTCTTTTCCCCAGGTTTTGCCGGAGAAGATTCCTCTCGTTCTCCCAGAGGGCATCCCAGACGTGTTCGGGCGTATCTTCCTCGTCCTTGCACGTCTGACACGTTGCTTTCTCGAGTTTCTTCACTCGGTGGAAGTAGCTGCCAAAGTTCCCATTTCCGTGAAGAACTGCGTGATTGGCCAGTCAATGTCTCCATGCCTACGGTAGTACCAGAGGGCCAGGTTTGGGTTGAGCCTGCGCGTCCGGACACCGGTCTGTGAGACCTTTAATGTAAAACGTTGAAGACTCCTGACTTACAGTATAATATGCCATAAGGCCTTTTTATTTACCTGAATCTTAGGAAGGAAAAAAATATTAATCAAAAGTTATCAATTGCTACTTTCTTTGGCAACAATGTTACAAAATAATGATAGTGCACTAACAGTCACTGCTTTGAAAATAATGATGTAAAATTGTTCTTGAAGGCATGAAATAAAACAAATTGATATCTTTTTGCAAACCTAAATAAAGGTATGTTCTGTTTTATTCTACTACAAAATCAATTTTCAAATAAAATTATTAATTAGAATGTATTTTTGCCTTAGACTCAAACTGGTTTGAATAGGAAATGAAATGTAATGTAACTGCACTTGGACCTGTTACTTGCTAAGCTGCTGGACCACACAGCAACCAGGACAGCTTCCTAACTGTTAATGTAATTAAGAATGTGTGATTGTAAGATATAACTCAATATTGTCTTAAACTTGAAACAAAGAAGTCATTTAGTTTTTATTAATGCAAACACTCCATTGAGAGAACATTAGCGGACAAACTAAATGTAGATAATAGATTTAAAGATTCTGACTACACCTTTTCTTGAAACTTTATCTTGATGGTTATGTTAAAATACAATTTTTCAGAAATAATTTATTTAGAAACCCATATATTACTATTCATCAATGCAAATTTTACAGGAAAATTTTACTTGGATGTAAACATCTGTATGGAAATCCTCTAAATTCAATACAAGGATTGGTGTACTTATTTGAATTGCCCAGTTTGTCAATATTTTAATTCAATTAGATTTCCACAGTCAAAAAATGCATTGAAAGGAATACTCTGTTCCTTGTGATTGTCACAAAGCTGTTTTTAGCCAATTCAAAATAAAATTCTCTCAAGATGTTTATTCTAATGGATCACCTGGTTGACCAAATCCTGATACTCATGAATACGAAGGGCCGTCCACGAGCCTCTGATTTTTAACACTATTTTGCACTACATTTTTGATTCATTTGGCGAGTTGTGTCAACAAAATTGGACACAACTCACCACGACTCAATCTGTTTATGGAACACTGGTCTAGCATTATTGTCTAACAACGTTTAGAAAATGTTTAAAACACCTTGAGTGATCGTGACTATCAAAGAATCATCCTCATAACGTTACACGCAAATACAGTGTGGCGGTATTTTGATCAGACAAAACTCCGTTTAACGGTTCCTAAACCACAGAGTAAAAATTCTTAGGTCGAGTCTTCTGCTTTCTTTTGTGCCACTTTTTAATACACAATATTATACTGATTCGTAAATGCTTTCGTATTTTTGTATAGTTGGACACTGCAAAACAATGAGTAAATTGTTCAAACAGTTTTTCCTTTGAAAAATCCTAAAAATTGTCCAAACCAAAAACAAACTTAAAAAGAAAAACGTGGTAACTTCTTCAGGTGAATAGCTCTAATTTCACAATCAGCTCAGCTGTGTTCACATATGTTAATTCCGTTTAATCATTCTTGACATTTATGAAATCGAGATAACTGGAGTTCGTAGTAATTTTATATGTTCAAATAATCTGTTTCTGAGTAATTTTCCTTTTGCCATTTATCTTTTCTTTAAATATAAAACCATAAATGTTAAATCATGAATAACACTTTTTACATTGTCAGGTTTTTTCTTTAATTTCAGAATGAATGAAAGGGGTGAGAAACTTGGTGTAAATTCCGCTCAAAACCACGTATCGAATGAAGAAGATAGTATTTTAGAAAATTTAATTCCTCATCAGATGGAGTTGGTGATGTGCTCTCAGCTCCAGTGAATTAATTTTAACTGAATCTAGTAAGAAATTTTGATTTTACCCATTATTGGTTATATATTTTAATACAATACTATTTAATGGCCTTGCTTTTTATAGGTAATGAATTAGATAAGGGTAATATTTCAAAAGATTTAAATGGGACTGATGCAGCAATTAATGAAAAACAAGATGATCCATTAATAGGTGAGTGCTGTACCATTACTTTTATATTTATTCTTCCATTTTAATCTTTAATAACTGTATAAAATGTAATCTTTGATATAGTGAGCTGAAGGGTGCATGTCCTGCCCATGACCCACTAAAATATTGCAATGCCCCACCTTAAGAGCCTCTACCCCATGTTGTGAATGACATATTTAAAGACAAATTTTTGTGTTTAAAATTATTAATTTATACATTTTAAATATAATTGTATGCTTATGTAACTACAAAGTTATTTCTTTGTAAAATATTGGCTGATCATTAATTTTGTATTAAACACTTAATTATTTATATAAAGCAGTGGTTTTACCTTGTTGATGGTGTTCAGATTTGCAGCCTGTAAATTTCATTTAATTCAATGTAAAGTGATTCATTCAGCTCAAGGGCAAGCAGTTCAAAAAGAAAAGTAAAGTGACACAAAAGGCAGCCCAAATGAATCACTTCTTATACCTGGCAATATTCATGAATTGTAAAATGACCCATCCGGACAAAGGCTCAGGTATGCTAAGGAAATGTTTCATTGTTTTAATGGGCCGCCCAGATGGGTCATTCAATGAATGTCTTTGTTTGTCAACCCCTTTTGGGGTATAAATACTGCTCTGAGTTCATTTAATGAACTTTCCGAAATCAGGAATCAGTGGTCTCGTTATTTTAACCTTATCACACTTCATCACCACAGGGTGATCTTAAGGCAGAGGAGTTGTCCATTGACATACTTCCTCATTTCATCATTGGTGACCGCACAGGAAGAATCAACCCTGATGATTCAGGGTTTCTTTGTTTGAAAGTTCAACAGATGGTATTAATAGTCCACTAGCAATATTTTCATAAACAGCGTTATTTGCCATATGTTACTAAAAGTGTAGTCTAGTTGTCTTTGGATTTATGAAAATACCATTTACCTAGGTTTAAATTGCAGGAAAGTAGAAATCTGAATTTTATCAAACAGTGATGAAAGTAAAGTCAAAAGTTTTAGAGAATAAATGCAAATTTTGGATCAGACACTTATAGGAATTGGCCAAAGACGTGACAAAATGTTCACTTAATGTGACAAATAAACAAAACTCAGAATCATCACACAATACAATTAACACAATAAAGAATTAAATTGATTTGAATATCATGATTTATTACAATGTTTGTGGATATCAAATAAATCTTACCTTTCATATAAAGAAAGAAAGAGGCTCTTAAAGTGTTGGGAACAAAATGATACTCACTTCTTTAAAATTTCACTTAGTTTCTTAAAAAATATTAAAGTTTGATATATACTATCATAAGAGTTTTATAAGTGCAAAAAATTGTGAAACTTTAGTATTAGCATAAAAATAAATCTTTGAGACCTAACAAATTTAATCTTTGCACCTAAAAATCCAAAAATATGATTTCAAATGCTTATATATAAGTCATAAACATTTTTACATAATATTTTGCTACCCTTAATAAAGTGTTTTTATTTGATTTACTGATTAATTTTTTATGTCATCCAAATGGTTATAAATGCTTTTTGAAAAATAACAAGTTGTAATGTACTGTAATAATTAAAAGAGTTTTTATCTTTAGGTAATCACAAAGAGAGTATTGATGAAATTATAGGAAAAAAATCACCACAGACTGTATTTCTCCTTGAAACAGAATGGGGCTCAAAGGTTTATTTGGTTGGAACAGCACATTACAGTGAAGAAAGTCAAGAAGATGTAGCCAGAGTAAGTTTTTTTTGAAAGAGTAGTTTGAATTATAAATTACATTTTGTAATGGTTGAGAGCTTAACTCTTGCATTGGAATTAATGCTCAGGAGTGATCTGATATCTCTCTATTTCATTATTTCATCCCATCAGAAGGTATTACAATTATCCATGAAAATAGTAAATTTATGAATGTTTTAGGTAATCAGAGCCGTTCACCCTAATTTTGTTGTATTAGAATTATGCGAGTCAAGGTCGTATATGCTGAAGTGGGAAGAAGATGAAATTTTGAAAATAGCCGAAAAAATGGAGTTCAGTAAGTATCGCTTATGGAACATTGTAAAGGCAATAGTTTCCTGTTGAGTTATTGAAAAATTATGCGATTGCAGAAATGATGAAAGAAACGATCCTCACTTATGGAGTATTTCAAGGGGTCATGTACCTTCTTCTCCTTTCCATCTCAGCTCAGATCACCAGGGAATTAGGAATGGCCCCTGGAGGAGAATTTAGAAGGGCATACAAAGAAGCAGCAAACGTTCCTGGCTGCGTCATTCATTTGGGTGATCGTCCCATAGAGATCACTTTGAGGAGGGCTTTTGCAAGTTTGTCCTGGTGGCAATCTATTAAATTTGCTTTTTACGTCATTTTCAGTAAAAAAAATATTGAGTAAGTGGTTTTCTTTTATGGTAAACCGAAAAAGGATTTGAAGTAACAAATATGTTTTGGTCATAGACGTTTAATGTTAAAAATTTTCAATTATCATACTTTTTTGAAACCAAAAGATACTTAACCGTATATATTATCATTACTTCTTCCTTTTAACTCGACTGTAGATGTTATTTGTCGGTGATGGATTTAACAAAAGGTTCCAAGATGCAACAGGCATCCTCAGGAACTTTATTATTAATCTTTGTCTTTAGTGTAGTGGTTAAGTTCCTGCCTTGGACGCAATGATCGTGAGTTCGAATCCTCCTCCCGCATCTTGTTATACCCAAAAAAGGATGAAAAATGAAATTAAAATCACCACCAATATTATGTTTTACAGCGAAGAGGATATAGAAAAATGCAAAGACCGAGACTGTTTAGAAGAGATGCTTGCAATGCTCGGAGGGAAGTTTCCGGATTTAAAAAAAGTCTTTGTCAACGAAAGAGATTTATTTTTATCGTACAGCTTGTTAAATGCCACCATGTTAACAACTGGACCTGAAGGGGATTGTGCCGAACACGTGAGTTTAATTTCTTGTTTTTCTATACAATGAAAATTTCGCATATTAGAGGAAAGACGACAGCTTAGTAATTGTCCAGATTATTTTTTTTTTACGAAAAAAATGCTATGCCAAATGTTAGGTACAAAACTCATTTCAGAGCAAGCTGCGACAGGCGTTGTTCGGGCCGGTCAGACTCGACGGCGATCACCTGTTCAGCTCAGTCTCATATACGCATTTCGCACGCATTGTGTAGTTTTCGCATACTCATTGAACAGTTTCATACGCATTTTAGTTTAAGTCGCATATTCGCATTTGCTCAATTCATACGCGTTTCGCATAGTGCATCGCAGTCATTATCACGCGTTTTATGCAAACAGGAGCAAAGGTAAAAGGTACAGGTGAATTTTCCTTCCACCCCCCATCCTAAAAGGTTCATCTGTCCTGGATTCCTTACTTCAGGAAAACAGGTAAGTCAACGCATTATTATTTTCTCATTCTCTCTCGCGCTTGGCCTTGGCCACGAACCAGCGCAACTCACTCATATTCACACATTCACGCATTACACACATTTAATATTATTACCAAAGTTAAGCAAATCCAACAGTGATCTCTCCTTATTCGTGTGCATCTTTCTCTCAGCCATTCAGATTTTGATCGGTTTACCATCAATGACTGCTAGTTTTGTCATACATTCTTACCCTAGACAGTATATCGAATGAAATACACCATTATGAGTCGTATTGGGCTGGTCCATTCATCATCACCAGCACAGTAGAAAAGTACACTGAGTAAAATGAAATTAAAATCTCTAGCAAGGACACTATTTCATTGGAAACTTTTTATTTTTACCCCGTGTCAACTGCCATCTGTCTCTAAGAGACATTTTGTAGTTGGTCTGGCTTAGGGGCTTATATCCAGGAGCAGACCAGTGTCTCAACCCCAGGGAAGGAATGAATCATTGGAAACTAAGAGTACATTTTATCACTATTCAGGGTGGATCATTTTAATCTCCGGTCGAATCTCTTGATTGAACGCATCATTCAAGATCATTACAATCTTTTCCCCGCAACCGACCAACTTTGTCTAAAAAAAGTTTTCGCTTTCATAGTTTCCAAGAGATTCGACTGGGGAGATTAAAATAGACCACCTTGTGTAATATATATTAATGTAAGTAATATATATAAAAATATGCGTGAATTTTTTAAAATAAAACCACGTAAGTTTGATTACGGTGGTAAAAGTGGATTCTCAATCCCGAAGTAGTCAAAAACAATATACGGTATGTATCTATGTTGATTTTCACGGTTATAAAAAATGTAGATGAGTTTTGAAACTTTTGCGACTGTTTATTATTAATATTACAATATACTTTATGGCTATTACGCCGCATCAAAAATTAAAAAAAAAAGAGGTAAGATTAAGAAGAAATTCTATTTTTTAATACCCAAAAGTTCTATAGTAACATAAAAAATTTATGTGTGACTTTGAAGGGGCCGGTTTGTAAATGAGCACTCTTGAAGGAATGGTGAAGTTGAAACCCGGGAAGTGTCAATAATAAGGGAGACAGACCACTTTGAGGTTGGTTACTGGGTCCAAAAGTAACACAAAGATTAATTCCCCTAACCATGTTACTTTTTTGCAATAGTCAATTAAGTGTCCACCATCTTAAATGTATCTATTTTTGATTGTTTTAGCGTTGTTGGAGTTGTTGGAATGGGACACATAGCAGGTATTCAACGAAACTGGGGAGTTCTGGATCCAATAGAACTTCGACGAATATTACAAATTCCACCGCCTTCAAAGACATCAAAAGTGCTCAAATTTGTAACAAAAGCATCGGTCTTGTGTTTGGCTCTCTACGGAGTTCATAAACTTGCTTCCAAATCTCAATTTTATTGCTCATTCTTTCGATAAAAATTACTTAGAAACCACAAAAGGAAACTGTTGCCTCTGCAGAATTCCTTTCAATTCCATCCGATTTTAACAGTTTCGTGGTTTCATTCCTGGAAAAATTGATTCGGGTACCTGATTTATACCTCGTCCTGAATATAAAAAGACGATTTTAAATGAGTTGGGTATAAATAAATAATTTTCACTATAGCCTTATATTAAAGTGGAGGCAGGCTGCACTGCTGTTAGTTAAAATAAAAGCATTTATTTTTATAATAAAAAAATATATATTTATTTTGCTAGTATTTATTAACTTTAATATTTTGGCCTTGGTCTAAATTAATCGACTTTATTATTAATAATACAATAAATAAATAAGTTTATTGTCTGGAATTCGTTTATTGATTTTATCTTGTTTCACCTCCGACTTTACATCAAATTTATCTTTCTTTCAAAATTTCTTTTAAATTATTTACTTATTGTGGGTTATTTCTCTATGAGAATCTTACCATTCTTACCATATTTGTTAAAGAAGTCTAAAATACCAGGCAACAAAATCATTTACATCATATTCTAGAGCAGAGGTGCGAAACTAGGGGTCGCCAAATTTTTATAAATTTTGAATTTATCGCCGAATATGGATTAGATAAGAAGAAATTGCAACCTCATACATCTCATTAAAGGGGAATTCTACTGATTTTTATGTTGTATAAAAAGTATTTTCTTAATAAAAAGTATAAATAAAATTAATACGTGTCATATTTGATGAGGTTTTTATTCCATGAAATAAAAGAATTGCGCGAAATAAACATCGTATTTATGAACATCTACCCGAAGGGATCCCCAAAATTTTTCTCTACTGAAGAGGTCGTAGTCGGAAAAAATTTGGGCACCACTGTTCTGGAGTGTGAGCATTCTTTTAAAAAAGGAAAAGTTTTTCAGGTGCATTTTCACTTGTACAGTATAGGTTATCTAGGATGGGTGAAGTGAAAGGTCCGATCAAAACTCCCTTATTCTTCCTGTGTTTTGTAGCTTGAAAGCTCTTTGATCAAGTTCCGTCTCAGTTAGTCGGTACACTTTCCTAGTACTATTAAATACACTAATATAATTTCCGTCTGTCGGCTAATTTACCATTTATGACTACCAGTTTCTTCATAGATTCTCCTATTTCAGTTTATGTTGTACAGTAAAACAAAAATATCGTTTCATCGATCATTTGAGGTTCGTCTATTCATCACCACCACCACATTAAACCAAAACAAAGACTTATCATTTTATTTTAATACATTGTATATATTATAAATATAAATATTATTATAATATATATATATATTATATTAATATATGCTTGGATTTTTTTAAACAAAACTATTTGGTTAAAGATTGGTTATAGTGAAAAGTGGGTTCTGGGACCGAAAATGTTTCTGTCGATTTTATGGATTACGAATTTTTTTTTTTGAACTTTGAATCAATTTGTATTAATGAACGTTGTTGAGGACATTATATAATGAGTCCTTTTACGCCTCTGGGGAGTAGGGCGTCTATCCGCCATCGGAGGTCTGATTGAGGTCTCTTTTCTTTGCTGTAGCCCAAGTTGCTGCAGTCAGCTCATCTTTGACTGTTTGCCTCCACGTATTCCTTGGTCTTTCTCTTCTTCCTTGTGAATTACAGTCGAGTACTTGTTTGGGATATGATCCTGTCCTCGGCGAAGAGTGTGCCCAATCCAGGTAAATTTTTTTTGTTCGTATTTGCGTTTACAAAGGCTTCTGATTCTTTCGGATCCATAGTTCTTCGTTGGAGATGGGTCACCTTACTCCTACGACACTCTTAGAAACCTGTTATAGACTTGATCCTGCGGGCACTGCCCTCGTTACGTTTCATCTGTAGAGAAGCGACAGCTTGACATTCGACTGGAGGATCCTTAGTTTGGACTTCAGTGAAAAGTTCTTCGATCTCCAAATGGGGCGCAGTAAGGCAAACGCTGCTTTGGCTTTGCAGATTCTGTTGTCGACATCTTCCTGGACCTCCGCTCTCGGAGATCATACTCCCTAAGTAACAGAAACTTTTGACACGCTCTATTATTTCTCCGAGTTAGATGAACGGTCTGTTCACCGTTTCGTTGACACGCACCGTTTTGGTGTTTCTGGTGTTGATGTTTAGAGCAAATCTTCCGGCCTCATGGTTTCTTTGAGGATATTATGAACCCAAATGAGAAAATATGGGCGTAATAAGATGACTATGAAGTTGGCAACTAGGCCCAAAAGCACCAGAGATAACCAAAGATTAAACAACTATTTTTAAATAGACAATACAAATAATAACTTAGTAATAATTAAAATTTGAAATTAAAATATTAATAAATACATAATATCAACTATGCAAAATATTTTAAAATATTCGTAATTTATAAATATATGAAGTACACCTGTACCCTCTCATCTTTTTGTCTTGTTTACGCTTACTACGTTACTTTTGAATTTCAATGAGCTCTTCTTGAAAACACATTTTACCCACTTTCAAATTCATAACTGTAATGTGAGACATACATACTGACATAATGGCTGAGAATGTTTATTGACAAGTGAATTTAAAGGTTAAAATGAACATAAACGAGCAAGTGGGTTGTAAAACCCAATATAGCGCACCATAGTAGCAAAGGGTTCGTTCAAATACAATCGTTTTCTCAATTAAAACCGAATCATGGTACCCACCCATACCCTCCTTCCTTCATCTCTCTCTTCTCCGGACACCGAGTAAACATTCGACTCATTTATGTCCATCACAGTCTCTCTCTCCTTCCCCGCCATCTTCGTCCGAACGTAATCATTTTTATCATGAATATATATGTCTCTGTTGGCGAGAAAACAAGATAAAAAGAAGATTTAAAGAAAATGAGTAGATGTAAAGAAAATAGATTGAATTCGAAAAGATTGAGCGAGGAGAGGAAGAGTGGAAAAACAAGAAATCCATCAGACGTGTCAGCAAAATATTAAAGAAAGAAAAGTTTAGCCGATGCGTGAACGTTTATTTTGTGGAAGAGGAGAAAGGTGTGGGGAGAGAAGGACGGTGGTGATAAATGGGCAACAAAAGCCAGGAAATGGAGAAACAAGTATGGTGACTGGTGTTTGATTTTCCACCGGCAGGACACCCACACGATAGACTTTGCAGAATTCAAATTCGGAAGGACGAACATCACATCCGTTCGATTGATCGATCCCAACGACATGGACGTTCAAACGCCTGTTCGCGACTGGGTGGAAGGTGAAAGACGAAACGGTCTCTACTTCGATATATCACCTCAAACTGTTAAGGTAGATTTGTTCTTCTTCTTCTTCTTCCAAACTTTGGCGGATGTGTTTTGAGCATTAAAATCATTTCCAGACGGAAACTGCTTTGTTATACGACGCCGTTCACTTATTCGCGAGAGCTGTTCACGTGATGGAAACCCCCAAGAAGAGAATGTCTGCGGCGCCTTTAAGATGCGACGGAGTTGAGACTTGGTCCAACGGATATTCCCTCGTGAATTACATGCGACTGGTGAGAAGGGAAACTCAAATCCCAAGAAGGAGGTCATCCGTCATTTAACCAAATTTTGACAGATGGGCCTCTTGTGAAGTCGAAATCTATTCTCACTCCTCCAGAGTCCATTCCCCTGTATATCTTGTGTTAATCACCACCTCACAACCATTTCAGGTAGAAACCAAAGGTTTGACTGGTCCCATGAACTTCGACAAAGCCGACGGAAGAAGGAATTTCTTCAGGTTGGAAATCATCGAACTGACCAAAACCGGATTCAAGAAAATCGGAACGTGGGATCCCATCAACAAAGTCAACTACACGAGAACTCTCGGAGAAATTTACAGTCAGATTGTGGAAAAACTTGAGAATAAGACATTCATAGTGGTATCTCGTTTGTGAGTACCTCAATCGACCCAAAACACGAAAATTCTAGAAATGGTCACTAAAACGAAGGTTTGGTTCACTTTCAGGAGCTCCATTCCTCATGCTTAAAGAACCACAAGCTGGACTGACCGAAACGACCGTTTTGAAGGCTACTATAAACCTCATCGACGAAATCGCCAAAGAACTGAATTTTAAATATGAATTCACCTTAACTCCCGACGGGAAGTATGGATCCTACAACAAGGTGACCAAGAAATGGGATGGACTAGTCAAACAGCTACTCGACAGGGTAACATATCGTCTAATCTCAACAGACCCAATGACTAAGATCATCACAACTAAAATTCAACCTTCTATTTCAGAAAGCTGATTTAGCAATCTGCGATCTGACTATAACCTACGAGCGAGAATCTGCTGTTGACTTCACCATGCCATTCATGACCTTAGGTGAGTAGCTCACACCAACATCTCACCAACACCATTTTAAATTATTTATCTATCTACTTACCACTTCTAATATTCTTCTGCTAGTGCATCAAAATCTACAGCAGATTTTGGTTGAAGCTAAAAACAAGACACAACTGCTAACACTTAGATCTCCTTTCAGGTATCAGTATCCTGTACAGCAAACCAATAAAACAACCACCAAACTTATTTTCATTTCTTTCACCATTTTCACTGGATGTTTGGATGTATATGGCAACTGCCTACCTAGGAGTTTCACTGTTTCTATTTATACTAGCCAGGTCGGTAGCTTTTATCTATCTAAACCCAAAATTTTTATCTCACTATTGAAACCACAGTAAAAAGGAAAACTTGAAGAAAATAATAATAAAAAAAAATGAAAGCAAACAAGAAGCCATTTATCACAACCCTTCTAAGTTTATACCTTTAACGAGTGATTTTTTGCTCAATTGAAGATTAACTATCCATTGTGAAAAATATAGATAAATAACGTTGTAAAAGATAAACTGCTTTAGCAGATGAAGATAAATAATTTCTGTGAAGCAGTTCTCAAAGCTCCGCCATCTAGGTTTCAAAAAGTGAATTAAAAGTGATTTTGTTTACAATTACGACCACTAGATGTCGCTAATGTATTTAGTTAATGGCGTTTTTGTTTGAAAAAAATTTTTGTCATCTTTTCGAATTGAAATTTTATCTGAGGTTCCCTTCGAACCTCTTTTTAATAAATGAAATTAAGGTATTCTTGCAGATAAATACTTTAAAATTCTTCTAGGGAAAACAACCGAATTATGTTTCTTACCTAAAATCAGTCAAAATAAGTTCGGGATGACGTAACGTCCATTTTGTGTTCTTGTTTCTTGGTTAATTTCAGCTACAAACCTGAAAGAGAAAAGGTTTAGGATTAGGCTTTAGACTAAACGAGATTAGTATTACACCTAATAAAAATCTCGTGTTGTTTGTCGTTGAAACAATCGACAATTTCTGGGAGAAAATCTAAAATGATTTATTTTGGCTTTCAGAAACCAAATCAAGCAGAGAATGATTGATTGACTTGTTTTTAATTTTTTATTTTTAGATAGAAAGCTCTGACTTGTAGACTTGTCTTATGTATTGAAAAATTACTGTTTAGTTTCAGCAAAAATCCAATCAAACAGCGGTATCCAAAGATTTTGGTAGAACAAAACTGCGAATGAAAATGGATGAGAATGATTCCATCTTTGGATATCTCTGAAGTCGTTATATCTATTTTGCAAAACTAATTAGTAGTTGATGACTATTTTCGTCTATTTAGTAACTCTTTAACAGCTTTAGTAATAGTCATTCATGTCTATCGTTCATTTTTTTTTCTCGTTTACTAATTTACATAAATGAAAACAAACAAAATGCAGGATGACACCTTTCGAGTGGGAAAATCCTCATCCGTGCAACGACAACTGCGACGAACTAGAGAGCAAGTTCAACCTCGTCAACTGCCTTTGGTTCTCCCTAGGAAGTCTCATGGGTCAAGGCTGCGACATCCTTCCAAAGTAAGAGAGGTGAAACCCCCTCGCACACAATCCTTAATCCGCCCCAACAAGGCAAAACATAGGTTTAATAGTTGTCATGTGCTACTAGGGATGCTCAGAGGTGAGATTTGGGAGGGAAAGGGGATGAAAGAAGGCTGTGGTTGAAGGTGGGGAAAGCGGTGATTTCAAAACTCGATCGGAAGTCTCCTGTTTGTCCTTCAAGTCCAGTTCCTATGTTCTTCCGGTTTGTTTAGTCATTTCCGGTTCTTTCCTTTGTGTTTCCGTCTTTTGGTTTTTTGTTCCTGTTGTATCTGCTTTCATTTCCATTCCTCCGTTGGGTTAAAATCGACTTTATTGTAGAGTCCGAGATGGTCTACACTCTAGTGACCCTGTACTTAACAGCTTTTGTCACGATGTGTCGTCGTCAACCTGTTGTGTCCAGTTGTTGTTTGGGGAAATTCCGTTGATCGTTTCTTAACTTTTCCGGTTTGTACCTGTTCTGTATAAACTCTGCATGAATTGTCGTCGTTTTTTGCATGGTCTAACTCATTCAACACCGTCCGGGAAATTTACAAAATGGCCCCCGTTCGACTGGTGTTCTTATTTTTCTTTGATGATTTTAACGGAAGCAGGTCCTATTTCCAGGATGTCTCCGTTCGAATGGTCGATGCCTCTGTACTTCTAAAACGGACGAATTGGAAACGATGGTCAATTTCAGCAATTCCGTTTGGCATAATTGCGGGTCTCTCATGCAGCAAGGCTCAGACATCGCACCTAAGTAAGGATCTAGCAGAACAGGCTTCTCTTTTGCTTCTAACTTCGTTCGTTCGCTCAACTTCCGACTTTTGTGGTTTGTATGACAAGCTTATCGTCTGCTTTGTCTTCTGTCACGCGCCTGTATCTTTCTGTTTTGATTGGTGGTAGTAGTAGTTGTAGGTGATAGTGTTCGTCTATTTGTTTGTCCTCTCTCTTTACAGATGAATCTTTAGAAGGCGACAACCTTTCCACTCTCTGTTCTTGTGCTGTTTTTCTGATTGAACCTGGAAACCATTTCTACTTACACTGATGAGGATGCAGCCTTCTACACACACTTACACATACATGTTGTCTTTGTGTCGCCGTTCTGCAGATCTTTACTTTGTGTTGCGTATTTGTCGGTTCCGTTAGCTTTTGTCTGGTGAACGTCCCACGATTTATAAAAACCGTTTTCGGAATTTCACCCCGGGGCCACATTCTTATATATCCGGTCTTGGTCGAAGACTACACCGACTTAACAATTGGTCAAATCAATCGGATACACGAACTCGCTCCCTCCGGCCATCTTCATATATCATGTTCGGCTCTGCCGGAAGCTCATATTTACAGAAACGGAAACTAGGCAGGAGGGAAGGGGGTAGTAGAGAGGAAATCGAACTCGACTTCGAACCTTAATTTATGTCTTTTTACGCGGAAAAATCCGTCAAATTGATCTTTTTATGGCGTTCGCGCCTTGAATGGCGAATTTAATCGGTTTTTATTCCGAGTCGTAATTTATAACGGCAATAAAGCCGGGTCCCGAAAAATGCAGACGAGTCGGCGCCTTTGTGAAACGAGATGAAGAGAGAGAGAGAGAGATGAAAGAAAAATCTATGCAAATAGATGTACATAAGTTTTTATGTATTCCGCTTATGTCTTTTATGCTAATTTTCTTATTGCACATTCCAATTCTTATTGTTTTGTTCCGGAGAATTTCCGGTCTGCTCTAGGAAGCCATTTTCATCCAGGTACGTTCGTAAAGGAACCGGGGATGATTTCTCCCATCATATTGATTGATTTCTTTACGAACGTACTCACACGCGCTTCACGATTTCCTGTAGTCAAATAATTTGTGTTCCTCCTCCTCCTTTTTGATTGGTTGGTTTACTAAACAAAGAAATTTCTCAGGGCAGTTTCAACCCGCATTGTAGCCGGAATGTGGTGGTTTTTCACCCTGATTATGATATCCTCGTACACGGCTAACTTGGCAGCGTTCTTGACGATTGATCGAATGGAAATCGAAATCGAAAAAGGATTTGGCCAAACAGACCAAGATAAAGTATGGGGCCGTTGCGGATGCTTCGACGGTCCATTTTTAAGGTTCGTTCTGTTTTTCCATTTGCTTTTTCACTGTTCGAAAGTCAAGATGCCTGGAAGATCGACAAGAGCCAAACCGGAAGTGGTAGCATGTTTTGATTTTTATTTTTCTCGTTAACGAGATTGGTTTGAACTAACTCGGATTTGGTTTTTCAGTTTTTATGTTGGTACTAGATTGTTTTGGAAGATGGGACTGAAAACCAAGAAAATATTTGAAACTGTTGGTTTTTGTTTTGGTTTTGTTATAACACGAGACTCACTACCCCAAACTGACATCGCACACCGGATACGGAAATCCGTTCCGTTGACGACTTGCATCTGAGAATTTGGAGGAAAACTGTTGTATCATTAAGAACAATAACACTAACACCTTTCGCAGGGCAGTTTCGACGAGGATCGTGGCCGGTATGTGGTGGTTTTTCACCCTGATTATGATATCTTCGTACACCGCCAATCTGGCTGCTTTCCTAACAGTGGAAAGAATGGACGTGGCCATCACGAGTGCCGAAGACCTCGCCAAGCAGACTAAAATTAAATACGGGGCTGTACTCGGCGGTTCGACCGCTGCTTTCTTTAAGGTATTCTTTAATACCTGATCCGAGAATGAGTTTTGTCTCTTTTCTTTTGTTTAAGTAGGCTAGGCTAGGTCTTTGAAGGGATTTGGTTTGGTTTTGATTGGGATGCGAGATGAGGTTTTGATAACAGTTTGTGCACGAGTGCTACCACAAGTCAGGCTTAACTTATATAGCGCTCAGGAGAGGATTTAAGAAAATGTCGCATGGTTGAGAGAGTATTGTTGACAGGACCGTGTTTAGATTTGAATGTGTAGATGAGAATATAAAGCAGTGGCTTTGCTTAAAAGTAGTTTCTTACATCACGTTTGTTAGATTCTGTTTTACTTTCTTCTTTTGCACTCGTTCTACTTATCTTGCACTTCTTATACTTGTCTATTTCTTCTTCCTTGTTCTTTTACTTCCTTCCCCTCCAAATTTTTTCTTCTTCTTTATAACTTTACCACTCTTCAACCTTTGACTAACTTTTCTTCCCTCTCTCGCTCCTTCTCGTAACTGAATTCATGCTGAATGAGTAGTATTATGTTTAGCAGACCTATGTACTTCATTTAGGACCATCTGTCTTAAACAGAAATTGTAGTTCATTGTAGTAGATTATTCAAAAGTAGATTCATACCAAAATGCATGGATTTGGAACTGTATCCGAGGTTTTGTGACGGTAGTCAGCTGTAGTTTATCTTCGTTTTGAAATTTATATTTTTAGGTCATCCGGACAAAATTTGGAAGAACACGAGGAACATCACCCACAAAACGGTACGTTACTATTCGAGTTGTAGTTTTTCACGTGTTGTAATCGCTTCTTACTCATTTTCCAGAACTCAAATTTCTCAACATATCAAAGAATGTGGGCGGCTATGGAGTCCGCAAGACCCAGTTTTCACAACATCCAATGCTGAGGGTGTTGAAAGAGTCCTCAAGGGTAAGAGAAGTTATGCTTTCCTCATGGAATCAACATCTCTTGAGTATCAGGTAGAACGGAATTGTGAACTCCAGCAAATCGGAGATCTTTTAGACTCGAAAGGTTATGGAATCGCGATGCCGGTCAGTAAGTTCCATTTTGAGTGTTTCTATAAAAATTGATATAGCGCGGTCATAGTCATGTTGTTTCGTTTTTCTAAACCAAATCTCGAAATTATAGATTCGCCTTATAGAACAGCGATAAGCGGGGCCGTGTTGAAAATGCAAGAAGATGGAAGATTGCACATGATGAAGGAAAAATGGTGGAAAGAGATGCACGGAGGAGGATCTTGTAAGGTATGGAAGACCCGAAATTACTTTCCGGTTAACCCCAACCCTCAAGCAAGCTTATGACACTCATTTCCTGTTGATGATCACGCTCGCTGCTGCTTCCTGCTGAGCTCGGTTTAGCTAACGTCGGTGGTGTTTTCGTCGTTTTGGTCCTCGGATGCGTCGCTGGATTCTGTATGGCTGTTTTAGAATTCGTTTGGAACATTCGTAAAATAGCAGTAGAGGAAGAAGTAAGTGTGACAGAGGTTGAGATGTGGTTCTGGCAACTTGGGCTCGTTTTTTGGGCGTAACAGACCTGTTGTTGGGTTACTTTTATGGGTTCTGTTGGGTTACTTTTATGGGTTCTGTTGGGTTACTTTTATGGGTTGTGTTGGGTTACTTTTATGGGTTGTGTTGGGTTTCCCATCTTTTCACCTCGGATGCTGTCGGAATATTTGGGTTCTGCCATTCCCATCTGGGTTCTTAATACTTCTACGACTTCTTGCTTCCTACCTTTCCAACATTTCTGGGCCTTACCATATTCTCAAATCCGACTTTAAGACTGTTAACTGCGAAGGAGGTTGTACAACACCAACACCAATCCCATATCTAGGAAACTAAGACCAAACTGCCACCTCTTCAGCCATCCAATCTTCGTCTTTTCGCCCAATCTCACTCTCCTTACAAAACAAAGGAACCTCGATTCACCGGAAAATAATTTTTCCTTTCAGATCTCACCCAAAGAAGCTCTAATAATGGAACTGAAATTCGCTTTGTCATGCACGGGAAGCAAAAACCGGTCAGAAGAAAAAACAGCACGAAAAGCTCTCAAAGCGTATCATCCAGTTTACAGTTGAATCATTTCGATTGAAAACAAAATCCGAAGGAAACGACGACAAATCTCCCGCGAAAGTGTTTATCTACTTCCGGTTACTACCTTAATATAATTTATTTTGTACCACTCTCCTCTTTTCTAAGCTCATTCTCTCATCCGAAAACCATAACACCTTCAACTGGGGAGTTTCAGTAGGCAACTCGAGGAGAATAGAAATCCTTCAGGTATGAACCTAAAAAGGAAACGAAACCGAGGGACCAGCTACCGTGAGCAGAACATTACAATATCGTCGGCACGATCAAAGGGAATTATCTGAGTGACATGGTCTTCCTCGTGCTCCATTCTAAATAACCTAACTTGGTTATGTCTAAATATGGACGTCGACTTCTTTTAATAATAATTTGTCAAGATATGAAACCGCTGACTGATTGGCTGCCTTGGATGTGCATAGATTCACACCTGACTTGGAAGAGAAGGTAACGTTTTTATAAACCTTTGTATTGGTTATTGAGATAAGAAAAGCGGAGAAAATGAAAATTGATGTCATTGTTACCTTTCGGAATTCCGATTTGAAAAAAAAAAATGAATAGTAGATCAGTCTTCCTTTTCTTCATCTTCTCCTTCTATCTATATCTTGATTATATATCGATTAAAATGACACATGTGAATTTATGAATGTTGTCGAGATCCGACGTTATTTTCTTTTCTTCATCCTTTTGTGAATGTGTCGGTGATTTCCCTCGAGAGATCATCTCCTTCTACCCATCATCCGCTTTGTCTTTTAGATTTTTTAATCGTTTTGGTAGATCACTTCAAACCGAACTTGATTTTGAATCAAACAGCCTCCGGTCTTCCGGTTTTGAATCTCAACTGAGTATATGAGAGTGGTAGCTGTCCTCCGGTTTCCTCGTGAATGGTCACCCAAGTCGGGAGTTCAAATACTCCTCCTGTATCCTGTTATACCCAAAACAAAACCTCAGCTATAACTAAATTTACAACATCTCTGTTCAGCTACACATCCATCTTCTAATAAAGGTGGAGAAGTCGATTAGTCGGTTTGAACAAGAAACCAAACCAAAGCCAAAACCTACTTGAAGAGATAACATCGGGGTCTGATACGGGTCCTGATTATATATTTTGATGAATGAATACCAAGACCTATCAGCAGTCATGTATAGGTTTGAGGTTCTTTCATAAATAATGCACACTTTCCCCAAGAAATGATTTCGCAGGTATAGAAATGATTCATTTCATAAGTGATGCACACTTTTGAGGGAATTCGTGTTTGTTATGAATATATTTAGTATTTATGGGTGATGATATACTCTTTACGATGACCTCATTTCATAAATAATGCACACAATTCCAATCCCTTCGAAAGTGATGAGCGTTCCTAACAACGAAATCATTTCGCGTAAATTCACACTTTTCCAGATGATTTAGATTCGTAATTGGTGCACATTCAAACGAGAAATAGTTTTTTCATAAATAATGCACAATTTGACGAAGGGTTCATTTCATAAATAATGCACACTGAAAGAGAATTTTCTTTCCAAGAGCAATGCCCGCTTTCCTCAAGTGAAACTTACTTTATAACTAACTCACCGGATGGTTTTACTAAAAATCCATTTCATAAGTAGTGCACATTTAATAAATCATTCTATTTACCTCTACTTTTTAGTCTTTTAACTAACACCTCGCTCAAATCAAATTTTAGTAACCAAGAGAATTTGACACACTATTTGAGCCACTGAGGATGACTGTGATTGTCAAAGTGGGTAAAACTCCCTAAAAATTCTCTTAGTCGTCCCAAAATTTGATTTGAGCGGGGTGTTAGTTAAAAGACTAACAACACACTAAGATAAATGTGTAATTAGTTAGTAGAGAGATTTAGAATGAATTAATAAATGTGCACTACTTATGAAATGGATTTATGGGTTAGTAAAACCATCCGGTGAGTTAGTTATAAAGTAAGTTTCACTTGAAGAAAGCGGGCATTGCTCTTGAAAAATTCCCTTTCAAAGTGTGCATTATTTATGAAATGAACTTCGTCAAATTGTGCATTATTTATGAAAAAACTATTTCTCGTTTGAATGTGCATCAACTGCAAATCTAAATCATCTGGAAAGTGAGAATTTACGCGAAATGATTTCGTTGTTTAGGAACGCTCATCACTTTCGAAGGATTGAATTGTGTGCATTATTTATGAAATGAGGTCGTCGTAAAGAGTATATCATCACCCATAAATACTAAATATATTCATAACAAACACGAATTCCCTCAAAAGTGTGCATCACTTACGAAATGAATCATTTCTATACCTCGAAATCATTTCTTGGGGAAAGTGTGCATTATTTATGAAAGAACCTCAAACCTATCGATGACTGCTGATGGTATTCATTCATCAAAATATATAATCAGGACCCGTATCAGACCCCGATGTTATCTCTTCAAGTAGGTTTTGGCTTTGGTTTGGTTTCTTGTTCAAACCGACTAATCGACTTCTCCACCGCCTTGCTTATTAGAAAGGATGAGCAGTGTAACAACCAAGGATGTCGTAAATCGTCTAATTTAAGCTTTTATTTTGAAAGTAGTCATCTTTAATAGCTCAAATAGCCTAATAGTCTAAAAGGGTAACATTATCAACAATAATGGTAATAGTCGCGGGAGTGTCAAAACCATCAACGACAGATGGAGATGGAGAGTTGCATGGCACTAATGTTGTGTTAGTGCAATGTTACAGTGTTTTGGGTGACTAGAGTTACTGGTATACTTGGAGTGGACTGTATTTTGTAAGTTTCTTTTGCAAAGTAACATTAACTCGCTCAGAACTCGAGAGAGAGAGAGAGAGACCGATAATAATAATAATAAATAAAAAAGGGAAAAATAAAAATGAACCTGAACACCAATGGAGTGAATCAAATCAATTTAGGTTAGGTTCGTTTCAATAAAACACGTTTTAAAAGAAATTTGAATTTTTATACAGCATTAATGACTGTAATAAATGATGTTTTTAAATTTTAATGTTTCTTCTTTTTTCGGTACTGAAAGAAGGAAGAGGGAGGAGAGAGCAGAAGGGAGTGAAGAGTAGGGCATAGTTTCGAAAATCACCGAAAAGCAAATTTGGGTCACGATTTCTCCCATCCCGACAGAACTAAATCAAACTGTATGAGTACTTATACGTTCTTACTAAACAGAGACACTACTCCACTGTACGACAAGAAATCAAGAGACTGAGGGTGGTCCTTGGTTCAGTAAAAGAACAACGCCACCTAGGAAACACAGCCAACGAATGTATGAGCGTACAGTACACCCCACCGAATTTTCTTTAATAGACACTTAGGTTCAGGCGATTGTTGATGTTTGAAAGAACTCATTTCAAAAGTAATGCACAGTTTGGCATCATAAATATAGCTCACTTTCATTTTGAATTCGCTGAGTGTCTGGTCATGTGCGCTTTTGTGAAGATCCCATTTCAAAAATACTGCACACTTTTGAACAACTAATAACACGAATCGGTTTCAAAAGTACTGCACACTTTAGTAAACATTAATTTCATAAATATAGCTCACTTTGACTTCACTGAATAAATAGTGTATACAAGTCATTTGTTAGTATCATAGTCAGTATCTTTTGTGAAGATCTCATTTCAAAAATATTGCACATTTAAAAACACTTGTCTAATTAATAACACGAATTCATTTCAAAACTAATGCACAATTTAGCATCATAAATATAGCTCACTTTCATTTTGAATTCGCTTAGCATGACGATGTACACTTTTTTTTTAAGATCCAGTTTCAAAAATACTGCACACGTTTAAAACAACTAATAACACGAATTGGTTTCAAAAGTAATGCACACTTTAGTAAACATTAATTTCATAAATATAACTCAATTTGAATTCACTGATATAATCCCTTGTGATGATTTCATTTCAAAAATATTGCACACTCTTAGAGCTATTTGTCTCACTAATAACACGAATTTATTTCAAAAATATTGCACACTTTAACACCATCAATATAGCTCACATTCATTTTAAATTCATTGAATTTGTAGTGATGTACGCTTTTGTGAATATCCCATTTCAAAAATACTGCACACTTTTAGAACAAATAATCTCTCTCAAAAACATAAATTTTAAGTTTCAAAAGTAATGCACACTTATAAGAAATAGAAAATTCATTTCATGAATATAACTCGCTTTAAATTCACTGAGTAAGTAGTGTTTTAAATAACCCATTTCAAAAATATTGCACACTTTTAAAACAATTTGTCTCACTAATAACAAAAATTTATTTCAAAAGTAATGCACACTTCGGCATCATAAATATACCTCACTTTCATTTTGAATTTATTTAATCTATAGTGATGTACGCTTTTTAAGATTTAGTTTCAAAAATACTGCACACTTTTAAAATAATCTGTCTGATCAATCACACGAATTGGTTTCAAAAGTAGTGCACACTTTCATAAAGATGTCATTTCACAGATATTTTCAGTAACTGACGGAACGTAATTCATAGTTTTGTGAGAAATTTGTTTTGTATATATATCGTTCAGGTTTATGAAGATGTCGTTTCATAAATAATGCACACTTTTGTGAAGGATTAGTCGCGATGATTAGTTGTAGATCCATTTATGAAGACAGTTAACTCTCGACCTAGAAGTTGAAGAAGTTTCCTGGATTTTCAAAGTGGTCTGATTCAGCGAAGCCCCAAACGACCGGAAATTGGCACGCACCAGTGGTACAGAAGAGATAGCGTGGAGGAAAGGCTGCGATGGGTTAGTCGAAGCAACTTGATCGACTGATAAACGAATCCGATGAAAGGGATCAAAACAAAGGCGCAAACAGTATTCAGCCGATGGGAAACTCTTAAGATCATGTAAGTCACATTAAGCGCACGCAAGCTCATGAGGAGCTACCAGGTACCGACATATAATTGCAGCCCCCCCAACCTGGAAACCAAAATCAAAATCCTTTTCTGACATTCTTCCCGCAGCAACCAAACGAATTATAACCCACACATGACTAACATATGATAAAAAAACCAGTTAGGCATTCAGTAGCAGATTAAGGAACTGATTGTTAATGCCGAATTAAGATAACCTGAATGATGGATCAGGCTTTCCTAACTCGATAGTATTACCTCTCATCAAAACCATTTTCCTGGTTTTCGAACTCCTCCATACTTCATAAACAAGGTACCTACTCCATTAGAGCACATCATAGCAAGCCGACGGGCTTTTAGGAAAGCCGAAAAGTGACCTACAAGTCAGAAGATAGGTACAAAAACTTTAAATTTATATCCGGTTTCAGGTTTTTTTTGTTTGACTCTTTTTTTTGGTTTTAATTACCCGAATTCAGAGAACACATCATCGGGTTCTAGAGAGTCAGGTTGAAATGAGAATCGGTTCCTGGAAAATGGCCACAGTGTATCAATTTTGCGTGAACGCAGGAGAGGGAAGAAGGAACGGAAAGAAATATTCTCAGGAAACGCCAAAAAAGTCGTGGTCTTGAAACCCAGTTCAATAGATCGAGGCCATAAAAGTGTCAGTTTTATTATTCCTACCACCCCTGCCCCCGGCCCTCCCCGGGCCCCTCAACCTTCAACCAGGCCGTCTTCTCCTCAAAACAAAATATATTTCCCATGAAATTAGGTACGCAATGGTGGAGCAGTCGGTAAAATCAAAGCGATCCACGGTCAATTGGCCATGTCACACGCCCGCCTGCCGATTAGTCCTCATGATCGATGTCGTTAAGTTTTTCAGGAAGTCTTTTCCTCCTCTCTCTCTCTCTTCGTCTTTTTCTTCTTCTCCTTTTTTTTATGTACAGGTGCACTACCTCCCATTTCTTGACCTTCTCTCGGCTCCTTCTTCCCTTTTCCTAAGCAAAGATGCCGCCTTTCAAGACGACCCGCTCTAACTCTTTCTTTCCGCCCCGTTTCCCTTTTGGGTTCTCTCTTCAAGAACACCGGTTGTTGTTGTTGTTGTTTTGTTGTCTTTGACTGCCAGATACCCTCGGCAACCTTTGATGTTTATTTCATCACGTTAGAGTACTATATTAATATAATATAATTTGTATATCAATTTATTTGCCTAATTTTCGTTGATTTCGCTTACCAATTTCGAGATCCATGGGATCATAGAACTACATATCTCCTGTTTACCTACCACAGTGATTCCCAAAGTGGTCTATATGGACCCCCAGGAGTCTATGACAGCCTGCAAGGGGTCTACGTCAGCGAAAAACGAATTTAAAGGTCCATGAAACGTAAATGAGAGTCCACAATAGTGGATCTATCAATAGATAGTACCTATTTACTTACATTATACTATTTTATAATATAAAGACATATACATTATTTATAAAAGTAGCTACGAAGCAAAAAATTTACAAAAATAAGGTACGCAGGGAGTCTACCCAAAACCGAAAAACATGGCAAGGGGTCTACGACTCAAAAAGTTTGGGAAACCTCTCCTGTAGCACAACCCAAACTGACTATACGCTGTAACTTTCCTAAATTTTTCATAAATAATGCACACTTGTGAGTGTTAAATTTTAAAAAAATACTACACAAATTGACAATGGATTCATTTCATAATCGTTACAATCTACTACCACGAATCAGTTTCAAAAGTAATGCACGCTTTCATATAGAAATGATTTGACGAATTAAATTTGCATCCTTACTAAAAATTAATTTCAATGGTGACGCACAATTTTGTGAGAAATTCACGTCGTAAATGTTGCACACCATTATCCAGGCTTAATTTCATAAATAATGCACACTTTTGAGAAAATTTAATATAGAAAATCCTACAAAAATTTAGTATGAACACTTTCATGTGGATTTCGTTTCAAAAATGATGTTCAGTTTGAGGCACATTTCCTTTTGAAAATGATGCACATTTTCATGTTAATTTAATTTCAAAATAATGCACTTAAGATGGATTTCGTCCCAAAAAGAATGCACACTAGAAAGTAAATTTCATTTCAAAAATAATGCACACTTTCATGTAGATTTCATTTCAAAAATGATGCACACTATATGACCAGTCTCGTTTCACAAATAATGCACACTTTATGGAGAGTTTCGTTTGAAAAATAATGCACACTTCAAGGCAAGATTCATTTCAAAAATAATGCACAATTTAAGGTGGATATCATTTCAAAAATAATGCACACTTTGGGGTTCTTTCTTGGAAAATAGTACCACATCACTAGATGATCATTTTAAAATGATATTATGATATTCATAAAGGGCATTATTTATTTATGGTAAAGGGATTCCAAATTCACTTAATTTTAAATAACACACTTACTGATTTACAGGCTAGAAGGTTAAAAACAGATTTTATTTTGATATATATCAATATCCCTATTCAATTTAAAATTCTTTTTAATAAATCAATAAATAAATATACATAAATTATTTAATAAATGCCATGGAGACGTTTTTGTTACATATTGTTGGCGTTATTGATATCTTTGGAGTCCTTCGCATCATCCCCTGTTCAAAGAGAGGAAAGAGGCCTTCGAGGGAGGGATGGGGGTCGGGGGTTGTTGCTCGTCTGTCGGATTTCTCCTTAAAAGAATAAAAAACGCACTTTGTAAACAACGTCGAGAAATATTTGATTTCTTTTTGGCAAGTAAACCCTTATGGCGGAGGATAATGACACTCAGGGATGCCGCTAAAGAGGTTAACTAATGATTTTGTCTTGTAAAGTAAACAAGATCAGGGCGGAAAACGTTTTTTCAGGTATAAAATTATGCGAAAAGGGAAAAAAAAAGTTTCTTGTCATTTCCGAGAAGTGCTTTTCGGACTGATGATGTTGGTCTGAGATGTTGACGGACGGACGGACGGACGGACGACGACGAAGAGGAGATGGAAAAAAATTTGTTTTACTGCTGACTAATTGTATCCGTTTTTTTTTTAGAGAAGGCGCCGTCGTGGAGATTCGAAAATTCCAAGTCGAGGGAGGGTTTCGGATCGAAATGAGAACGACGCCATTTTTTTTTGGTGTATATATACACCGACGTCATACCTTTAGCGAATGACAAATGATTTGAACTTTTCTGCACTTCTCTAATGAGACTTGTTGAGGGACTTTATCAAGTCAAACGAAGTTATAAATGAGATGTTAAGAGATGAGACATCCGTCTGTCTGTCTTTCTATTGATTTTCTAATTTTCTACGTCGTCAGACTTTTTCTACCTTTTGTCTGACTTCCTCCACCTCTGAGATTTTAATCTACCCTAAAATATATATTTAAAAGTTTGTGTGTTGTATGTGCCACATTAACACAAAAATTCTTAAGCCAATTTTGAACCAAATATAACAACAGCATTCCATACACAAGGCAAAAACACTGTCTAGCTTTGAAACGTCTTCCACTAACATTTATTCTGTTGTCAAACATAAAACACTGTTGCAGCAATATTCAATCAAATCATTCAGCAGACCATAGTTTGTGCTAAATATTAGACTTTCGCGACTTATACTATAATATGCTTGATATTGCGGTGCCACGTCAAATTTTTAGAGCCTGATAAAAGTGGAAAATCATCGCACTCAAAATTTGACGCGGCGCAACAGCGCAACAACAAATATAACAAAGTTTCAGATAGATAAATATTAGATGAACGGGGTTTTCAGGTTATCCCAATGAACTCGACCATCTTCTTAATTAATTTTTCCCAAATATAATTAAATAACAAAATGAAGAGAACGACGCCACAAATTTTGTTTGTAAATAAACAAAAAATAAGTGCGCGTCATTAAGTAGATAAACGAGAAGCCAGGGAATAAATTAATAGACAACAGCAAAAAATTGTATGCAGGATTTTTCTTCAAAAGTAGTGCACAACGAATTATTTTTGACTCAGGTTCTCCATTAAAGTGTGCAGTATATATGAAACGCACCACACTCGTCAATTAGTTTGTTAAATAAATTCCTTTTGGGGAAACCTTTTTTCAAAAATAATGCACAGAGAGAATTTATTTCCCAGGCAAATTAATGAGGTGGATTGCTTATAAAACCATTTTTCCACGAACTGTGCAGTATTTTTGAGAAGAAGTAATTCGATTTGTGTTTACTGTATGGCACTTGCGGTCTCGTTAAGCCGAAGCATGTTCAATACAAAATGATTGATTCGGTAGCAACCGGGGGCTTTGGGCCGTCGTCCAAATTTTTATTTCGGCGGGCCGGATGGTTGGCTGGCTGGCTGGCCATCGGCGTCGGCGAGTAATTAGTCAGACCATAAAACTCAGCGATCTACTTCCAATCCATAATTTGAAGCAATTAAAAAGCAATCAAAAAATCGTTTCAGAGTAGACGAAGACAAAGAAGACGAAGTGGATGGAAAGGAAAGAAAATAAAAAATGGATACAGAATAATTATTTTCTTTCGTTAAGTATATTTGCTGTGAATATTATCGCTGGTTCTTTTGCGACAATCTTCCAAACAAACAATTAAATATCGACATCCTCCTCCTCTCCTTCGCTCAAGTTCTGTGGCGCCAGGGCAATGATTCTGGAACTCGAATTGGATTGATTCCGAAGGGGGTGGGAGGGTGGGCGAGATTCTTCCCAGAGATTTTCTCCCTTTTCGACTTTTTTTCTTCTCTTTTATAAATCCCATCGTAATTATCCGAGTCAGGAGCCGTGAAATGTGTGACGGAGGCTGGTTCTGTCATGTTTCCACCCTCTGCCGCCTTATTACAAAGGCTTAAGTGTCATTCGGTCTCTTGTATCTGACAGAAACAAAGTCCCCACGGTCGGGGTCGAATAAGAGCTAAAGGAGAAGGGGTGGGGGTTGATATGCTGTCATTTTTAAACATTTTGGCCCTCCATTTTTGAACTACCAACTTTTCCCCTAAAATTCCATTCACGTCTACCTACATCTAATTCATAAATAATGCACAGTCTTCCAACGAATCCATTCCAGTAAAAAGTCTTTCCGTCACCGAAAATTCAACTATTTTGCGAAAGAAAATCGCTGACGCCGTCAACCAGTGCCGTATCTTAATCCGGGTTTGAATAATCCGATTAAAGGTCTTTCAAAAGACCCGAAAAAAAAAAAAATTCTGGCTACCGGAGTTGTCATCATTGATTCCGAGAAGATTCAAATTACCTCTCTCTCTCGTGTTTTCGTTGTCTTCTCTTGGGAATCGAGTGCCGTCAACAAATTTGTTTACGTAATTCCGGATGTTTTGTTTTGATACAGCCTGTACGAGTACCTGGTATTAAGTACCACAAGGCTTCTTCTTCTTCTTCTTCTTCATTGTTACTCCAATTTGCGGTTCGTGGTAAGAACTCTGTTTGTTTGTTATGTGCCGCTGATAATAATTCTTTCCTCTCATCATCCTCTCTAGTGTTTGACTTCTGGTTCTCCGCTCTTCTTCATGCTTTCGTTGGAAGGAGAGATGCCATCGCTCGGTCTTCTTCCATTCCAAGGAGGCTGATACCCCGAAAAAAATTTGTTTCACTTTCAAATTTAAATTTATTTGAGTTATTTGACTTAATTAATTAATCGATAATTATGTTTGGAATTTTTCAATTTTGGATTGTCTTCGGGAGGAGGAGGAGGACCCATTCTCTCCGTTCCCGAAAAAGAATTTCATCGGTGTCACGGGTAAATGGAAAAGAATGTCGGGAATTCACAAATGAGATTTGGAGTGAATTCTTATCCGATGCCAGGGATGCCAACGTTCCCTCGATCAAACTCCTCAACGAAAATCTAACCAAGGAGGCAGGGGGAGGAGTGAGAAACCCTCCTTCTCAGAACAAGAATTTGATTTGGGAATGCGTCCAGGACGACCCTGATGTCCTTTTTTGCTATTGTGTAAAACTTTGAAAACTTTGTTTTGGTATTTACAGGGAAAAGTTTCTTCGACTGAGATTTGTTTCTCCCTCTCCGGTCACGTGACTGTTTCGATTATAAAAATGAAAAACAAATCAGCGCCGGCGACA
This sequence comes from Columbicola columbae, assembly GCA_016920875.1. NCBI lineage: Eukaryota > Metazoa > Arthropoda > Insecta > Psocodea > Philopteridae > Columbicola > Columbicola columbae. The sequence goes on from JADMLL010000010.1 coordinate 5,729,539, forward strand.
CATTTCCCGGCTCTCTCTCTCTCTCTCTCTGTCACACAACAGCTTACAGTTAGGTGAAGGTTTTTAGGGAGAAATAAGGACGCAGCAATATTATTTAACAAAATGACTTCAAAAGTGTGCAGTATTTTTGAAATGAATCACGATACAAATCGTCATCACTTAAGAGATGAGTTTCTCGCAAAAATGAAACCATTTCACCACAAAACTGTGCATTATTTATGAAATAGATACCTGCTAAAGTGTTCAAACAGTCTCTCTAGTTGTTCAAACGCGTAAAACAAGACCCGACTCAACCGCGTAATTAAAAATTCTATCTAAATCGATCACCGGTTTCTAATTAAGAGTATTCAGGGCGATCAAAAATGTGGAAAGGTGGAGAGGCGGGGTAACTTCCTCCCGGCTAAAGTTTAATTAGAATAATGTTGTCTACGAAATCCTCCGTGTCCTCCACCCCCCCCGTCTCTTTTAGCTACAACACACTGCCACGCACAAATCCAAAACTCGTGGAAATCGTAATTCAACTCCGACGAACGTTCCCCATCTTTAGCAAAGAGAAGAGGAGAATAGGTTCGGAAGGTTTTTCTTTTGTGCCTGACGTAATCGAATCACCATAAATAAAAGGAAGAAAAAGAAGAAAAATTAAAAAAGAAATTTTTCCTTGTCTCTTTTGAATTCGACGGTCCAAATCCTGCGTTAGAATAGGTTTAAACAGCTGGAGGGCACCTGACGGTTCTTCAAAAGAGGACGTCCAACGCTTACCGAAGATGGAATTATCATTATTACCCATCTAACAACAGCCCTACCATGAGGATTTAAGTTTCGCACCGTTAAAGATGTTGTCTTCCGATAAATATATAAATATTACGACCCACTGTTACTAGACAATGAAATGAAGGTCAGTGGTGTCCAATTTGGGAGTTTTCCCCGCTCGACGTGAATTTTGTTTTGACGTCACAACCTTCGGAGGAAACTTGCAAAATGAGGCATCTCCAGGTTGTGTGTACAGCGTTTTTAACGTCCTATCCAAAGGACTCCTGATGCTTCCCGAATTCTCAGCTCTGGAGATTGAAGGACAAACTAAACCCTAAAAACAACTACTTCCTGTCTCGACTTTCCAGGTATTCCGGGAGAGAAATTTGAAGCACTGCTCACATCAGCAAAGAACTCATTTTTCATTTTACATGCCCACTTGTTTTATAAATTTTTTCCCATAATTAATGCACACATTCGTGGATATTTAACTTAAAGACACTACACAAATTTAATACGCACACTATAGCGTGGATTTCGTTTCATAAATAATGCACACTTTAATGTAAATTCTATTTCAAAAATAACGTACACTTTAAGACAGGATTTATTTCAAAAATAATGCACACTTAGAGGTAAACTTCATTTCATAAACACTTTGAGTGTTCCATACTTATAACCCACTTCCAGCTAGAGTTTGTTTCATAAATAATGCACACTTCAATGCGGATTTTCTTTCAAAATAATGCACACTTTAAGTCACATTTCGAAAATGATTTCATTTCATTTCATAAATAATGCACACATTACGATGGATTTCGTTCCAAAAATATTGCACACTAGAAGATGAATTTCATTTCAAAAATAATGCACACTAAAAGGCTGACTTCGTTCCAAAAGTAATGCACACTTCAAGGTGGGTTTTATTTCAAAAATAGTGCACACCTCAAGGTGGACTTCATTTCAAAAATAATGCACACTTCAATGTAGATTTTCTTTCAAAAATTGAGGCCCACTTAAGGTGGGTTTCATTTCAAAAATAATGCACACTTCAAGGAGGGTTTTATTTCAAAAATAGTGCACACCTCAAGGTGATTTTATTTCATAAATAATGCACACATTAAGATGGATTTCGTTCCAAAAATAATGCACACTAGAAGGTAAATTTCATTTCAGAATAATGCACACTTCAAGGTGTGTTTTATTTCAAAAATAGTGCACACCACAAGGTAGATTTCATTTCAAGCACGATGCACACTTTAGGGCCAGTTTCATTTCATAAATACTGCACACGTTGGGCTAGTTTTAACCTCTCCGAGTCAAAAAAGGAATAAGAAAAAAAAAACGTGAGTATACATCCCTGATTTGATTCCCCGGGGCTGTAGTTCAAGTCGAGAAAAGAAGAAGAATAGAAGATACCCTGGTGGTTCATATCGACGACCACATGTTGTAGATGCGGACACGAGGGCGGCTTACCTCAAAGGCCTCTTGTTTACATAAGCTTCCCCCCTCGGAGCCCCCCTTTGCCCTCTCCTCCGTCCGCCTCTCTCATGGAAACTATATGCACCGCGGCCAACCTTCAAAGATACCGACATTCTATTCGTACTCAATGGGCTCCTAACATTTAAATAAATATACTAAAGAAGTATGATTATGGATCTTTGTCGAATTATTGATCTCATTTTAAATGCTACGTTTCCCTTCGGCTTTTCTCCCGAAACCATTTTTTTTGGTTTCCTTCTTCTTCTTCTTCTTCTTCTCCTTCCCTATTAACGCTCTCCAACGTTTTTAGGGTCCTTTTGTCTGTTTCGTTCCCCGCGACTATTTCCAGTTTCACGACCGCCGGAATCAGTGAACCGTACTCGTACCTGCCTTGATTCTCGTGAGATTTTAACACTAAACTTACAAACGGCTCGTTCTATACCTTCTTCTTTTTTTTCAGTTCGGTGAGTCACTTTGACTCATCTCAAATAGAAATCTTGGATTATGTACGAATACTGATTTGTTTGTTGAAGTTGGAATACTGTTTGGAAAAGTTGTGTGCGAAATCTGTACGAAGTAATTTCTTTCTTATTTCTGAAAATAGCATTGGTCTTATTTTATGCGAGTTATTATTTTTTTGAGTTACGCGTATATATGTATATATGGAATATAAAAGGCCCTAAACGTTGGTGAGAAGACAGGACAAAAAGACGAACGCGTTTAGTCAAAGATTCATTTTTAAAAAGACGACGATTTTGAGTACTGATAAAATGCACACTTCGAGACAGATTTCATTTCATAAATAATGCACACAACAAGGTGGGTTTCATTTCAAAATAATGCACACTTAGAGGTGAATTTCATTTCATAAATAATGCACACTTGGAGGTGAATTTCATTTCATAAATAATGCACACAACAAGGTGGGTTTCATTTCAAAAATAATGCACACCTAGAGGTGAATTTCATTTCAAAATAATGCACACTTCACAGTCGATTTCATTTCAAAAATAATGCACACTTTCAGCATTCCATACGTATAACTCACTTCTACCTAGAGTTCATTTCATAAATAATGCACAATCCCGTCAATAATACATTTCAAAATTAATGCACACTATAACAGACGTATGGTCATTAGTACATATTGTCTGAAATGTATAACACAGGTCTCGTTTTATGCGAGTTACTTTTTGAGTTATCACGAACGTATTCTCATATTTTTAAAGCAATGCCCTTTGATCCTTTTTTACGCGATTTATGAGCTTTTAGGTTAAAATCACTGACCGGTGGTAAACTAGTCTCCACCTCTCCTTCCTCCTTGACTTTCCCACAGCCATATTCTCCACATCGGGATTCCATTTATGCGAATCACTGGCGACGACGACCTAAAGATCCCCGACTCCCACTCACCCACGCGACGACCTATCAACCCTGCACTAATTACATTCAACGAGGAAGATCATTAGCGAGGTGTTGTGTTCGGAGAAGAGGAAGGCGGTGGTGGTGGGTGGGGTGGAGGCAGAGGCTCCAAAGAAAACATTTTTCCTTCGGCCATTTTTTATTGGGGAAACTTATTATCGGGGAAATTTATTGCTGGGTGACGGCATTTTCTGCACAAAAAATTAGAGCCTTTCTTCGAGAGAAATTGATGAATCAGTCATTTTGGGTGATTTATCGCTGGCGGGGGGGGCTCTGGGGGAAGCTCGAAAGAAAATAAAATTCCCATCGGAAGCTTTCATTTTGTAAACAAGTCAAAAGTCGATAAATATTTATTATAACCATTATTAGTATTTTTAATATGAAAAATGATTTTATTGTTGAATTGATTTTCGATAAAAATGAGAGGCCCCTGCTGTTGCTGCTGACAAAAATTTTCTTTCGGGAAAAACAAAACGAGGTCACGAAAACGTCGACAGAATCACGAACTCGATTCCTTCAAAACTGTTAACGAAGCTTATTTCAAATTCTATGTGAACGAGAAAGTAATATTGTATATATGTACCGGTAAAAGTGATAAATTTGGCAAATATATGCTTATGTCCCGGGTTATTATTCATAATCATTGACTAAGCTTGGTTAATGTGAGAAATTATTGATATTTATCACATTTACCGGCTAATTTATAAAATATAAAACTTGTCATGCGGAATTTGATAAAGGTTTAGCCTGCTTGGTGATTAGGAAGGACTACCCAAATTGTTAGTACTACCAACCGTTCGAATTTTATTAAATTCACCAATCACAAATCGGTTATTTTATATACTACCCGGTAAATGTGATAAATCACTGGATATTTCAGGGGTATTGCACATTCTCGTCAAGACTTTATTTCAAAAGTATTGCACACTCTCATCGAGAATCCATTTCGAATGTATTGCCCATCAAATTGTTAGTACTACCAACCGTTCGACTTTTATTAAATTCACCAATCACAAATCGGTTGTTTTATATACTATCCGGTAAATGTGATAAATACTCGGTGATTTATCATATTTACCGAGCTTAAGTTAGTTCTTGAAGACCCGCCGGTGAAGGCAACACTTTTCCGAAGTCCTCGGCTGACCACTGCTTCAATTCAACTCTTCGTTGCTGTTGTCCTTTTCTTTAGTTAAGTCTCACCTGCAGGAAAAAGTAGGTATCGTGCTACGCCGTCCTTTTCTTCTTTAACTCACTTTTTCCCGAATGTTTGGAAGGTCTACCTCTTCTCTGCAAAATCCAACAGCCTTCTATGATGTGTTGTATCCCCAGGTTTGAGAACTTTTCTTGGAATTCCAATCGCTCTGAGGTTGGCATCTCTGTTGTCCTCTTCCTTGCAAGTTGCAGACCGACTTAATTCAATACGACTACGAGATAATTCGTAGCAATAACACTACATATATATCACGGTAAAAGTGATAAATCGAGCGAAAATACATATTTCTCCCGGCGATTATTCATAATCACCAACTAAACTAGGTTAATGTGATAAATTATTGAATATTTAATCACATTTACCGGCTAGTTGTAAAATATCAGACTTGTAATGAAGAATTTACTAAAAGTTTGCTGAGCTTGGTGATTATGAATAATCGCCGGGTTTCTAAAGAAGCTTAGAAGGTGGAAGTTGAACAAGAAATGACAATCGTGCCTAAAAATGAAACGGAAATAGATTTAACAACTGACGTCTTTGTCGCTGAATTCAGTCTGAAGTTTTGGGGGAAATCAATTTGTGACGGGGGATTAACAAAGGAAAGGAAAAGCTTTTCGGAGCTTTTTTACCCTGTTCAAGAGACTATTAACGAAAGGAGACAGACTTGAAGGGAAAAAAATGAAAGAAACTCGGAAACTTTTCTATTTCTCAAGTGCAGCTCAAGTGGTTGAACTTAGGGGGTTGACAGAAATCATCCCTTATTCAGGAATCAAACCGGAGGTGGTCTATGACGTCATTTTAATGGCCGACAAAGGAATTCACATTTCGTTTCAAAACTCTCACTCAGCTTATTTAATTACATCGTATCAGCCACTGGTATGAAGACTTTTTTTACGCGGCTGATAAAAGGCCAAATTAGGTAACTCACTATACAAAATATTGCGTTGAATAATATATAATATATATTTTATTGTATGACCTTTTCGAGTGCTATGATGTTTTGTGCGGTCTTTTTGTGCGATTTACAATTGTGTTCCGAGAACCATATGTTGTAGCTATTCGTGAAGTTTTGCGCAATTTTTAATGCGTTTTCTTTTACGCGATCTTTTCCACCGCACAAAAACAGGTTTGAGGGTAGACATAAAGCAAAAGATAATGAGTAAATAAACAAAATTTAAATACTTAGAGTGAAATCATAGTATAAAGTAATAAAATAATTGCACGCGACCAAAAATAAACAATAGATAAATAAGGAAATAGATAAATAAAATATTTATAATATATATAATCAGCCTAGCTCCTAATCTGAGCAAACATTTATTAAATTCCCCATTACAAGTTTGGAGATTTTATAAACTAACCGGTAAATGTGATAAATATTCGACAATTTCTCACATTATCCTAGTTTAGTCGGTGATTATGAATAATAAATCGGGACTTATGTATATATTTGTCCGATTTATCACTTTTACCGGTACATATATACGATATTACGTTCCGGTCGGCATAATATCTCAATTTCGTGACCTCGTTTTCGCCCGATTTATCACTTTTACCGTGATATTTGTGGTGGGATTGCTACGAATTATCTCGTAGTCGTATGGAATTAGGTCGGTCTGGAACTTGCAAGGATGAGGACAACAGAGATGCCAACCTCAGAGCGATTGGAATTCCAAGAAAAGTTCCCAAACCTGGGGATACAGCTCATCGTATAAGGCTGTCGGACTCTGCTGAGAAGAGGGATCATATCTACTTCTCCTTTTCCTTGCAGGTGGGACTTAGCTGTAGAAAAGGACAGCAGCAACGAAGAGTTGAATTGAAGCAGTGGTCAGCCGAGGACTTCGGAAAAGTGTTGCCTTCGCCGGCGGGTCTTCAAGAACCAACTAAGCTCGGTAAATGTGATAAATCACCGAGTATTTATCACATTTACCGGGTAGTATATAAAACAACCGATTTGTGATTGGTGAATTTAATAAAAGTCGAACGGTTGGTAGTACTAACAATTTGATGTGCAATACATTCGAAATGGATTCTCGATGAGAGTGTGCAATACTTTTGAAATAAAGTCGCGACGAGAATGTGCAATACCCCTGAAATGTGATAAATATCCAGTGATTTATCACATTTACCGGATTTGTGATTGGTGAATTTAATAAAATTTGGACGGTTGGTAGTACTAACAATTTGGGTAGTTCTTCCTTTGGTGGGTTTAACAGAACCTTCGGTGACATTTTCGAAGAGGACGTTCAACTGGCACGGAACAAATTCAAAAAGGGAGGACAAAAGGCGGGAGTTACGCGGTTTTGGAGGTTTCCAGTCTAAAAGAGGATGGAACACAATGGAACCTTTTTGTTGTCATTCTTCCGACGCCAATGTCTTCGGAATTAAATGTCAAATAAATGAATGGAAGAGGTAGGACCTTTGTTTAAAGAAGAACGGTGAATGGTTAAACGATCTTTTTGCATTTTCCCATTTAGTTCTTCTGCCGTTCACAAGGAAAGAAGAAAAGGTGCCGAAACGGGGCAACGTACGGAGACGTATTGTTACCACAACCCCCGCCAAAAAGGAAAAAGGTACGTTGACAAAGAAAAAACCTTTTAATTGGCGTGCAATTAATAAATAAATAAATTTTAAATATGCTCGAGTGATTTCGAATGGAGGCCCAGAACTCTTTTTCTTGACTTCCTTTTCTTTCCTGTCAACCTTTTCTCCTTGTCAAAAGAGAAATCGCCTTTAAGCAGCCGCTTATCAGCATTGTTAGCCGTCCTTTTGACGAGAACGGAAATCCTCCGAAGCAAATTAACACAGATAATTGGTTTCAGGATCGTGAGAAGTTGTTCACCCGTCTGCTAGTTACGACTCCAACTCAACCTAATTGTGTTTATGTAATGGAGTCTTCACCCAAGTGTGCATTACTTATGAAATGAACAGGAGTTGGTGTAAGTACTTGATGTCATTAACTAAAAATTTTAAAGTGTGCATTATTTTTGAAATGACTTTTTCATGAGACCGTGCAATACTTTTGAAATGGATTCTCGATAAGTGTGCAAAATTTTTGAAATGAACTCTCGATGTGAGTGTGCAATATTTTTGAAATGAACTCTCGATGTGAGTGTGCAATACTTTTGAAATGAACTGCAATACTTTTGAAATGAACTCTCGATGAGAGTGTGCAATACTTTTGAAATAAAGTCTCGATGAGTGTGCAATATTTTTGAAATGGATTCTCGGTCAGAATGTGCAAAATTTTTGAAATGAAGTCTTGGTGAGAGTGTGCAATACTTTTGGAATGAATTCTCAATGAGTGTGTGCAGTATACTTTAAATGAATTCTAGTTACAAGTGTGCAATACTTTTGAAATAAAGTCTCGATGAGAGTGTGCAACACTTTTGAAATAATTTCCCCACTAAAATGTGTATTATTTTTGAAATGAATTCTTCATCGACGTGTGCATTACTTTTAAAAGATTGGGTCACCTAAGTGTGCATCACTTTTGAAATGAACTTCCCATTGAAGTGTGCAAACTTTTGAAATTGATTCTTGATCAGAGTGCAATACTTTTAGAAACGACTTCTTGATGAGGATATACAATATTTTTGAAATGAATTGTTGGTCTGAGTGTGCAATACTTTTGAAATAAATTCTTGAGAGCAGCGATCTGCATTCACGAATTGTAATTTCTTACAAAACTGTTGACCTTACTCATGAACCTTTATTACTCACGTTCCTGGGAGTGTGCATTATTTGTGAAATGAGTTTCCTAAAAATGAAACTTATACTGTTTATACTGTTTATGAACTAAATAAAAGGTTGCTTAGGTATACTCATAACAACTGGAAGACATAAAACAAGACCCCAGTTTGTTGTTGTTGTAGTCAATTCAATTCACGGACGATAAGAAAGAGGTCGGAAGTTGGTTACGAATGTGTTACATACATATTCCCATATCTTTGGGAGATAAGATACCCGACGATAAACGCGCCTAAGAAAAGAGATTTATCAAAATATATTTCCGAAAGGAAAAGGAAAAAATGGGCGGAGGGGGGGGTTTCCTTTTCTACAGGAAACGGGGAAAATTTTTCAAAAAGGTAAACAGCGAGCTTTGACTCTTTCTCAAAAGGGTTGACAAGGAAAAATTTTTCTTTCAATAAAACTGAAATTGTAATTTTCGGTTCGGCTGAAGGAGAAAAAATGAGAGCTTTCACGGGAAATTGACGTTTTCTCAATGGAGAAGGATTTCACTTCCTCATTTCATCCGAAAGCTCTCTCCACCCCACCCCACCCACCCAAAAACGAAGATGGATGCGCTGGCCTTTTTCCAACGTGACAATTTCAAGTCATATGAGAGACACGATAACCTGGAAACCACATCTGAGCCAGCTTTTAACACTTCCGGAAAGGAAATTAAATTTCCTCGATGATTAGAAAGCAGAGCTTTCTACACTGAATGACGCTTTCAACTCCTCCTCCGTCACTTGACAGTTTTCTCACCGATCTGTCTCCCGCTTCCTCTTCCTCCTCCTCCTCTGTCTCTTCCTTCACTCACCGATATACTCAAAAAATGTTTGTCTTTCCCTTTCTTTGACCCCCTTTCACTAACTCATGTTTATTTTTGCCCGAAAGCTTTATTGGAAATGAAAAACTTTTATCTAGAGGGCGGTGAATGAGGAATATCCCTAGTTTATGTCACGAAAGAAGTGATTGATCAGGCGAGTAGATATATAATTCCCGGCGATTATTTATAATCACCCGCTGAGCTTTGTCAATGTGACAAATTGCTGCGTATTTATCATATTTACCGGCGAGTTTATGAAATATCCAACACGTGATCTGAGGAAACTTTTATTTAATTCCTCGTGAGAAGTTTCTAGCTCCATACGTCTAAGTGGATTGAAGGTCCGTTTTGACTTCAAGTCGATTTCATAGGTATTGCACACTTTGGCGACCAAATCTTTCAAAAGTAATGCACACTTCGATGGAGAACTCATTTCAAAAATATTGCACACTTCAGTGGAGAATTCATTTCAAAAATACTGCACACTCAGATCAAGGATCAATTTCAAAAGTATTGCACACTTGTCATGAGAATTAATTTCAAAAGTAATGCACACTTCGATGGAGAATTCATTTCAAAAGTAATGCACACTTTCATCTTTCTGCACACTTCGATGAATTCATTTCAAAAATAATGCACACTTCAGTGGGGAAATTATTTTAAAACTATTGCGCACTCTCATCAAAACCCATTTCAAAAGTATTGCACAATACGTTGGAATTTCATTTCAAAAGTAATGCACACTCAGGTGACCCAATCTTTCAAAACTAATGCACACTTTGATCAGCAATTCGTCTCTTTTAAATAATGCTCAAGTACACGAAATATTTGTGCCCTAAGTAATAGATACTTTTGAGGGAACTGATTTCATAAATATTGCACACTTTTTTTAAATAATTCATTTCATAAATAATGCACAGTCTTTGAAATGATTATGTTTTTCATGGGTACTGCGTATTTTGAGCATGAATTCTCTTCGTACGTGTTCGTTTCAATGGTATTTCACACTGGTGACCGAATCTTTCAAAAATAATGCACACTTTGATCGGGAATCCGTTTCATAAATATTGCACGCTTGTACTCAAAACAATTCTTTCGCTTTTACGGGGGAATGAGTTATTTGCTGTAGGCTACTCACCTCAGGTTCACCTCCTTGAGGTTCCTCCTCATTAAAGGTTGGACTGCTGGGGTGGGGGTGGTTGGGGGGCTCATCACGGACTTACCGCAGCAAATATTTTTCCCATGTAGCCGCGGTAGCCGCAACGGGAACCATCAATTGAAATATTTGGTCACGGTCGTTGGCTATCGTAATTCGACCGATCTCCTCACAATGATTTGCGGTGAACAGTCCAACGAGACGTCGCCTTTAATTAAAATGGAAGCGAATACCTAGTTAACCAAAAATGCCAAAGGTGGTCACCGCCATCATTCCTTTGGCTTTGGCTGGGGCCATTAATTCGAAATCCGGGACTTTGAGAAGCCTTCATCTTCCGATAAATAACAACGAAAGAATAAAATTTGTTTTCCAGCCTTCGATCGGCCGCCATGTTGGACGGAATTTATTTTCTGTTCAATGACTAGCAAACTTTCTGCAAATTTTGAAACCTCTACCCTGTCTCCCCTCACAAAAAGACGTCTCACTAAGAGAATAGTGTTTGAGAGAAAAGGACGTTTCATAAATAATGCACACTTCAATAAAAGAACTCATTATAAAATGGATAAACACTTTCTCGGGAAATTTGTTTCATAAATATTGCACACTTTAAAGAATTGTTCGTTTTTTTATTGCAATTTCTATAGGATTTTGATGAAGAATTCATTTCATAAATAATGCACGCAATCAATAAGGACTTTGTCTTATAAAAGTTGCACGCTTATTTCAAGAATTTATTCCAAAAGTAATGCACGCTTTTGTAGAAGCGATTCTTGGGCCTCTCCCTTCCACTCCAGCTTTCTTTTGTCATTTAATTTGAGAATTCGATTAGTGTGCAGTATTTTTGACATGGATTCTTGGTGAGAGTGTGCAATACTTTTGAAATAAAGTCTCGATGAGTGTGCAATATTTTTGAAATGCATTCTAGGTCAGAGTGTGCATTAGTTTTGGAATGAATTCTCAGTGAGTGCGTGCAGTATACTTTAAATGAATTTTTGGTCAGAGTGTGCAATACTTTTGAAATAGATTCTTGGTTAGAATGTGCAGTACTTTTGAAATGCATTCTCCATGAGTGTGCAATACTTTTGAAATGAATTTTCCATGATAGTGTGCAATACTTTTGAAATAATTCCATCAGAGTGTGCAATATTTTTGAAATGAATTCTCAGTGAGTGCGTGCAGTATACTTTAAATGAATTCTTGGTCAGAGTGTGCAATAATTTTGAAATGGATTCTTTATGAGAGTGTGCAATATTTATGAAAGAAATTAAAGATGTGCGTTTATTATTTACAAAATGAGCTCTTTACAAAACTATGCATTACTTTTGGAATAAGTCGAACGGCAACAAAAGGGATTTCGTAAAAGACGCTGTTTCATAAATAATGCACACTTGTAGTAAGTATTTAATTTGTAACTCTTCGTCAATTTTTATATGTCAGAAAACTAGGGAAGCTTGTAAAAAGCTTCGAGCAGTCAAAACTCCATCGCTTTTCGTTTAATAAATTAAATCAGCAAACACCACAGAACGGAAAAAAGGTTCATCAAGAAGGGATGAGATTTCGATTCATGGATCTCGAAGGAAGGAAAAATAGACGATGGATGGGAGAAGGGGAAACGAAGAAAAGACGAAGGAAATAAAGATGACAGACGACGGAGGAGGAGAAGAAGAAGAAAAATAGAAAAAATTGACAAAATACAAAAGACCGTAAAAAGCATTTAATATTTAAGGTTGTCGTTGAATTCTCCCTCCTTTCTCTACCACTACCGTCTCAACCACCGCCACCGCCACCGCCGCCTCTCCTCGGTCGGCAACTCAAAGGAAACGAGATGAATGTAGTCGTGTCGAGTTCAGTTCCCGCTCAGGTGTTTGCGCGGCCTCGTCTTCAGGCGCTACAACCACGTTACGTTACGCCATCCTCGACTGCACGCGAGTTTGTTTAATTTTTCTCTCTTCTTCCTCCTCTTCTTCTTTTTCGACTAGGAAGTTGTTCCTGTTCGTCTTATGGTAAATTTACTTTCGATCATTTTTGTTTTTTTCTTTTTTATCTTTGTTCTTAAACCACTTCTTCGAGGGTTCTTTAAGACTTGTTATTCGGTGTTAGCGTTTAGTTAATAAACCCATTTCGTTCGTGTGTGTTGTGTGTGTGTTATGTGTTTATTTTATTTATTTATTTTTCTTTAATCCAACAATTCGAAAATTTATCTCCGGCATTAAAGTGAATTTTAGAATTTTTCGAATCCATTTCGAACTGTACTAATCGGTCGGTTAACAAAACAAATCCAAACAGTTAACAGCATCGATGTCCGAATCTCCTGCCGTCATCTTACCATCCTCCTGCAATTCATAATCAATTTCCGGTTTGTCTGTTATACATAACATAAATACATACAAATATCGCTGTTGGGTTTTCATTTCCCTCACTCTCGGTAAAAAAAAATTTTTAGATTCATACACAAACCTTTTGATTAGAGTCGTTAATTAGGTTTGTTATTACCGCATTAAAGTACTTTTAAGTTTTCCCGCCATTTTTTGTTGCCGCACTAACAACATCTTTGGCTTAGTTTTGCCTATCCGACGGCTCTCTCTCTCTCTCTATAAATATAACGATTTTATTTTTACATTTATACTCTCACATTTTATATAAAAACCCTCTCATAACACGGTTTGCTAGAAAACAGTTTTATTTGAAACAGAGCTGGTAGAAAGAACGAAACTGGGTTTTGGGAAATCGCTTCAGTCATTGGATTTATGGGTGTTGATTGCTTGTGTATACTAAAATGAGCCAGTTTGACTCATCCATCGAAACGTTTCCTCTTTTAAATAGAAATTAGTGTTGAGTATATTTTAGTGCTGAAGCTCGAAATCCTAGTTAATTTGCAGAATGACTGATTACTCCACACAAACGGTAACGTATAAACATGTAGAAGTAGGTTTGTGTGTGTTGGGAGGATTAAACAACCTCTTCATTTCATAAATAATGCACACGGTGCACAACGCGGAGATTTAGAAAGGATTCATTCCATAAGTTATGCACATATTTGAGGGGGGTTCATATTAATAAATATATTTATTTTCGGTAGGTAACGCCTTACCCTTTACTATGACCTTATTTCATAAATAATGCACACAACTCCAATCCCTCCGAAAGGGATGAAGTATTAAACAACAAAATCATTTCGCGTAAATTCGCACATTTCCCAGATGATTTAAATTAAGCACATTCAAACGAAAATAGTTTCATAAATAATGCACAATTTGATGAAGGACTCATTTCATAAATATTGCACAGTTACAACCAGAATCCTTTGAAAGCGATGCACATTCAAAAATCAGAGGAGCGAAATTCATAAATGGGGCACATTGGAAACTACATTCAGATCCAGCCCACAATTTTAAAGTGTCTCTTTCATAAATAATGCACACTTTCAAGTATGCTACAATAAAATCTTTCAGTGATTCGCATTCGCATAAATGATGACCACGTGATCCGATATTAAAATTTAATTTTTCCCAAAGCCAAAAATGCTGACGACGGATAACTGTACATAACTACGCACCGGAGTTTAGTTTAGTTTGGTTTGGTTTAGTTTTAGTTTAGTCTATTACCCGTAGGTTTAACAGAATAAAGGAGGATAGGACCATAACTCTTATAGTCAAGTACTATAACCACTACACCAGGTCTCCCGGTAGGAAAGCTAAAAATCTTTTAACAAAACCGGAAACACTACAATGTTGGGGGCACTACACCCCCAGTTAAGCACCATAACTACACATTGGGTGATGAGTAGTGATAGTCCCTAAACAAATTCTTACAGAGACACCAAACTACGTTGTAAGCAAACCGTTTTCAGGGACTTTTTACCTTAGTATCGATACACCAAATATATTAGTAGCTTACACCGCCACTGTTGAAGTTAGAAAAGTTTCAATTTGTATTATTTTCTAGAAGATATATTTTTCTAAGAACTTCTTTCCTTGACTTAAAAACAAACAAATTAATAAAAATTTTTTTTTTTAAGTTAGGACACTAAGTCCAAAAGTGGCCGACAATCGAGTTCTTTCTATAGAAGTGCCTCAAGGCGCCAAAACCCATTTGATAGAGAGGAGGAGGGAGGGAGGGAGTCATTCAATCACCATTATTAGCATTGTATTTAATTATATAAAAATTATTGTACTGTTTATTTATTCATTTATTCCAACGTTTAATTAAAAATTCGAAAACTAATTTAATCCGTTACAAATAAAAAAATGCAATTAGCGCGTAGAAGTTAATTGAGGATTAACCCGACTTGAAAAGTTTCCAATGTTTCAAATCACCGCTAACAACCGAACCTCCCCGGTGCCCCCGCCAACGCCCTCTTACCCCCAAACCTTCATCCAACTAATTCATAATTAATTTCCGTTTCTATTTTCCAGGTTTGTTGAAACTCCTTTCTTCCGCCTCTCAGTCAACAATGGGATTTGGACGTGACTGGAACGGACGAACTGATTCCTTTTAAGAGAATTTATCCAGAATAGATAAAAGTCGCTAAAGGAGCCCAGAGAAAGGATTTTTGAATTTCCCAACAACAAGTTCATATGACAAATTTAGAACCGAAATTTGGCAAATCTGGACGAATGAACAATGATTCAGACGATGATAATGATTACAGTGAAATTTGTATGAATTTTGATCCAAGCGAGGAAATCACGTGACCAAGACTGACACCGAAATATCAGATTTGTCTTCTGCTCTCCATACTCCTAGGGATATTCATCATGCTCATTATTATGATGGTAAGTCATTTGCAAATTGTTTCATCTTCTTCTTCTTCTCCCATGGTAAAACACAACTCATCAGTGTTGAGTTGGTCATGTTGGTAGGAATGAGGACTCCCACGTCATTCAAGGTTTCCTCGAGGTCGGGTTAATCGTAAAACCCACAAAATAAAGGTTTTGGTTTCGAATCGTTTAGCTAATAACTCGTTCATGCCTTGGAGCAGTCTGTCTTTTGACATCCCCGATGTTTCTGGCTACCTCCTTTACAAGACACGCAAGCTTCCGAAAGTCGTTCACAAGCTCCCTCATCTATTTATAATTAACGTTTGGGTGGTAGAACATTCAGGTACAAAAGACTCTCCAACTCGGTTAATTATTTTTAAATGAGGATACGAACTACATCCGGTACTGATTCAATATCAAAATCTTTGGATAAGTTTTTATTAAGAAACGTTTCCTTCCGAGATTCGTTTTGTAATAATCTTAACAAACTTTGACAACTTTTTCAAATAAATTTTTAATTAAAAATTTGTTAATAAATTATTAACGTCATAAAGGAAATGAAAACTTTCGAGAAATAAAATTCGGGGTATTCGCCAGTCCCAAAAAAAAGGCGGTGGTGGAAAAATGGGCTACCGTTTGTGTCAAATTGATTTCGTTCCGCCTACGGGAATCGGTCTCCAGTTGAGAAACCAAGGAATCCAAAGACAAAGACCGAACACACACAATGTGAAATGTATCAAAGCGTGGCCCAGTTTGCCTGCTTCTCCTCCTCCACCCCACCCCATATCCGTTTTCAAAAAAGCTATGGAAATTGGGGGTTTTCGGGGTTAACAAAAAAATTTTGTTGTTCAAAACTTCTGCCCAGGGTTGGGTTGGATTTTTCTGCCTGTTTGCTCTTTGGATTGATGTGAGAGATTTTTGTGTCATTCCCACCCTCACCTCCCACCGTTTTTCCTCGAGCTTTCGCTGTTTTGTGTTTGACGTGTTGTTCAAAATCGATTTCCCTTTGAAGGGGGATATCAAAACCACTCTCACGAGAGGCAAAACAAAAAAGCTCGAAGCTTTTAAAACATCCTCAAAGACAATCGGAAGAACACACATCAAAGAACTCTCCTGTTAATGAGTTCATTCATTCCTTCGAGCCAACTGTCCGGTCATTTGTGAAGGTATGACTCTCGAGTACCTAGTATCAGGTTCGGTATTGTGGTTGCGGTCGCTCCGCCATGAATTCACCCATGACACATTTCGGTTTGTTATGCTCAGCATTGTTTGTCAATCTTTTTCTCACTCATTCAAAACGTCACTTCCATCTATTCGTCCCCACCTTACCCTACCCTCCTCCCGCTTATTTCTTTGACGATCACTGAAGGATCTAATCCACGACCGTCACTCATCCTAATCGGAACCGAAACCTTTCGTTTCAACTTCTTCGTGTTGGTCGGAAGGTAGATGAGTAAAAGGAGAAGATAGACGCCTTATTTAGTAGATGATGAAGATGAAATTAATAAATATAAATAATAATAATAATCGTCATCATCCAAGTTGATTATGTAAACATGGATATAAAAGTTTATATTGTAAATCTCTTCTTCTTAAGAGGATATGGTTGAGGCGTTCTCGCGTTTTTCCCTCTCTTTTTTACAAGGACTAAAATATTTTCTCTTGCCCACGGCGAGCATAACTTCTGTCCGAAAAGATCGTGTGGGCCAACCATCCGTCGGTCGGTCTCACCAAAGACCTAGTCAAACGATTTCTCTTCCTCGTCGAGTCGACGCGAAACCCGAGTAATAAGCATTAACCGACTCTTTTGAAAAAATTTTCCACCGATTAAACAGTCAAGAAACGAAAGAACCTGAAACGAAGACCTAAGCTAGAATTATGAACCGAGCTACCGGTCCTTACGGTTTAGATGGCTTAGATTAGCGTGAACATATAGCTACCGGCCTGGGATACGCGTGTCGCGGTCGTATGAAAGGAGGGGTGGAGCGGCTCCTTTGATCATCATGCCGCATATAATCGCTTGCTCCTAAGACCTGCCTCTAGTACCCTGATCAGTACCGGAGTCAGTGTTTTCTCTCATCTCCATTTTTCCTCTTCTTTCTCATCTCATCTCCGTCTTTGTTCACGCTTCGCTTCTTTTTTCTTTCTCTCTTCAAAACGTAATTGTTTTGTTTCATTGAAGTCCGTTTTCAAAAAACTAACAACAGGAGAGGGAGGGAAGATGAAGGAAGAGATGTTTGCGACTAGGAAATCACCGTGGCAATTTAATGGCTCGATAATTATGAAAGATGGCGACGTATCGTAATTATGATAACTTCTGAAGGAAAAAGTTTTTTTTTTATTTTCTCGTTGAGAGGAAATTTATGTCTTCTGGGAGAGAATATTCAGGCGCAAAAAAAAGTAATCGACCTTGTTATACCTTCAATAAATATAATTTACAAAGTGTTTATGGACGGGGCGGTGAATTTAAGCTAGGACTTTTAGATAGAATTTCCAAACAAACTAAATCGAACACCAAATTTGTGAGCGAGTGCTAAGTGGTAGGCGTGCTATACATTCAAACTTAAATCGATAATTGGCGACCGATTCGACAAGTACTCCACTTCCGGTCCTAATTTCACAAAACCCCCCCGAAAAATTATAAGCGGCTCTAACACAAGAGTTTGAAACGTAACTGGAACATAAAACAATCATCCGGTTATTTGCCATAAAGAAAAAGGCAAACCATCGAGGAAAGCACGACCAACAATGAGTCGTAAAAGAAACCGGTGTCTGGCGCGGTACCTGTACTAAAAAGAGGTTGAAGGCCCTCACCAAATTCACTTTTTATATATACCTCCTCTCAAAATACATAGAATTATGTAAATTTCTCTCTCTCTTTTTCTAATTTTATTTTCCAATAAAAAAATAAAATTAGTTTTTCATTTCCTTTTCCTCTTCTTCTCATCCATCTCCTCCTCCGCCATCTTCTTTAGCAAACTCCTCGTTTGATTGTTTTGTCATAAAAACATTGTATCCTTCCCGTTTGAGTTAGGCTAGTCTATTTGGTGTGTGTTATGTGTGTGTCGTTATTTGAGTAATAAATTTATTTTCTGGCAGTTAAGACACCGATCAAGAAAAAAAGTCTTCTGACTCTCTGTCCTTCTCTTCCGCGGTGTGTTTAACATCGGACAAAGATGAAAGAATTTTTTTTTTTACTTCAACTTTTTTGTTAAAAAGAGTCAGCAGGATGTCTCCCGGGTGGGTTTCCTCATTAGGGGTTCTTTCCGTGGACATGATTTTTATCTTATTCTCAAAAGTCGTCCTGGGGTTTGTGACATGAAGACGTTTCAGGAATTCTAAATCGAATGAATGGATAAGATGGCTCGTTTATGTGTGACAAAACCGCGGGTGTGGCATGGCGTCGGGTTCGAGGTCAGTTCTTGAATTCTTTTCTAAACGATATTCTGGGAGGAGTTGTGATGTTCCAATTCGAAACTCACCTAATTATTCCTTCACTCTCATCCATAGTATAACACCAAATACCCTTCCTCAGATTTGGGGCTCACTACAAAACTGTGACCCAGTGACATTGTTCCAAATTTGTAACACTAACTCAAAGTGAGACTCGAGACCCGCATATGGCTCTTCTAAGAAATGTTTAGTTCAGGGCTATAATATTATTTATATTATTTATGACCTAAATATTATCTTTATATGGGTTTGAATATAAGTTTTAGTGTCATTTAGTCTTAGAGATACAGTACGTAGCAAAGGAAAGCTCGAAACTCTAATTATTTCGTTAGAAAAGTTTATACTAAAGCAAAAGCCTAAATAGTGGCTCTTAAATAAGTCATGAAAGTGTATATAAGTATAAACTATTTATACGGTGACGAGTTTGTCGATCACTTCACTATTTTATAACCCAGGACTAACACATATATCGTTACCACAACCCAGAAACACACAGTTTTTGGTGACTTACTCAAATTCGTCGGTCATCTTTGACTTTGATAAAGGAACTGAAGAGGAGGAGGGAAACAAGCCTAAGTGTACAGAAAAGCCATAAATCACGGTGTCACTTTGCAACCTGATTTACGACCTCTTCAAGTGAGAAACATTCATGCAATCATCATTAAAGTGACGATTGCATGTTTAACTTTATTTGACTTTTATTCTTTTAAACATTCCTCCGATTTTTCTTTAGAATGATGGACAATTCCGTTTATTAACCTTTAAGAAAAGCCATCATTTTAAGGTGAATGGATCCTTGTTTCTTCATTAAGAATTTTTTTTTGGTTAAAGTTTACACGGTAAATTGATGATTTAGGTCTCCACTTTGACTTATTTTGTTTGTATTCTCCTCTTTTTTTTTTTGGTTACCTTTAAACAGATCGATCATAGTAATCGTCGGGGCAATAGAATGAAACTGTCAGTTTTGGAAAGAGATTTGTGACAAAGGATTTGAATGAAACGATACCTGATTGGTCACGGTGTAGATTCCTCGTTATTCGCTAAGACCATACAGTACAGTGTGTTCTGTCTGATTGAAACAGATCGATTGGATTCTCTCGTTGCTTTCTTTCTCCTCTGATTATATAAAGATGTTCAAATTATGTTTACGCCTTTGCAACCGCCAAAAGAATCGACTTCTCCCTTAATTTACTGTTTCTATCCATCCATCTCTCTCCTAGGCGGCATAAGTAGTACTAATTACAAGCAAGCTCGCTATGGGCTGGTACTTGAGGACCGCATGATTGCATACTCTCAGACAAAATATTAGAAGGCACAAAGTTGTCACGCACTCCCTAACTTGAATCCTCCGATTCGTCTTCGTCTTTAATTTAAAAATTTTTATTTCATTAAATCCGTACCTCCTTTTTAATTTTCCCTTATTTTTGACACGTTCTCCTCGTTTTTCGTTTTCGGAAATCAATTTGGATAAATGAAAACCTCAAAAGAGATATTCGTCTCGTCTTCTCAACCTCCTTCTCAACCAATTCCTCGAGCACAAAGATTTTTTATTTCGGTTAACGTCCGTTCTCGAAAATATTTACAGAAGTAATCGGATTTTCATTTTCCGCCAGGACACCCCACATCTGACACGTAGCGACTTTCCGGTTCCTCTCTCATGAGAACCTAATTTAGTTTTTGGGGGTCGTGAATGACGAGGACCACCCCGGAACTGTTGGGCCGTGACAAAAGGACTTAGGATGTGGTCTCACGAGAGGTGGTCAAGTCATTGTCAACCGACAATAAAGGAAAAAGGATGAACGCTTACATGGTGAATTGTCTTCTTGACACTTGGGGGGAGGAATCTTCCCTCTCAAGCGTCAGTGAACACGCCACTTGATTCCTTTCTTCTGTCATCTGCCGAAAGGATTTCTCTTCTTCTTTCCGGAATGGAAGAAAACAAAAAAATCTATTTTGTTTGACGTTTTGTTCAATGGAAAAGGTTGGTCCTTTTCGGGGGCTGGTTCAAATTGATTTCTTTTTGTTGAAGAATTTCTTTGTGTTGAGGTCGGTGAATTCCGCTTGGGGGTTTCACCGTCAGCATTTTCAAGAAGACCGTTTTATCAGTTTCTGGAAATCTATTAGCAACAATTCGTCCCTCAACCACCGTCGTGATATACTAAACTAAAGGTCTCAACCCAGCTACGACCAAACTCAGCCATTTTGCTGCATCATCTATACAATAGAACTAATCCGAGTAAGAGGAAACAAAATTACAAACGAAGAAGATGAAAAAAATATTTGATTACTAACAAGTCGCGTGAGTCACACACTCACATACACTATGAGAGTACTCCGAACGATACAAATCACTCTACGAGAGAGCACATTTACATCTTGACATGTTTAGAAAGAGAGAGAGAGAGAAATTAACAATGTTTTAAAGAAACAGTTGGACCGGTCCGAAAGTTGTTATCTGAAGATGGAAACCGTAGGCTAAATCTGTAGAAAGAGTTTTTGAGAGTGTGTCTGTTGCCGATGCCACGGGTCTCATGATGACAAGATGTGGCGTGGGCGTGCCAAAACCTGCAGCACTTTTGCGCTCCGAGTCAACTCATTCAGAGAGAACTTGGAATTGTCACCAGAGCACAAACCCAGACCAACACCTCTCAGGAGGGCCGACAAAATTATGACCAAACCTGACTGTTTATTTATTTTAGAGACATTTTAAAAACGGAAGTTGTGAAGATTCCTGTTTTGCCAGGACCAAAACTTCTTTTCGGGTTTCCAAACGACCCCCAAAGGATTCGATATCTCAGAACTAATTACGAGCTGAGTTATTTAAGACAATTTGAAGATGGGGGAATCCTTTGAGACAAGGTATCTCCGACTGTATAACAACATGAAACGAGCTCAGGTGTCAAAGAAGTCCTTTGAGACACCAAAAACCTCACTCGATGAGCTTCATTTCCAGAGAGTTAAACTGGAGTTGGAAAGTGTGAGCCAAATATTTTTCTTATTTTAAACTCGTCATATTTTTATCTTTGTTCACTTCTTTTATATGTGTCGGTTATAAAAAGCACCGGTTAAGCAGTAAATGACAACCATTTGGTCGAATCACCTTCAAAAAAGTCCACAGATCTCTCGGAGTTGTCTTCTAAAACAACTCGCGAATTCCTTGTTTGGGAGGAAACGATGATGGAGAATAAATCGACTTTGATGAAACAAGTGTTGTATGTGCTGATAAATGTCAAAGAGAAAGGTCGCCAAACCGTTCAAATGACCGATACCCTTGGAATCGAAACTCCAAAAATCAGGTCGCGCGCGCGCGCGAGAGAGAGGATGAAAAGTAGAGCAAATATGTTTGCTTTCTCTTTTGCGGCTGATTTTCAAATTACAAAAAAAAGAAGTATATTCTAGGACATAATACCGAAAGTAAAAACACTAAAAAAAAAGTTGAACAAATCCTAAAAAGAACTGATATTACGATAATGTGCGCAAATGATATTCTCGCCGCACGTAATGACAGGTAGCGGCGCCCCCAGGGCCGGTTAATTACCGTTCTTTTGACGATGCCGCCACCACAGGGCCCTCCGAGCACACACACCAACCAATGTTCCCTATAAGTTTAACACTATCGTTCAATCTCTATTAAAATATTCACTAAAAAAATAATAATAATAAAAAGAAGAAGAAGAAGAAGAAAAATAAGGAGATACGAAAACGGTCTGTTATTGATGATGCATAAAAGCTAAACGTCGTCTGCTACGGATTTTACAAAAACCGAGTCCCCGTTCCACCGGTAAGCTAACAATGAGAGCTCTGAATAATCACTCATCAACAATCAGTGGGTAATTTCAAAACATTTCAAAAATAATAATAAATAATAAGTTTTAGTTAAGTCAGACTTTCTTTCGTGTGCTCTGCAATGAGCACGATCTTCTCGAGAGGAACCCACCTTGAACATGTTTTGAACCGACCCCGTGATTCCTTTTTACCTCTTCCTCTCCTCTCCACCACAAATCCGAGCTTTAATCCTATTTTTTTGTTTTCTTCTCTTCTTCCTACCTCCCCTCCGGGCTGAAGGCGTGTCAGATGTCAGGCCTACGCCTCTAAGGCTTGTTACTAGCTGGAGATGGGAAAATCTTGCATAAGGACTCGAGACCCTCGAGGCATCCGACTAATATACCATTCCTATTGTGTGAGTGAGTCAACCACAAGGAGGCGATTTCAAAAGGAAGCCGCAGCTTAGCTTACCTTGACCTCGAGAGGGGATGCCAAAACCATTTTCAAAAGGTCTTGCCCTGAGAGAAGGCCTTCCGACTAAAATCCACCCGACTTTAATTATAAATTGGATTATCTAGCGCAACCGGGTTTCTATTTGGTCTATATAGAGCCCAGGGGTCGTTCTAATGAACCGCAACCTTAATTTCCATAAATAATGTTCGCGAAGACCTCCTTTTAACTATACAAGTCGATAAAACCCAAACTGAATTTTGTATCAATCCGACCCTGTGCGTTACTAACACTTCTCAATCTCAGACGAAAAGCACAGTTCTAATTATAATTGATGCACCAGTGAAGGAAATGATAGATGCTGTTCCCTGCCGGCAAAATGGGTTGAATGTTTTTTAATTACCCCGGTTTCTCCTTAATTCTCAGACCTTATTATTGTTTTAATCTCCATCTTTATCTACGCAACAACAACAACAACAACACAAAACAAAAAAAAATTTCCTCTTTCCAGGTGCAAGTGATTCTCGGGGCAATGTCGTCTATAGTCAGATCAAAAGCGGAGATAGAACCACTTGAATCATCAGCCACAAATCAGGTCCCTGATTTGCCCAATACGATCAACGCGATCGCTAAACTGCAACTCGAGCGATGCAATCTGGATGAGCCCCAAGGGATGATCAAAACGTATTTGACGGACCGGAGCATAACATGTAACGACGGATCGCCATCAGGGTAAGAAACGTAGCTTAGAGATTGTTTTTGAGGACTAAACGAAATTCTGGTTGGGAGAGGGAATGACCTTGAGGGATTCGTTTCACGGAATATTGCACCTGAGAGTCAGGGTGAAGAGGATTTTGTGCTAAATCATTCGATAAATGGCGATTTTATTTATTTTTTTGGGAGACCACAGCCCCGACACCTGTGACTCTGGCAAGGAGGAAAGTGTTCCTCGATGATAAATTCGTAATTAAATGGGACATGACCCAAAATGTAATTATCGAGCGTGTAATTAAGTGCTCAGGTCGTGCTGAGCATAATGAATCGAGAGGTGTGTTCCGATGTTTTTGTTTCTCCTTTTCTCCCGACATAACCCGTGGAAATAAATATAAAAATCTAGTAGATAATCTAGTCCCAAGTCTAGGGCGAACGCTCAAACTCATAAAACTGTGAATTACTTTTGTATACTCTCCGGAGAGTATGTGACACTCATACAACAAACCCTTTTACAAAACTGTGCAGTATTTTTGAAAGAATGACACGATTCCTTTATAAAACAATTCTACTTGTAAAATGAATCAATTCCTTCTAAAACTGTGCAGTATTTATGAAATAGATTGTTTGTAATTTTGCTACATTTTTGATGTGAATTCTGTATAACAAAAGGTGTGTTTTGAATGAATTAAGATCCTCCCAGATGTGTGCATTACTTTTGAATTGAATCATTCCTTTGTGTGATCATTACTCATGAAATAAATTCCCTCTAAAAGTGTGCGATATTTATGAAATAGACTGTTTGTAATTCTGCATTATTTTGACTTGACTTCAGTATCAAAAAAATGTTTGCATTGTCCTCGAGATAAAAGCCCCATAAATGTGTGCATTACTTTTGAAAGAGCTCCTAAAGCTAGTGTGCATTACTTTTGAAAGAATTCTGTGCATACTTTTGAAGCTAGTGTGCATTACTTGAAAGATTCTGATGTGCATCACTTTTGAAAGAGCTCCTGAGACTAGTGTGGTTAGCTGTAGCTAGTGAGCCTATAGGCTACTTTTGAAGAATTTTGATCCTAGTGTGCATTACTTTTGAAATAACTACCGATTCTAGTGTGCATCCATCTTTCCATCCAGATTACTGGTCTCTAGTAGGAACTTTTAAATTACCCAACGACAGCATTCATTCTCCCAATCACTCACGAAATAAATTCTCTCTAAAAGTGTGCAATATTTATGAAATAGACTGCTTATAATTTGACATGATTTCGTATAAAAAAGTTTATGTTTAACGAATTAAGTCTTCAGAGGTGTTTGCATTGCTCTCAAATCCCCATAAATGTGTGCATTACTTTTGAAATAAATTTTTCTTTTGAGTTAGCGTTACTTATGAAACGGGTTTCGATAGCTACGAAATGAATCCTTCAAGGAGTGCGTGAATTATTTATCAAGCACCATCGGAAGTTATTTATGAATCAACCTGGCACCATAATTATTTGTTAAAAAAATTCCTAAGTCTAAGTGAATGACTTACTAAGACATTGTTTGATGTTGATTACTTATGAAATGAATTTTTTAAACGAAACGTATGAAATGTCGTACGAGTCAAATTGGCTCACTCAAATGCGAATTACTTTTCCAGATATTATCTGAGACATTCACATGGCAGCAGAAGATGGATCATATTTTTGGAGGGAGGTTGGTATTGCTACGACCAAAAAAGTTGTCACGCTCGATGGATGGATATGAGGAGTTTAATGTCTTCGAAGCTTTGGCCCCCAGTTAAGACAGGTTCGTATCTGTCGCTGTTGTATACGTCTTTGTCGAATTTCTAGAAGTTGAGCGATGATCTAATCGACATTTTGTTCACTCCAGTCGGCGGAATATTATCTCCAACCCGGAGGAAAATCCATTTTGGTGGAACGCACATCACGTTTTTGTTCCTTACTGCACCAGTGATTCATGGAGTGGTACGCGGGCGCGGGCGTCCGGAGGTTCTCGCTTCAGTTTCATGGGCGCAGCTATAGTTCGACAAGTTGTACTCGACTTACTGCCTCTCGGCCTCGTCAACGCCACGTCTTTACTTCTCACCGGAAGTAGCGCCGGAGGGATTGGAGTCCTGCTGAATCTCAACTCGATAAAGTCTCTACTCCACGACGAACTCCATCTACATCGGATAGCCGTTCGCGGAGTTTCCGACAGCGGATGGTTCTTAGATCGCGAACCTTATTCCAAGGATCCTCAATCCGTGACTCCGGTGGATGCGGTGAGGAGAGGCATTGCTCTTTGGCAGGGGAAGGTTCCGGCTTTGTGCGCGGCTCATTATCCAAACGAACCTTGGAGATGTTATTTCGGATATCGGATTTATCCGTTTTTGACAGGTGAGTTTCACGGAAACCGACCAAATCTGGGTCAAGATGCTTTTCATAAAATCCAGGACCATGCTAATTAGAGCTAATTATTAAAGTGGTACAAAAAGACGCCGAAAAAGGAAGACATAATAATTAGCATAAACGCTAAACTGTCATCTTTTAAATGGGATCCTTTTCTTTAATACTCCTCACGAATTTTCTGTGAACTGTATGACTGTAACTCTCTTCATTGTTTCATCTTTAACAGCTCCGTTGTTCGTCTTTCAATGGCTATTCGACGAAGCACAAATGGCCGCGGATAAGGTTGGCGCACCTGTGACCAAACACCAATGGGACTACATCCACAAAATGGGTGATAGTTTGAGGCACACCTTTCAGAACGTGTCGTAAGTTCTTTTACACACTATAGTTCTAGCTGGGAGTACCTTACCAAACCCCTCCTAACCTAACCTGGTTGAAAATTTGTTTTCAGGGCCGTGTTCGCTCCTTCGTGTATATCTCACTCGGTATTAACGAAGAAGGACTGGGAGATGATTAAAATCGACGAGATAAGTCTTCCGCACGCTATTCGATGTTGGGAATTGAATTTGCAACAACCTCACAAATCGCTTCAAGACCTTTACACCTTTTCTAACGAAAAGTAAGCTGGACATCCCATCACCTCCCGGGAAATCGCTGTTGGTTTTGTACTAAACGTTCTTTTGGGTTTTATTTCAGTTCCAATTCCTCGCTTTCGATGCTAGCGGATGCTCCTCTCTCGAATGCTGTGAAAAACACGAGGAAATCCATTCAGTCGAATATTTACAGAACCGTTGACGAAACTGATTCGACGCCACACGAGGAAAGGAAGAGACGAAGGAAAAAGCACAGAAACAAACAAAGGCCGGAGAGGCCGAACAGAGGAAGAAGGAAAAAGGGTTTAGGTGAGTGTTTAACGAATCAATCGACCTCCTCGTCCAAATTGTCATCAATTCAAATCATCATTTGTCTGATTACAGGAAGGAAGAATAAAAATCGTCCGATGAGGTCCCCCAAGGTTGGAACAGTCAGTCTCAACAGTTCTCGCTCTGTTCTAAACCAGCCCCAGAAATGTCAGCAACATTTGATTGAGAGATGTACATGGCCTCAATGCAACCATTCTTGTCCGAAGTTGCATAACCCATTCACAGGTAATACAATTAAAAAAAATTTTTTTAAAGTAAATAAATAATATATCTAGCCAGTTATTTTGAAAGTGGCCTAAGTCCTATCTTTTTAAATTTTTTTTCCGAGTCAATAATCCGTTTTTGGTTTCAATTTCGGGCGAATACGATAATCCTTGACGCATAAGTTTGCAGAGTTAGTTCAATAATTGAACTGTATAGTTTGAAAATGGCCTAAATCCACTTATACTTAAATATCATGATACGTAGTATTGTGTTATTCAATTGAAAACATCTTAAATTATGTTGAATTAAATTTGGCGCATTCAAATTTTATACTGAATTGGTTATTTTGAAAGTGGCCTAACTCCATTCTCGACAAAAGACGCATTTGATTCACTTAATAATTGTCAACAATTTAGATGGAACTATAAATTTAACACCTTTAGATAAATTCAAGAACTAAGACTATATCAAGTCGTTTATTTTGAAAGTGGCCTAAGTACATTTATCTTGGAATTGAGTCATAGTGCTTAAATGTACATTAAATTATAAATTAAATTTGGGATACTGAATCGTTTTTCGAAATTAATCCATTTCAAAAAACAAGTTGATTCACTTAAAATTGTCAACAATTTCCATTCAACTATAATTTAAATTTTAAATTCAAGAACTAAACTATCAAGTGTTTATTTTGAAATGGAAGTACATTTATCAATTAGTCATAATTTAAATTATAACATTAAATTTATATTCAAATATTTATTTGCCTAAAATGTTTTTCGAAATGATTATTGACCCGGAAAAAAATTTTCAGATTCAGTATAAAATGTGAAAGTGCCAAAGTCCATTCAAAATAGTTTAAGATGCTTTAAATTGAATAAACCAATAATATGTATCATATTATTTAAATATAAATGGAGTTAGTCCACTTTCAAACTACACGGTTCGATTATTGAACTAAATCTGAAAACTCATGCGTCAAGAATTATCGTATTTCCTTCGAACCGGAATATCCGACCGGGGAAAAAAAATTAAAAATGAGTTAGTCCACTTTCAAAATAAACGACTCATAATATTTAAATAAAATCAATAATATCATTTGTTATATATATAAACAGGTGAAGAAATGGATTTCATCGACTTGTTAAAATCCTTCGGCATGGATATGGCAAGTGTGGCGAACGCGTTGGGCATCGACATCCACACGCTCAACAACATGGGTCACGCCGAACTGTTAAACTTACTCACACAGCAATCCAACCGGTAGGATTTCGATTGCTGACGAAAGGACCCAAATGAAAAGCCCTCACCCATCTCAAAATGTTCCTATTTTATGAAAAGAAAAGTGTAACCGAGAGAAAAGGTATCTTGTACAAAGAAAAATGTCGATTCCGTTACCTTTTTTTTGCAAGAAGTCTTGCGAAACATTGTATATAATTGAAAGTATAAATGAAAGAAAGCTCAATTTGTATATATTTATTGAAATGTATAAAACTAAGATGAAAAGAGCTTTTGAAGATCTTGATATTATGTTAACGCCCAGTGTTTTCCAGTGAAAAAATGGGAGATCCGTTTCTTACGCTGTTAGTTTTTCGAAAATTGCTATATTTATTGATTAGTCCTTAGAATGGAACGTGACGACGGGACAACAGCATCCTCCTGTTGTAATCGGTAGCATATAATATAATATAAACAAAAGCCCGTAGACTCAAGGTACAGCTTTGGTATTATCACAAAGACATTCATCCGTCGTTACGGTTATGTCTTAGACGTGCATACATTTGATACTGAGTCCGTTATACTGTAAAGTTGAAGCCAAAATCGAGAAAAGTTTTTTAAGCTTAGTATACACCAACTACCTCCTGTTAATCAAGACTAAATGATAGATTTTGAATTAGAATTTTTATAAATATATTATAAAGTTGATTCATATTATTTATTGAGTTTATAAGAAACAGAATCCTTTACTAACCAGAGAACTTTTTAGTATATTAGTTTTGGCAGGTATGCTGAGTCAGTTTTTACAAAAAGTCTGACTTGGTATCAGATTGAGGTTTACCTGACAACAGAGGCTCGTTGAAGTTGCGTCAGAGAAGGATATTTACTTTGGGTTCTTCTGATTGGTTTCGTAGCAAATCCAAAATTTTGGATTTTGAGAATGAATGCTGTTGTTGGGTAATTTAAAAGTTCCTACTAGAGACCAGTAATCTGGATGGAAAGATAGATGCACACTAGAATGAGGAGCTCTTTCAAAAGCAATGCACATCTGGAAATTATTTCAAAAGTAGTGCACACTAGCCTCAGGAATTCTTTCAAAGGACCAGGACACCGGAATCAAGAATTCCTTCAAAAGTAATGCATACCAGAATAGATAGTTCTTTCAAAAGTAATGCACACTAGAATCAGAAATCCTTTCAAAAGTGATGCACATCAGAACCAGGAATTCTTTCAAAAGTAATGCACATTTGAATAAGTGGCTCATTTCAAAAGTAATGCACATCAGAGTCTAGGATTCTTTCAAGAGTAACGTACATCAGAATCAAGAGGTTTTTCAAAAGTAATGCACACCAGAATCAGTAGTTCTTTCGAAAGTAATGCACATAAGTATCAGGAATTATTTCAAAAGTAATGCACACTAGCATCGGAATTCTTTCAAAGGACCAGGACACCGGAATCAGGAATTATTTCAAAAGTATTGCACACTAGAATCAAGAGTACTTTCAAAAGTAATGCACACTTGAATAAGTAGCTCATTTCAAAAGTAATGCACACTATAATCAGGAATTCTTTAAAAAATAATACTCACCAACATCAAGAGATTTCTCAAAAGTGATGCACACTACAACCAGAAGTTTTTCAAAAGTAATGCACACTTAAAAGAGATAATCGATTTGTTAACATTTTCTGGCAAGTCATGGTAAGTAAGCTATACTATGGTTACATGTATGACCCATCAACCGGAAGCAAGCCTCACCATACAAATTACTCTGCCAACAATTTGAACTGAATTTGACTTAACAACGTGCTGTCAGTCGGAGTGTTACAACCAGCTGTCACCTCCCACGTTTTGATAGCATTCAGCAGGTTGTCAGCTCATGTTTACATTGAATTTATAATAAAACACACATTTGGAGGAGGGGGTGATTGGGTGTAGTTGTCAGTGAAGCGTACAGAGCACTGTTGTTCCCTGTGCTGGGCTTTTTTAAATACGTTCATGGTGGCTAAGTACATTGGTTCAATAGAACTCGTATAAATCTAGAAAATAAATTTTTCGATTTGTGATTAAATAAAAAGAAGGCAGACATGCTGAGACAATCGTTTTGCTTACAAAAACTACCGAGGGCCATTGTTAAAAGGTTGGATGAAAAAATTTGCTGCAGTTCATTGAAAGCAATTTGATTCACTTTGTCTCCCCCTTCATCTTCCTCCTGGGTCTTTCAAACAATATGTCCTGTCTACAACGGCATTCATTCACCTGAGTTCTGCTCTTATTATAAATGTCACTACAAAGTGTTGCACAGCTAAATATGATATATGGGTCAGAGTGGAAAATTTCATTTCAAAAGTAATGCACATTAGCATCAAGAGTTCTTTCCAAAGTAACGCACATTAGAATCAGGAGTTCTTTCAAAACTAATGCACTCTCTTTGAGTCTATTATTATGAAATGGATTCTCCTCTAAGTGTGCTTTTGATCTTGTGATCACTTTGAAAGAACTGACTGGTGCATCATTTGAAAAATTCTGATGTGCATCAAAGGTGAAATTCTTTTGAAAGAACTTGGTGTGCATTACTTTTGAAAGTTGAATGTGCATTACTTTTGAAAGAACTCGTGTGCATTACTTTTGAATTTTGATTCAGTGTGCATTACACTTCTAGTGTGCATTACTTTTGAAAGAACTCTTGATATTAGTGTGCATTACTTTTGAAAAATTCTGATGTGCTTTACTGAAACTTCTTGTGTGCATTACTTTTGAAAGAACTCTTGACTCTGGTGTGCATCACTTTTGAAAGAGCTCTTTCTGATGTGCATCACTTTTGAAAGGATTTCTGATTCTAGTGTGCATTACTTTTGAAAGAATTCTTGATTTAGTGTGCATTACTTTTGAAAGAATTCTTGATTCTTGTGTGCATTACTTTTGAAAGAACTATCGATTTTGGTGTGCATTACTTTTGAAAGAACTCTTGATATTAGTGTGCATTACTTTTGAAAGGATTTCTGATTCTAGTGTGCATTACTTTTGAAAGAATTTTTGACTTCTGTGTGCATTACTTTTGAATGAACTTTTAGTGCCAGTGAATTCATTTCATACGTAACGCTGATACTTGAGGGAAAAATACATTTCACTAGTTCATTAAAGAAATAATCTATTTCATAAATAATGCACACAAAAAGTCAAAGAAATTTAGTAATCACCTATAAAAAATATTCTTATACATCTATACTTATTATAAATTTAAATTTATCGAAAATAAATTTTGCCAAATTCTTCAACCAACCGTCGAGGACTTAAACCTCATTCGATCAGCTTACAAACAATTAAAAATTTGAGCTTCTTCCTGTTTTCGTTCTTCTGACAGATCTTCCTCGTCACGATTCGTTTGATCTGAAGACAGCTTTCGAAACTTTTTGAACCACGCTTCAGCAGAAGTTTGACCATCGTGGCCATCGCTGCATCTCCCCCTTCCCCCCTCCCTACATGGCAGACTAAATTGTAATGACTCAATCATGGCACATATTTGTCCCTGTGCATTTACATTGATTTATGGTCAGTCGAAAAGCTTTCTGTGTCGCCCAAAGTTGACGGACAAACCAAAAGCGAAGGGAAATCGTTTAGAAAGCTTTATAATTAATCAATCAAACGATTAATTAGCGTAATCAATTAATTAATTACAATTAAAAATAACAATAAATTTCATTCACAAAGGTCACGATTCTCTGGTGGATTTAAAATTTTCACGCGGTTTTTGAAATTTTCCGTTTCCGTTTTGACGAATACCAAAAAAAAATGTTGAAATATTTATTTGCTGTCGGGCTGTTGTTAAATATTTTTGTAAAACTTGATGCTTGCGTTTATCTGACCGTGTCATCTGCACCTCCAGATCTGATGGAGGTGAACTGGGACTGTAACGTGGGACTCGATGCCATTACGGTCTACGATCAGGATCCCGAACAGTTTCTCGGTAAGTCATGGACTTAGACTTTGAATTTGTTTTTAACAAATAAATATGGAGTTAGGTTGATTCATAAATAACTTCCGATGGTGCTTGATAAATAATTCACGCACTCCTTGAAGGATTCATTTCGTAACTATCGAAACCCGTTTCATAAATAATTCTAACCCCAAGGAAATATTTATTTCAAAAGTAATGCACACATTTATGGGGATTTGAGAGCAATGCAAACACCTCTGAAGACTTAATTCGTTAAACATAAACTTTTTATACGAAATCATGTCAAATTACAAGCAGTCTAATTCATAAATATTGCACACTTTTAGAGAGAATTTATTTCGTGAGTGATTGGGAGAATGAATGCTGTCGTTGGGTAATTTAAAAGTTCCTACTAGAGACCAGTAATCTGGGTGGAAAGATGGATGCACACTAGAATCGGTAGTTATTTCAAAAGTAATGCACACTAGCATCAAAATTCCTTCAAAAGTAGCCTACAGGCACACTAGCCAGAGATAGCCACTCTAGTCTCAGGAGCTCTTTCAAAAGTAATGCACACCAGAATCGATAGTTCTTTCAAAAGTAATGCACATCAGAGTCAAGAATTCTTTCATAAATAATGCACACTAGAATCAGGAATTCTTTCAAAAGTAATGCACACACTTCAGAATCAGAGCTTTTCAGTTCCAGAATCAGAGCTTTCAAAAGTAATGCACACCAAAATCGGTAGTTCTTTCAAAAGTAATGCACATCAGTATCAGGAGTAACGGGGCATTTATCTTGATGGGAATGCAAACATCTGTGACTATTTTGATTCGTTAAACATAAACGTTTTTTTATACAGAAATCATGTCAAAAATAATGCACAATTACAAACAGTCTATTTCATAAATATTGCACACTTTTAGAGAGCTTATTTCGTGAGTGATGCTCATTCAAAGGAAAAATTCATTTCAAAAGTAATGCACACATCTGGGAGAATTTTAACTCATCTTATTAAGACACCTTTTGTTATACAAAATCACGTCAAAAATATTGCACAATTATAAACAATCTATTTCATAAATACTGCACACGTATTTATAGCAGAATTTAAGATGACACACTATTTAATGTTATTCTAATCAACTAGAAAGGTCTTTTAGGTTTAGTTTTAGGAACTTAACTGTTGCGGCAGTCAGTGAAATTCTTTTTCAAAAAAAAGTGTGCATTACTTTTGAAATGAGCTCAGCCGAAAAGTTTGCGACAGTAAGAGAGTATGTTCCTTCTAAAAGCTTGTGTTATTCACGAAATGATTATTTCCTGTGGTAAACAAAATTTAATGTCTAACAGCGGAAGCGGAAGTTATTAATGACAACGACCTAGCAGAAGGTAGGCTATTCCAACCGCATGGGTGTTTGATGACCTCGAAATTTTTCTCTTCCTCTTGATGACGTCACAAATGACAAAATTTTGTTTTCCAGATTTGGACCCCATACATCTCGTCACTAGTCCAGAGGGTTACAGAGGTTCAGTCTC
The DNA here is from genome assembly GCA_016920875.1 of Columbicola columbae. Classification (NCBI taxonomy): domain Eukaryota; kingdom Metazoa; phylum Arthropoda; class Insecta; order Psocodea; family Philopteridae; genus Columbicola; species Columbicola columbae. The sequence goes on from JADMLL010000010.1 coordinate 5,763,456, forward strand.
TACCAACATCACCTTCACTCCGGATTGGTTCCCTGGGAACTGGTCCCGAAGCGAAAACGGCTCCAGAGAGAGTAAAGGTCGCTGTCTTTACTGGATGAAAGCTCAGTTTAAGGAAGGCTCGACGGATGTGTCTTGTTTTAAAATTCAACCCACTTGGATGGCTGATAATAAGTAAGGAAGTCAGCGAAACGTGGCACTAGAGTCGCTACTCATAATGCAGCTGATTGTCTTTTCCTTTTCTTTTTTTTTCCTTCTTTCTCAGACGACAGCTAAGAAATCTTTCACTGCCGATGATGTTTATTCCGGGTACGCATAATTCAGGTAGCAATCAGATAAAAGAGCTGAAGAAAAAAACGAAGCGTCAGCTATCTGGATAATTTTGTCCTCAACCAAGATCAGAGCGTGTGGAATCAGCTTGTCTATGGAATCAGATTCCTTGATTTTAGGATTGGCTACTATCCCGGAGAAAGTGATCCAAAACACAGGTTATACCTCACAAATTATTTATCACATCGAGTCATAAATAACTTCCTATGAAGGTCTATTAATAGCCCACCCATTCATGGAATGATTCGTTACAAAAGGAATACACACTACCACCCAGTATTCATTTCATAAATACCGCACGTTTTCATCTATAACCCATTTCATAAGTAATGCACATTGCTACTCTTTCAAAAGGCGTGATCTTAGAAGTGAGGAAATCTTGAGAAAGTCAGGACTTACCGATTTGCAGAAAACCTTTTCCCAACTCCTCGACATTAGGAACCATACTCACTGACACCACAATCATGTTCGAAATGGACAAACTACACACACACACCTGAGCAATCACATTAGCAAGTGTATAACTGGCCTAAACGTCGTATCTTCCCCTCCAAGGTACCGCCAGTGCTTAACAGGTTCGACCTAATTCGTCGACGGACATGCCCGAAGCTTTCCCCTCCACGAATAGGCTAATGCTTAGCTCTTGTAAATGCACTAATAAGCCTAACGCCTTAGGTTTTGGCTTAAATGTGGGCACTATTTATGAAATGAATACTAGTTATGAGTGTGCGTTATTTCTGAATCGAATTCTTGTATCATTTATGTGACTTTATCGGAAGTTATTTATGAATCAACAAAACGCTTGGTAATGGGTTATAAAGCAGGCTAAGAAAATTTTGGCTTGATGACTAATAAATTGGTTTTGGGGTGTCTCTCATCCAGGTTTTGGATCAACCACGATTTTCTAAGACTTCAACCCCTACTTCCGGTTCTAAAAGACATCGTAGACTTCTCCAGGTCTTCACCGTATGAAGTAATCATACTGGATTTCCATCGATTCCCATTCGGATTCAAAAGAGCAAACGCTTCAGCAATCCATAAGGAACTAATTGAAATCATAAAAGAAGAACTCCAGGATTTGGTCATCCCTCGACCGGCGAATCAGCTGGAACTAACCCTTGAAAAAATTTGGGAAACAAAACAAAGATTAGTCGTCAGCTATGGAGAAGACAGTATAGCCTGGGGTGAGTATTGTTTCAAACTAAAAATCTGGAATGGTATTAAGCTTACCTACTAACCTCTCATCTTAGAAAATCCTTGGCTCTGGACTGGAGTGTCTCACAAATGGGGTAACAAACAAACGCCGGAAGCTCTGGAAAGATTCTTAGACAAGACGTTCAGAGACACGACCGAATCGAAAAAAACTTTGGGCTGCCATGGCCGAACTAACTCCCACTCCTTTCCACTTCCTAAGCAACAAATCACTTCGAAGCATGGCCCACAGCATAAATTATCTACTGAACAAATGGTTCGCTGAGAAGGAATACTGGACGAAGAAAGCGAACATAGTGGCCGCTGATTTCTTCCTGGGTACGAATTTAATTGATGTGGCCATCTGCGAAAATCTCCGCAGAGGAAAGGAAGTGCTAGTCAATCCTTTCTTCTAACAGATAAATTATCGTAAAGTCTCAAAATTTTTATTATAAACTCTAAATGCCAAACAGGGGTTTGTTTACTATTCCCAATCAATCAACACCTTACTCTTCAATAATTAAAAACAATCCTCCAAGAAAACTGCCTTCAATTTTGAGCAAAATTCAAATTTGATTTGATATATAAACAAAAACATAAAGGCACATTCAAATACTAAACAAATTAACAATATCGTGAATATATATAATTAGGTCTACCGGAAAGTTCTGTCTGATGTTGCAAACAAGTTCAAACACGTTTGGTGTATATACATTTGACGGCTTTATCACTGACTGTATATATACACTGTTTTATCAAACAAACTAAAACAACTTTTCCTTTATATAGAGGAGGGAAAGTAAAAAAAAATTATTCCGATTTCAATAAAAAGATTCTCTCCAAAATTAAAAGACATACTGAATAAAATAATAATTATAATAATTAATTCATTTATAAAAATCTCTGTAAACAAAGAAATTGTATAAAAATCGTGATTTCCCAGTTCGAAAGTTTCAGGCTAAAAATAGAATTTTTCTTTTGATATAACAAATCTCTCTTATGACGGTTAAGAATTTTTTTGTACTGCACAGCCTTCTTGAAACCGAATAAAGATTTTTCCTTTTTTTATATTTAAATTAATTAAATTAGTTTATCACGTATATATTTGTCTTTTTCTAATTTCTGACCATCTGTGAATCGCATATAAGACAACGATAATTGAGATTAAGGCAGTCTTCGTGGAAAACGTGTTTGCAATAGAATATGACTAAATTCCCGGTGGAATCTCCTCGGTGCATCGTTCTCTCGTTGCAAGCCCCGCAAATCTGTTCGTCGTCGAATCTGATGCCACGTTTGTGAGTGTTTATCAAACGAGCCTGAAGATTGAAATAGTCTTTGACGAGGATTTTCTTACAACCTTCCTGCACCGAAACCTGAACACAGCAAGAGAAAAGAAAAATTTATTCCCTATTCTTCCAACATTAAATTTTTTCTGTTGTTCTGTTGTTGGAACCATTTTCGGTGTACGTGGCACATTAATGGCTTCCGAATCGTTAAATTTCAAGTTAAGTCCTCGTGAAATGAAATCTTCCTTTGAATGTTCACTAATTGTGACTCAGATGTGCCTTTAAGTGTGCATTACTTTTGAAATAGAATCTTCCTCTGACTGTGCATTAATTTTGAAATAGAATCTTCCTCTGACTGTGCATTAATTTTGAAATGGATTCTCCTTTTAAATGTTCAGTATTTGTGACATAGATTTATCCTTTAAGTGTGCATTATTTTTGAAATGGATTCTTCTTTTGACTGTGCATTACTTTTGAAATGAATTGTGCATTATTTATGAAACGAATTAAAATTTTTTCGCATAATCACATCTCATCAGATGTAAGACAAGGTTGAACTACCAACTATTCTAGTCAGGCTCTTTGTTTACTCATCCACAGCCCTCTCAAATTACTTATGAATCTTCAGGACCATTTTATAGACTCAAATTAACAAATTTATGACGAAACCACTCTGCAAACACTGCACACTTTTACAAATAAATTATTTCAGAAGTAGTGCACACTTTCATGAAGGATTCAACTCGTAGAAAAGCAGACTTTGGGAAAAATTTTTCATAAATATTGCACAGTTCCAGAGAGAGTTCATTTCAAAATACTGCACACTTTTATAAGGAAAGAATTAAAAAATAACCCAAACATATACAAATAACAAATTTCATAAATAATGCACACTTTGACATAGAATTTAAATCATCAACAATCAACACTTTTGTTGGAAATTCATTTCACAGTCGAGAGACAGTTTTGAAGAGGGCTTATTTCATAAATAATGCACACTTCTGTGTAAGATTATGCATTCAAAAATAATGTTTACGCCTTAAAAGAACAGCAAAAAAAATTTTTATGAATCAAATTGGCTCAGTTCCTCAAGGCTATGACACTGATCTGCTCTCTGATTCAGCCGTTTAACACTATAAACTACTCGTCTCCAAATATCAGTGCCTGTAACTCTTGGAAGCATATGTTAGCTGACTAGTGATGGGTGAACTCACCTGCAGACGGTAATCCTTCATCATTTTCCCGAGAGAATTTTTCAAGCCTGGAATGGACAAACCTGGAGCTATTCTTCTGACTAGAAGTCTCGGATCAATGGCTGTGCCAATGTTTTGTAACAGATAAGTTATGAAATTCGGTTTATCCAGCGAGCTTTGAATAAGATTCTAAAATTATATAAAAACGGAAACAGTTAAGCATAACACTAAAGGACAAAACAAAGTTCTCTTGGTTTGTTCATTGATGAACTCACCTCCCACAATTCAGGATCATCTTGTTCCTTACAGAAATCCGTCGCTTGTTTGATATCTTTCAACTTTTCCGTCATTAAAACTAATGCTTCCTTCGAATTTCCCATCCTCGCTAGTAAATGAACCATTTCCGGGAAGAAATTTCTCTTTTGGCAAATGTTCAACGCTTCCTGAATGGGATAATGATCGCTTCTCCTTAAGAACGGAAGTAATTTGTCACGTGCAAAATCCGCGTGCAATTCGATTAACTGTCCCTGATACTTTCTACTGATTTCCCGTCTTTGTCTTGCTTATCTAAAGCGTCTAAATATTTGTGGAGGAAACACCGGTTATTCTAGAAAAATCAAAACGTTTATTCAAAGATTCATTTCCCAAACAAGTTTCTAGAAAAAGAGAAAGAAGCTAAGTTACCTGTAACTTCTCAACGACTACGGAAACTGGAATGCAATAGTTATTCAAGAACAATGATACTGCTTGCTCTGGATCCAATTCCATCAACTGTTCTACCATGTTGTGCACGGAAGAGTATAACTTGTGTTTATAAATCAAGGAAAATATATTTTTATCTCTGACTCTTAGATACATCTGTAGAGCGGATTCGTATTTCTTATCGTGGGTGTATAAAATGGCGAGAGCCTCCATTAAAATAGCGTTTTCGACATCTCCCATCGACATCATAATCAACTGATTGACGACTGTGCCTATGATGGCTGGAACGTGGTATAAATGGGGAGGCCAGTCTTTGACTAATTTCAGAAAACCAGGAGGATCTGTTTTAAGGAATTCGTACAGAACCATTTCATAAACTTGCTGATCCAGTTTGTAATCTCCGATAGGTAGGTAAGGACTGATTGCCTTGAGTTGATGCACTTGAGCAAACTTGTATACCTCCTCTTCCCATAATTTTTTTTCTTTACCTAAAAACAGTGAATGATCATCATTTCATGAATGTCAAAGTGATGACTGTTCAAAAATGAATTTGATCAACTGTGTGGCATGATATACCTAAAATAATTTGGCATAATTTTCCAGCTTTTTGGTACTCCTTCTCCGATAAAAGGTAATCAATATAAGATCTTCCTACTTCCAGAACGGTGAACTTTGATGAATCTTTAACTGCTTCTAAAGCATCCTCAAATCTTTGATGTTTGATTAGCCAAGCAACCTTATCATTGGCATCATAAGGGCAAGCAACTACAATATCACGTGGTGAGACTATAAAATAACGGTTTTCCTTTTTGACTGATTCTAAATGGTAATCATTACACTGGTAAGTTTTGTATTCACGGAATATAAGTTCATCTGGCCCTCCCCACCTAAAAAATAAAAGTTTGATGTTCACAACTAAATGTATTTAAGACCAATCACCAATCATCCAAACTTTAGACAGTTCAAAAAGGTCTCACCTCAATATAGTCATTCCCCATTGGTTGAACAATTTGTAAAGTAGGCCTTCTCGAATTTCCATCTTCATCTAACTCCTTTGCAAATCCTAATAAAACTAAATTCAATTCTGATTTGTTTGAGGGCTCGACAAGAGCAGCAATTCCAGATATATAAAAGTCAGTTGTGAAAGTACAGATTAATTCAACCATGAAGATTGGTAATTTGTTCTGATGAATACTAGTTGTTCTTTCTGAAGGATATCTGCGTCTAATACTGCAAACTCGAACCACATCAACCCAGCCTATCTAAAATATGAAATTTTCAAAAGATCATTTTTAATATCAACAAATAATTGATTTCCACTTTTTATTAGCCTTAAAATTTATAATTACCAGTAAAGTTGTGTCCTCCATCCATGACATATTACACCTAAAGTTTGATGGTGGTGCAGCAGCTGGATTTTCAGTCCATTTCATTAATCCCAGAGAGCATTTATTTTCTACATCATAAACTCTAACACCAATATCAGATGCCCAAGCAACAAATTGTTTACTCCATGAGATATTCTGAACATAACCTTCTGCTTCACTAATTAAAGTCGATCTAAAATCAAATCAAACCAAATTATGAAATGAGCAAATTCATGCAATCTATTAATTTGTAATATTCAATTCCTTTCAGACTTACTTAAACCCATACAATAAGGCCTTCTCATGAAGAATCAGCCTTTCATCTCCTGTTATAAATCTCCTATGTGAATTTAATTTATAATACAAAGGATCAATAGCAACAGACTTTACTAAACGACCAACATTTAAATCGTAATCATTATCTGATGTATAAAGGCCACAAATATGAACAAAACCATCATCTGAACAACTTGCAACAAATTCCCCTCTCTCATCCATACTAATTTTATTTATTGAAACAGAATGTTCCTTAAGTTTCCCTGAATTCCTAACAGTGTTCCCTTGATGATCAAATAGGTGAATCGAACCCCAAGTTGTACCCACACAAATTAATTTTGGATGAACAGCCAGGCAAGTGGCAGATCTCTTAGCTAAAACTCCAGTCAAGTGATTCTTTAGTCTAGCATATTTTAGCTTGGGTAATTCATTTTCTTCCTCTTTTTCTTCATAATCCTCTTGGTATTTAGTAGCACTATTTACTTCTGAAAACAAATCATGATGATAAGTTTCAATGTGTAATTAAAATTAAAAATCTTTTGATAGGATCGTGACAAACCTGTTGAGTCCATTGCACTTCATCAAAAGAACATGTTAAAACGCACGGCTGTTTTTTAAATTTAACGAGGGTTAACATTAGTAAATAAAACTAGAAATAAAATTTATGTCCAAGACAATGTTTATTATTAAAAAGACTTCATTTTGAGAGCGCTGCCTTCTTAATCAAAACTTCGTTTCCACCGCCCAACGTAATCCAACTTTAGGTTTTCTAATTATTGAAATTTCTAATAAAAAATTATATTTTGAGGTAATCTTTCGTCAGATTTATATTTATAATTAGTTATAGTTAAAAATAAGAAAATAAATTCGAGAAATAAGGAAGAAAAATTTTGAAGTGATATGGTTCATCAAAGCCTCCTTGATACGACCCAAATTTTAAAATTGTTATGTCTGGCATGTCGTTGTAAACAAACAGATTTTTTTAAACAAAATTATTCGCTCATCTCATTTAGATAAATTTTTATGTTATAAAAAGTAACGTTGTGAATTCTAAAGCTAGTTTATTTATAAAATCATAAAATCAATAGCTAGGTTTCGAAGTCTTTGTAAAAGGCTCAGCTAAATGACGTCATGCTCGTCAGCTGTTCAGTATAAAGATTTGCTTTCCTGAGGACGGACGTGAATAATGTGCGCATTCGTGCAGTGTTTAATTTGTGATTGATTTTTCCATAAGTTGATTTTGTTTAGTGTTTTCAAGTAAAGACAAAGCTGTAATCATGTTTTCCGGTATCACAAATCAAATGAGCCAAGTGAGCAGCTGGATAGGTGCCAAAAAAACGGATAACGAACCTTCCAAAGCTGGAGATGGTGAAAAAGTTGTTTCTCCAAGTGCAGAAACCCAGGACGCATCCGCAGAAGGCACGAGGTAGCAATTTTATCCCCGAAAAATTATATTATTTTGACTTTAAGCAGCCTTTATTCATTTCCTATCTTATCAAAACCTTTATCTTTTAATCTCATTTTTGCACAATATTAATTTGAAATGAAAGAAATTCCATCTGAACAGTTAATAATGGGTAGAAAGGTCTTTGTAGAAATCACTAAAATTTCAGCTCTGGTAGTTCATTTTAATTAACTTTGGTTTTTCTCCTTTTGTTTCCTCTTAAGCTCTTTATAAAGGTCTGATTTATGTAATTTTAATGAATCTGCTTAAAGTTCTGAGAAAATTGCTTTCCTTTATATTGATTCAAAATCGTACTGAGCAGTGATATTGTTGCACCCCTTGAAAATACTAACTCCATGTAAATTTTCACCGATTCAGAAGATTTTGATTCGAGCAAACCATTTGATGCATAAAACAATTTTGAAATATAAATTTCTTGTTCAACTGTTAATTTCTGATTGAGAAGCTAACTTTAAAGGTTTGAACTTTCATAAATCCTTCTTTTTGGAAATGTTTCAGTCCAACTCAAACCAGCAAAGGAAGCAAATTTGAGGTATTATCCAACGTCAAAGGACAAATGACAAGTTGGATTGGAAGCGTTCAGGTTCCAAGTGTCCCTAACTTGTTCAATAAGAGTGGAGGTGGAGAAGCTCCAGCAGCAGAAGGTGATGCAAAAACAGATTCACCAACTTCTGGAGAATCCGTAAAGGGTTCACCTGAGCAACAAAAAGACGATGATGATAATTCTAGGTAAGTGATGTACTTTATTATCGAACCACCACTTTTAATGTCAAATTTTGTTCTAAAGCTTATTTATTGATTATATTTAAAGCGAATAACTTATACCAAGTAACTTTGTTGTGTAACCCTGATAAGATTGTGGTGAGAGTGAAATCGAAAAACAAAATGAAAGGGAAGGATTCAAATTGTTAATATTTTCAGGATCGAGATGTATTTCTCAATCATTATTATTATTTTTCCATAATCATGGATAGAAATTCTAAAAATATAGCTGTGTAAGATTGAAAAATTCATCTTGAATTCAAAATAAATTTTCAGAGAACATCACAAGAATTTTAATGATCTAATCTAAGTTGATTTGTTTAGAGTTAGAAAGATTTCTCTCGTGAGGGTGAAATAAAGTAGGAAATTTTCCCACAACTAGGAAAACCACTTCTTTTTTTATCTGGAGGAAAAGAAAAGCTTCTGTTGAATTCTTCTCCATTAAGAAAAGGGTCAGGAGAAGGGAAAGAAAGGAAAGATTTTCTTTGGGAAAATTCTTTTTTTTATTACTCCTCAGTTTGAGGGGGTTAATCTTTAAAAAATGGGTTAAAACCTTTTTCTTTTTGCTAACTTGGGTTGAAAATTATTTGAAAGCACGATGATGATGGAAATTTTTCTTTGGTTTTGTTTATATATATAAAAATCGATGGGGTTGACCCTTCTCAAAATAGCTATTATCAGAGCAGGAGGAAAATCTCTTTTTCCTCTCTCTCTCTCCGGTTATTCAAACATATAAAGAAAAAAATTGTGATTCGCAGAAAAGTGAATCCGATAAAACGAAACTTTTTAGAATTTTCCCCTTTTATCCGGGGCACAAGACTCAATCTAGAAAAGTAAGGAAAAAAAGAGGAAAATCAAGAAAAGGTTTTTCGAAGGAAACTTGCTTACAAAATAACTTCACCACTTCTTCATTTGAGCTTTTTTAATAAAAAGTTTTTCATCTCCTTTGAAAAAATTCGACGAAAGCTCGGAGGAAACTTATTCTAAAGACTCACGCAGTGATTACATTGGGCTGCTTTCTCAGGGTGAGCTTTCCATCCTGTAAGAATCAACCCCCTCCCACCCAAAAATTTTAATAAAAAAAGCTGATGAGGGAATAAGCAAGACGTGACCAATTAGACTAAATGATCTCTTTTCGAATGTTTTCTCTCTCATTAAAAGAAAATTAATTTTAATAATTAATGAGAAATGAATTTTGTAATTGAACCTTTTGTTTTGTTTTCTTTATTTAATTTAATTTTCGTTTGTTCGGTTTCTTTTTCACTTTTTCTTTTATTTATTTATTTTTATTTTTTATTTTGATGTAGTTTATTGAAAATTACCAATGAAGCCATCAAAGAAGTTTCAGCGCCTTTTATAGAATTTTCCAATATGGTAAAAAAAATGGCAATCAGGTGAGGTTTTTGTTTTGTTTTTATTTATTTTATTTTTTATTAAGAGTGGTGTTTGTTTTAATTTTATTAATCAATAAATTTGGTGTTTTTTTAATCTAAAAAGTTTGGAAATATTACAAATTTGCACTAACGTATAAAAAAGGAAATGTCTTCTTATGGTTTGTTTCGGTCAACTTTTGGAATTTAATAAGACTCATCTCTCTGTTGTTAAGATAATAGGTAATAAGACCAATTTATGTAATTTTTTGGAAGGTTTTGTAAACTTAAGAAAACGTAACAGTGTGATTGTCTTTTTAAATGTTGTGGGACACTAGATCTGGGTAGTGTTTCTGTTCTAATTGTAATTTGTTTGAGGTTTTGTAGAAATAGGTTGAAGGTTTTGTAGTTATACTGGCAAGTATTTGATGCAAAATTATGTTTTAATAGATGGGTTTTGTTAGGTAACGAATTTCACAAGACGAAGTTACAGTTTCTGGTCGTAACGAGCTGTGGTTATCTAATTTTCCTCGTGCAGGTTTATCAGCACTTGTAAAGTCATTATTAACGACATTCTCTTCTGTTGTAAATCTAACGATTCGTTTCTTCGGGTTTTTCGCATGAATGAAACCTTTTGTTCTCTCTCCCATCCTCACGAAGCAAATATTATTAAGCATTCATGCTCACTCGCTTGAGGACTTAATATGAAATCTGATATCATTTCCCTGCGGTACGGGGTTTTTGAAAAAGTTCTTTTGTGAAAATTCCACTTTCATACGAAAGGGATAGTCAACCAGGGAGAGTATATACCTCGCCTGGTTTCATTTCCGGTTAATTTTTATTTTATATATTTTTTGGGGAAGTATTATATTAATGATGTTACCATCGAAGTCGATTTTGTTAACTGCCGGAAGGGATTTTCGGGGTTAATATCTTCTGTAAATTTTACGTGATCGAAATAAATCGGATGGAAAATTTTTTGTTGAAGTCCCGGGAAAAGGTTTTGCCCAGGGAAACCGGGGAGCAATGATGAGAAGCACCTTTATCGATTGGATGGGGACGGGGGGGGGCGGGGGTAGGGAGGAAGCAAAGATAAACATTTTTGAGAAAATTAAAATTAAATAGCCTCGAAAATTCTAATTAATAAAGAGGAGAGTCGTGAATTCGGTCAGTTTTTCCTCTTTTTTTTGTCATGCCTTGTAGTTCTGTCCCGGAAAATGAGAGAAGAAAAGTTTTTTTAAAAAATAAAATGGAGGGATATATCGGGGTCGTGAAAGCTGCCATTTTTCTCTCTCTTTTTAACATAAAATTATTTCTGGGTTGCGTGAAGTAGACATTTTTCTCCCGGAGCTTTAGAGTGTTGAAGTGAGGAAGAATTTGAAAAATCTATTTCAGTTTTTCTTCTTCTTTTTAAGTCATTACCTTTGTAGGACAAAGAGCGACACTTAATTTAAATTAAGGACGAGAACGAAGGTGGAGGTGAGCTTTCACGGAAGGAAATCAGCGGCACGACTTATTTTGTGGGCTTGGTGTTCCGGTTTTTGGGTTCTAGATGTCGATTACCTGTTTTTATTAGGGTGAGGTCTCGTTTTACGCGATTAGAAAATTGTGTAAAATGTGGAGACGAATGACTTGTGCCATAGATATGAAGGGTTAGGTCCTGTTTGTTCCATAAATAATGCACAGTTTCAACTACCAAAAATTTGTTTACTAAATAGTTTGCAAAATTAAAGTTTTATAACCCCAGTCTTCAAATTTAGGTCTCGTTTTACGCGGTTAGAAAATTGTGTAAGATGTGGATGCCAATGAAATGTGATGAAAATGAGGTCCTGTTTATTTCATAAATAATGCACAATTTCAACTAGCAAAAATTTGTTTCCTAAATAGCCAACAAAATCACATTTTTATAACCCCAATCTTCAAATTTTCCTTATTGAGGTCTCGTTTTACGCGGTTAGAAAATTGTTTAAGATGTGAATACGAATGAAGTGTGACGAAAATGAGGTCCTGTTTATTTCATAAATAATGCACAATTTCTACTAGCAAAAAATGTTTTCCTAAGTAGCCAACAGAATTACATTTTTATAACCCTAATCTTCAAGTTTTCCTTGGTGAGGTCTCGTTTTACGCGGTTAGAAAGCTGTGTAAGATGTGGGTGGAAATGACGAAGATATGTAGAGGTCTAGGTTTATTCCATAAATAATGCACAATTTCAACTAGCAAAAGTTTGTTTCCTAAATAGCTAACAAAATAATTTTTATAACCCCAATCTTCAAATTTTCCTTGGTGAGGTCTCGTTTTACGCGGTTAGAAAATTGTGTAAGATGTGTATGCCAATGAAATGTGACGAAAATGAGGTCCTGTTTATTTCATAAATAATGCACAATTTCAAGTAGTAAAAATTTCTTTCCCAAATAGTTAAGAACCTTTTCATAACCTCGTTCTATTCCTGTTGGTTTCTCAAAAGTAATGCACACTCTCGTAGAAAAATTATTTTTTAGAAATAAGGCATTTTAGAGAGATTTAAGGTGAAGAATTCAAATCGTGGATGGTTTATTTCAAAAGTAATGCACAGTTTCTTCGTAGTTTGCTGTATGCATCAGTTCTATTTCATGATTGTAGGATGCGTTTGTTGAGCTTAATCGGCATACAGGTCGTTTAATTAATAATTTTTTTCCAAAAGTAATGCACACTGACTTATATATAAGTAAAATGGGTTTCCTTACGTCTTCCTGGTACTTGTTCAATCCTGGGCTTATCTCGTTTTTAAAGTGGAGGTTTCATAAAACCAGAAACATACCTCCACTGAGTTATCGAAATGCAATGTCCAGTTTTTGTATTTCAGTCACTCGCGTAAAACGAGACCTGTACAAGCAATACTACTTACACACTTTATTTTATAAGATTTATTAAGAGATCCGTGAACTTTTTTTTTGTTCAAAATGAAAAATTGCGAAATGGGGAGAGCGATAAATCTATTCGGGAGAAGAAAAAAAATTTTTGTACGAAGCTCATAAAACGTCGATTTATCAAAATGGCGGCATATTCGTCATTGAAGGAATAAATGTTACGGAACGTTAACTTTAAATTCGTAGGAAGGGATAGGGGCGGAGGGGTGTTCAGCTTAAGAGAAATTAGGTTTCGTTTTTCGGGGGCGGGGGCATTTTCGAAGTAAGTGTTCTCTGTCACGATTTTATTACTCTAACAAGGATATGTCTCGGCGTTCGTTTCGAAAATCATCTCTCAAACGCACTCGATAATTCAAATTTTATGTCATTTTCATAAATGTTTCATCGACTAGAAATCGATGTTTATCAATAAATAGGACCCCGATTAATGGATTTAATAATGAATTTAATAAAGCAGAGGAAAAGTGATAAATTTATTCAGTTTCATTTCTGTTTCATTCACGTTCATTATTTATGTGTGTGTGTGTGCGTGTGAAATGACCCCCGTTGAAAGCTGTTTTCTTTTAGTGCTGAAATTTATTGGAACTTATCTCCTGTTTTATGTGGGAGCTTTTGCCGAGGATAAATGAAGTTGTTTTGAATAACAAACAGGAGGTGACCTTATAATATATGCCCTTTAAAGCTTTACATGAGCTGGGAATTGTTTTTAACGCTAGCTTACCGTCTGTTGATTGTGTGATCGTTACCCGATTGTTGTGTAATTGAGCCAGTTTGACTCGTGTAGTGGTTTAAATTTATTTTTGGAAAGGGTGGTTGTGTGTTTTATACAGCTTTCGTGAAGAATCCTTTTGAAATTCATGGGGACTTGTGTGAAAAGCTTATTTCATAAGTAATGCACACTTTAAGGATAAATTCATTTGATTAAAAATACAGAGGTCCGTGCTACATTTCTTTCCATGATTTTTGCAGGTTTTTGACAGGAATTGATGTCATTAATCAAATGTTAGCTGATTAAAAAAAGAGGCTCAGAGCTTTGTTGACTGTTCCTCACACTTCGTACCTACAACCTTATACTGTAAAATAATATATATTAGACCTTTCTTAGCTCTTGCGCTTTTAAGAGGAGCTATTTCAAGTTACTAGTTTCAAATTATACACCATATTCACTAACAACAGCGATTAATAATATACAGATATCCTCATACAGTATATACATGTCTGAAGTCGAACCCAATTATCAAAAACTCTGCGAAACTGTACTGTAGGATGCTTCACGAAAACTTATATTCTGGTTTCTCACCATAAAATGGTAGATAGCTAGAAGGTTCCTGAGCAAGATACAGTCTTTAATATAACGTCAGATCTAATAATATACAGATAACCTCATACAATATACATGTCTAAACTCAAACCTAATTATCAAGAACCCTGCGAAACTGTACTGTAGGAAGCTTTACTCAAACATCAGAAAACTTCTTTTCAGGTTACTCACCATAAAATGGTAGATAGGTAGAAGGTTCCTGAGCAAGATACAGCCTTTAATATAACGTCAGATCTAATAATATACAGATAACCTCATACAATATATACATGTCTAAACTCAAACCCAATTATCAAAAACCCTGCGAAACTGTCAGAGGTTTCACTCCAACAGCAGAAATCTTCTAATTTTTAGGCTACTCACTACAAAGTGGTAGGTAGCTCATCTCAGCAAGTTACAACGTTTAATATAAAAATGTAAATCATACAACAGAACGAAAACCCGAAATCCATTTAAGGGAAAAGAAAACAAAGGCTTCGAATAAAACAACAGAAGGAAATTTATCGAGTCAAATTGGCTCAGTTCGTTAATCTAATGGTAAAAGCTCGGAAAATAGCTTGGAACTAACCGCCTGGGGAGAACAGATGTGGAAAATATCGGTTTTCCCACTTGGAAAGTTAATAGATGATTCGACTTCACAGTATAAAGCCTTCCCACCTGCTTATTATCTTCTGTCAGATAAAATAAGAAGAAAAAATAATTTTACCTTTGGAAAAGCAAAAAATTATTACATCCCCCAAAAGAGAGAGCCCCCCCTGGAAATAGGAACACATATCAATATGAATAATATTCTTCTTCTTTTTTCCTTCCTCGAAGTAGGGAAAGCGTGAAATGCGATATCGATTTTCCCTGGCTCGGATTAAAAAAAAAGGGAAAAACGTGCTGAGTACGAGAAAGCTCCCGACAGGGCCTAGTTTTTCGTTTTCCCTTTATTTTTAAAGTCTTGGTTACGTGATTAAGAAACGACTGGTTTTTGAAGCTGGGAAGATATTTAGGTTTATGGTCCGGAGGAGAAGTGGAGTAACGGAAAGTTGGTGGTTTTACCTTTTAAAGCCCCAAGTGAGCTTTTAACCTAATAGAATTTTTTTTTCTCTTCGTTTAATAACTTTTGGGGATAGTTTGTGGGATCTTTTCATTTTCCTCGATGTTGGTGTGTTTTGTGTATTATCGTTTTGTAAAAGTCTTGTTAGAGAATCGGTCGTTTAACTCAACTAACTGGTGAGATCTCTTATCGAGTGGTGAGAAGATTGCCAATTTCCCATTCATCTCGATCATTCCTCTACCAAACTCTGAGAGACTTGCTGAAGAGGTGAAAAGCTCACCCAAATCCCTCCCCGTTCTTTTATTCAGGATTGATCAACCATGTCAGGTGTGTAATGTGAGCAGGTGGTATTGTGTTCAGTTGCCTGTATATTGCGCGGGATACAGCACTCGAAGGTCGGTGTGTTAAAAGGGTCGCAGATCACGACAGATAAACTAACCCACAACCTAACTCAATGTCTAGGAGTACAATATGCCAGTGAAAAATTATTCTGGCTTGGATTTCCGGACGTGAGTTTCCGGTCGGATTTTTATGAAAGTTTTTTATTATAAATCATTTTCTCTTTTGGTTAAAGCGCAACTGGTGGAGCTGATAGCGATGCTGCCGCAGAAGATGACGATCAAGGAGAAGAAGGGAAAGAAGGAGGAATCGGAGGCGGTAAGAATCTTATGAGAATATTTGATTTATTTTCTATTTCAAAACCGGAAATTTAAAAGAAAAAATTTGAATTTCTTTATAAGTAAAGGTGCGAGAGGCGTTCGGGTTGGGGGGGCAGCGGAATTGGAAAGGTTATAATTCAGTTTTCGTCACGGATTTTCTAAAAGTTGTCCCCATTTTGCGTCGTTTTTAACATGAACATTGGACTATATATTGGATTTGGTTGATTGGGAACACCACCGCCACCTGGTGGCCACCAAACATAATTAATGAGAATCGTTGCAGGTGTCAGAATCAATTCTTGTGATACTTTTAAATTTGTGAGCGAAGAAATGTCACACAAAGACCGAGGTAGTCGAATCAAATATATAAGCTTTGGATTTAGAAAATGACAAATCAATCAGTCATTCAATCAATCAGCGGCGTATCCGGGGATTATAGTGAGCTTTCTCTGATCTTTTCTTCTTTCTTTACGAGCCATAATGTTGTCCAGCAGTTTTATCTACAAGGATTTATCCTTAATGGGCGTGTCCTCGTTATTTCCTTTCGAAAGTTTGGGGTTTGGTGTACAAAAAGGCTGTTGGATTTTTGCTCCTACAAAGATTTACCCGAAAATTTGGGAGAAAATTTTGAGTGGGTTCATTTGCATAAATTTGAAAAGGTCGGGTCGGTCCGATGGCCCGTTGTTACCAACTTGAAATGTTTCAATTTGAAATTTTCAGTGTCTACCAAAGCCGTTCAAGGAGCCAAGTCAATAGGGAACTTCTTATTCTCGGCCGTGAACAAAGCTGGAGAAACTGTTTCAAAAGCTGGAGCGAAAATCAAGAAGACGGTCGAAGAAAATGTAAGTCAATTATGTCTTATCCTCATCTCGCCTTGCTTTCTTATTCCATTCCTGACTGTAATTTCCTTTTTTTTCCTTTTCTCTCTCTTTATTTCTTATTGCTGTTGTTCCCACTGTTGTCGTTTTTGTTTGTTTTTTTGAAAACCTTTTTCTTGATTCTGGAGAAATACAGAAATAATTTTTTTGTTGTTGTTGGACCTAATTGTTAGTATTGTGAGTTGCTTTTGTTTTAGGTACTCATTGTTCTGAGCTTTTGTTTGGGTCTATTTTTAGAGTTGGGTTGAGTTTTCAGGTTCTGGCCTCTGCCATTCGTTTTATTAAATAAATTTTTAGAGTTTTTGTGCCCATTTTGAGTGTGTCCTCCTCTAAAATTAGGTTTATAGATTTTTGTTGTCTTTTTATTTAGGAGAGCCAGTTTGACTTATTATAAACGAAATTGGTGTTAAACGCCAGAGAAAATTGTTCCAAAGCAATCGAGATGAAAGTTTTACGTTCCTTCCATGTAGTGTGATGTGAAATTATAGTCAGGTCTTTTTTTATGCGGTTTAAATATTAAAAACGGATCGCTTATGAATATACTGACTGCTTAGATCTTTGGTACTCAAGCTTTTTCCTTCCCGGGCCAAATTTCTATCGTGACCATGTCGACTGGGCCACACGACTTACAAAAAAAATTTTTACAAGTTTGCCTTTCGACGCATACAGTCGACCCTCAGGGCATCATCTTTATGTACATCTGTCAGTCTGTTTCTGTATGTATCTGTATATTGTCTGATAAAGATATGTTGGCGAACAATGTTTAGCAGTTACTGAGCAGGACCGAACATTTTACTATAGTTCAGACTTAACAGTTTGAGTACCAAGGGCTTACTACCACTAAACACACAACAGTTAAACTATGCCATACAGCAGCCAAAGAGAGATACCAACTAAAATAATTTATTAAGTTCCACATCTAATTTATGCATAGTTTTGGGACGAATTGATTTCAAAAATATCGCACACTTTTATGTAGTATTAAATTGCGGGAGGTCTGTGGTGTAGTGGTTTAAGTGCCAGACTAAGAAGTTATAGTCGCGAGTACAAATACTCCTTCTGTATCCTGTTACACCCAAAAAGGTGAAAAACAGGATTAAAGCTCAACTATAAGCTATAAACTATAAAGAATGAATTTCATAAATATAGCTTAAAGAATTTTTTTCATAATTAATGCACACAGTCTTCACGAATTAATTTTTTAAAACAAGAAAAATTTTTTATTGAAACTTTTAGGTGAGCCAGATCGACTCAGTTCCAGTTTTAATACTTTAAAAGGCTTTTCTGTTGTCTAGTTTGATTTGTGGTAACCCAAAAGAAGATTTACTAATCTGTTATTCCATCTTAAATTCTAACTTTCGATTTGGATTCATCTCAAATTCTTTTTTACCCCGTCCTCGGGAATTTATTGAAGGACAGATAAGACAATCCCCCGGGGAAGGACCCCCAACTAAAATATTCTTCGGGTGAGAAAGAAAGAAAACGTCGTGGTTGCAGAATTAATGCAACGTTGTTTAGATTCAGCTTTAACTCCGTGTCGTCCTTTCTTTCCTCTCCGAATCCGAAGTTTGATTGAACTCTTCTGCTGACACAAATTGAATTTTTCTTATTTTGCTTTTTATCGAGCTCCTATTCATCCTGAATCCTGTTGGTTTCTATAATAAAATCACTTTTCAAGGTTATCGCCTCTCTCTCTCTTCCTCAACACCCTGCTTCTCATTTTTTTATAAATTCGAAAAGAAAATTGTGAATCGAATGACAAGCAGAGTTTGTCAGGAAATCATGACGTTGTTGGCCGGGGGGAGGATTTAATGCCCGGGGTTTTGCTTTTTCATTTCGTTTCCTTTCCTGGAGGAAAGTTTGCTGTTGAAATATACCCAACGAATACAGTGAAGGGGGGGGGGAAATGATTTCGAATCTTTGAGAATTTTTTTTGTGCGTGTCAGGGTAAACAGAACCCTTTCCGAAGGGTTGTTTTATAAAACGATGACGGACATTATAGGATTAATATTAAATTAAATAATCTTATTAAAATGGATGGATGTGGGGATTTTGTTTTTCCGCTGGATTTGGCGTGTGGGAGATCTATTTTTATGCGGTTTTTTATTTATTTATTGAAAGGACTGTAATAAGGTTTTAATTATCCTTCTTTGACTCAAATTTTGGGGGAAATATCGATATTTCGTATGATTGCCAGCGCTTGAAATGTAATTAGTCCGGGTTTTTGAGGGATAAGCGGAAATCGAGGACAGAAATGAATTTGGGTCGACCTGACGTAGCCGGGGTTTTATTTTTATTTTTTACTTTTAATCAGGTCATCTTTGTACCATGTCAGTTTCAACCATTTCTCTGGTTTTGTGCTGATATATATTCATTTTCTGACTGGAGAGAGATTTTCATTATGCTGTTGAAAGAAATTTTGTTTTTGGGGCTCTATGACCTTCTGGTTGTATTTTGAATTAATCGAGCTAAGTTGGTAGCCTTGGGAGGAGGTTTTTGGGTAGGATAATGTTGGAAATGTTGAAGGAAGTTTTAAAGGGTAGGAGAAACAGGCTGGACCCAACACAGTACGAGATTGGCAGTCGATTACACTACCTCTCGGTCACCTGGTCCCTTTTATACTCTCTATTTCAATAAATAATCATCGAAAACTACAACCTTATTTGTGTGTGGTATGTTGTAGTGACTGTTAAGAGAAAAGAGTTTTGTTTTACGCCGTACCGGGATTTTGTAGCTGTGGCATAACGACATCCATGGGGAGGTGGCGTTTTATTAAAAAAAAAATTTTTTTCCACCATTTCGAACGAGTACAATTAGCAGGAATCTTCTCGAACCTGTTGAGATGTATAGAAAGATGAAGAAAGTGGAAAGCGTGTTGCTACGGCCGTTGACGACGATGATGATGTTAGAACAATGAATTTTGCACAATGTCGTTTTGTGTGCGTCGTCTTTGAATTCATTGAATAAAGGGTTTCTGTTTCTGTCACGAAATTATTGTTTCACGATTTGTATTCCATCGGATTCTAAGGCTGGGGGTAAGGGAAGGAGAGGAAGAAGGAAAGAATCAAGATCGCACTACCTCAAGTCTATGTTTATGCAATTGGTAGAAACGTTTTGAGAAACTGTTGCTGTTTAATTTTTCATGAAACTGAAGGGTTGTAGTTGAAATGAGTTTCCCTTTATTCGTTTCGGTCATCCAAAGACCACCTGCTTAGTTGGGAAATTTGAGTTTTCTATTTTCTTCGTTGGTGATTATAAATAATCGCCGGGAATTGTATATATCCGGTTATATCGTAACATATATATTTGCTGTAATGCTTAGAACCGACATTATTTTCCGGTCTACCTAATTTAAAGAGTACAACTCTGTACTGTTAGGTGCTGTTGTTATTCGAGTTCCCAGATCCCAATATGAGATGGGACAATGCGATATCGTATATCATATTAGCTTCTTAAACGTTAAACAGATATTGTAGATGATTTGATGTGTTTTATATCAAAGATGGAGGCGATAATAAAATATTTCAAACGATGGGTCTGTTCCCTCTTGACAGCACTGAAAAAGGTCTGATAGGATATCCTTTGGGCCGTCGTTAAAATCCTTGTTGAGTATAATAAATGTCGTTTGTCGAATCCGACAGGAGGTTAAAGCCTGATTTGTGTTGTTATTTCCGTTTTAACATTCGAAAATGAATAAAATAGATTCGGGACACAAAGAAAGGAAAGAAAGGAGATTATTAAAAAAGTTTTAAAAGTAGAAGGAAGTGAAAATTTTTAGGGAGTTGTAAATACAGCAAACAAATAAAGCTCCAAGGTAAAGTAAGCAAGAACTGGAGGTTTAGTCCTACACTGTCGCGGCAGCAGAGCAAAGGGGGACCAGGGAGCAAGAGAAAGAGGAAGAGAGAGAGGAAGGACGGGGGTAGTACCGGTCTAGATCAATAAGCCCACGTCTCTACTGTTACAAAGGAACAAAGAAAAAACCTTACGAATTTCGCACAAAATCCACTGTTCGCTGCTGTCACCGATTTTTTTCCTGTCGTTTTCTTTTTTTTTATTTTATTTATTTTTCTCTTTATGCCCAGGAATTTTTTTTTTAACTAAAGCTTTTAATTTTTTTATTGCTTACCCTCTCTCTCTCTTTTCTTATTTATCTTTCCAGTTGATGGGGTTTTATGGAGTTGTAACGTTTTTTAATCGATTTGTCAAGTTGACATCAAATTTTGGACATGGAGGGTCTTTTTTGGAGTATCGAGAGTTTCTGAGGAAACAACTTGGACAGTGTTCTTAAATTTCCCTTTTTTTCTTGCTCACGAAACTGGAATGAGGTCGTTAATTTTTGTCATCTGAAAAAAGTTTCCTTCATGATGGTGGTGGTGGGTTTTGCTGCGGGGCGAACAATGAAAAACTCGACAATTCAATTTGAAAATCATTAACCGTGATAATGTGAAAATTTGAGGGATTTTCTCTCTAAAAAGGTGTTAATGCAAGGAAATTGAAATTTTAAGTGGTAATCAAAAATATAAATTTTGGATTTCGGAGGAGGAGAGAACGAGCCTTCTCTCTTTTACTGGGTGGGAAAATGCTGTAGTAAAACGGCGAAGACTCCTTTCTTTGTTTTTCGATTTTTTTTGTTGTTGCTGTTCCATCGTAAAAATTGAACTTTTATGGAGAGACTAGGGATAATGCAAATTCAGAGCTATCGAACGCATTGTTTTCGTTCACGTTCTCTTCACACCCCCTGCCGTTCGTTCCCTCCTCCTCCCGTTATACAGTTTTCTATTCACTTTTGTGTACGTTTCGTGAATACGGGTCGAAGGTAGAATGTGTTTGATGACTGAAATTTTACGACCTGT
Organism: Columbicola columbae; assembly: GCA_016920875.1. Taxonomy (NCBI): domain Eukaryota; kingdom Metazoa; phylum Arthropoda; class Insecta; order Psocodea; family Philopteridae; genus Columbicola; species Columbicola columbae. The sequence goes on from JADMLL010000010.1 coordinate 5,785,057, forward strand.
GGAAGGATTATGTTTTTTTATGTGAGTCAGTTTTTTGATATGAAAAACTGAAAAGTTGACGAAGGGATATGGGCGGAGTGAGCGAAGGAAAAGGAGGAAGAAGAGTAGGAGAGAGAGGAAGGAAGGATGGGGATTATATCGAGCTACAGCGACATCCAGAAACGTTTTTATGTTGTACATAATCTTATGCTTTTTTAGTTTTATGTGCCTCTGTTTACTTTTTTTTTGAGCCCATCTTCTTGCCTTTTTTCCTACCCTGAATTCTGTAGTGGGTGTTACCTTTTTAACCCCCCGGAGAAATTACTTGAAGCGTCATCTTCTCGGGAAAAATAGTTTTTGGACAATTAAGGTGGAAATGCGCGAGGGAGTTGAAAGGCTCGTAGGCTGGAAGGAGTAGGAGGTGTAATTCCTTCTAAAAAAAGATTCAATTTGGACCTTTTTCCTGTGGAAAAAGGGCGTACTGGGAAATAAAAGAGGACGTTATTAGGTTTATAAAAGGAAAATTGAATAAAGAGAAAAAGTTTAAACAAGGTTGCTGTCGAGGAAATTCCTGTAATTATTAAATCATAAAATTTCAGGAAGGAAAACCGTTTATGGTTTCTTTTTATTATATTAATATATTTTTTTTATACTTCCCTCTTGTTCGGTAAATCATCTCGGTTTTCAGCGTACAAGATCGATCGTTTTAGATTAAAATTTTAGGATGAGGAAGGAGACGAGAGGAAAGGAAGAGGCGGATATATTGGAAACCGCAAGTGTTATCGGAAATCGCAACACGACGATTTACTAGCTTTTATGTATGTATGTAAATCACCCAGGTCATATATATATAATATGGAGATGGTGAGGTTAATGTGCGTTGGAGGGATTTGAAAAACAAAACAGGCGGATGGAAAAGCTCTTTATTGGTAAAATTTCCTGGGAATTTGGTGGCGTGGGTGGTCCACGGAAGCTGTATAAGATTGAGTTTTCTTATACAAAAAGTTGGTTTTGTCAGAATATTCATTTTGTTTTTGTAAATATTTGATAATATGGGATGTAGGGTGAAGTATGTCACATATTAACAATATTTCAAAAGTAATGCACGCTTGTTTGGAGATTCTGTTTCAAGTGGTAATTATTTCAGTGGTATACAGTCCATGTAAGCCCTAATCGCCCATCTTTGTCTTTTGTAAAGTATAAAATTATAATTATACTGAGATATTTTTGTGCGAATATTTATGCTGTTGTAAATGGTTTGTTTGAAAAGCTAAAGAAGATGAGATATAAGAGACAAAGAAGATACGTAGGATGTTCGCCAAATGATAATATGAGACAGACTGTCGCGACAATATCTCATCAAGGCTGATTCATACGTACAATAAACCAAAAACTGTAGAATCTCTTCTGTGATAGTTTCTATGTTAAGCAGTCAGATTGTTTGTCGTTACGCCTGTCAGCTTGTCACGTGTATGCTGAATACCAAAATATGGCAGAACGCTTCCATTGATTTTTGGGGGATCGGTGATCATTTTTATTATTATTATTAGGCTGGAACTGTGCATTATTTTTGAAACAAATGTCTGTCTAGTGTGACTATTACATTTTATTTACATTCTGTGTGTCTCAGCGACGCCATATTTATTTATCAATTATGCTCTCGGATAAGTTCTTAAAACTCGAACACGCCTCTCTAAGGTCACTGGAAGTAAATGACATGGATCGAAGGATTCTGTTAGATTGAAATTTTTAAAACTTCTGAGAATTTTTACCACCCCCTTACCATCCCCCCGATGGGATAGAAGTGATTACGATGAATTTATTGGAAATTTTATTTTATGGATTCCGTCTAGGGTGTGGAAAATCCGATGATGTCACTCCTGAAATTTTTATCTTTATTGACACAGTGAAAATAAAATGGAAACGAAGCTTTTTGAAAGCTCTGAAGAAATTTTTTTTTCTTCCCTAGCAATATGAGAATTTGAAATTTCTTCGAGTAAACTTGGACGGGGGTGGATGGGAATGGGAATGGTTATGACAGGAGGAAGTAAAAGAATGTCGAAGAGACTTTGCATGAGTCGGATTTTTTATTTCTATTTTAGCTCTGAGGAACTGTAACGGATTCGAATAGTGTCGTTGAGATGGTTAAGACGAAACCAAAATCAGGTCACGGAGGGATGGAAAAGTCTTGAGAATACGTCAATAGTAAGAAATGATAAAGTACAGCCTTCGATCGATCCAGAGAGAGAGGAAGGGGTTTCAGATTTCTAACAAGTTGAGTCAGAGGGTTTGGATGGGAATGAAATTTCAAAAAAGAAACATGGAGGCGGAGGTGATGGATAAATTTCGGCCGAAAGTTATTTTTCACTGAATAATTAATATCTTGTGTTTGCTTTATTGCTTACTGCAGGTTCTCACATCTGTTTTGTTTAAGTTTGGATGTGGAATACAGAAAGGAAAAGAGTTTGGGGCGAGGGGGTGGAGGGAAAAGTTTTCGTTAATGGATTAGTCGTTTCTTATGCATAGGTTGTAAAATTTAATTTTCTTGAGGTTAGGCGATAAGCTGATAAAATTACTCTTTGGTTTCGTTATTTTTAGGCGCGGTTGTCTCACGAATCTATTTTGGTTGATTATTTATTTGTCGTCTCTTTGTTTGTAGAGCATTCTCGGCGATTTCAATAAAGAACAAGAAGCTTTCATCAAGGAGCAACAAAGCAAAGTAGCTGACGCGGCTGTTCCACCATGGGTTGGAGTGCCCAATGAAGAAGCACTCAAAGAGGAGTGCTTATCACTATCCACTGTAAGTTTATAGTATAAGAAAAATTATTTTTATTGATATTCATTAGAATCATTTTACTGTGACGGGAGGGAAAAGAGAAAATTTGAGATTTCATGTCGAGCGTTCGCTTTTCGTGTGTGCCCGGGCCTCGTGAAGTGTTCGAGGAGGCGGTTTCTTGTTATGCAGCTCCCAGAAAATGGCGAACGGGACGGCCGAGAGAAGAAGAAAGGAAAACGGGTTTCGGGGGTAGTGGGGAGGGAAGTTCCGGGGCTTTCACTTCAATCTTTTCATGATTGTGCTTCGTAAGACTAGGAATTGTGTTTTGCGGTTTTAGAACTGTTGTTAATGTTGAACTGGGACATTTAGTTACAACAGAGAATAAAATCATGGGGATTAGTTTGGGCGTTCGAGGGAAGCTAGGCGCGTGATAAGGATTCGATAAGAGGATCATCGATGCTTTTTTTATTGTTTTTAGTCAAAAGAAGGTGAAAAGAAACGTGACTTAATTATCGTCAGCGAGCTCGAAATGGGATTATTTAATGTTCAGAAAAGGGAATATTGCTCGGGGAAGGAAATTTAGAAACATGTCCTAAAGATAAAAGTTTCCTCGTCACGAATTTTATTTCTCGTTGGGAAGGATGATATCGAAAAGCATTTGCCAAAAAAGGGAAAAAGCCTTTTTCTATCCTTTTGGGGCATGTTGAGCGTGGGCGCGTTTCCTTCTATGAGCTTTAGTTAGCTCGAGGCATTTTCGTTTTTTTTTCTCACTTGGGAAACTTCTGCTGGTGAATTTTTTTTTCTGTTGTTTTTGATTCAATTTTCTGCCGTTCCTTTCCGATTTTTTTGGAGGAGTGTTCGATCGAAGATTGGTTTCAAGACTAAGTTATAAATCTTTCCGCTTTTTCATTTTCAGGATAGAAGACATTTTGTGCGAGCACCGCCTCCCGGCGTTGATTTCCCATTCGACTACGAAGCTTCTTATAAAGTCGCTCTGGCTACTTTAGCAGAAGATCCGAATCTTGAGAAAATGAGATTCGAGTTGGTACCTAAAGTGTAAGTTGAGGAAACCTAATTTAGGCCTTTTTAAATTTAATTTGAGTGAGTGAAAGACTTAGTGTTTGGTTTTTTAATTTAGTGTCAGCGAAGAGAATTTCTGGCGGAACTACTTCTACCGAGTTAGTCTCCTCCGCCAGCAGGCTGAGTTGAATGCAATGCAACCTGGTCAAACTTCACGCACTGCTAGCGTCGATGTTGAACCCACTGGTAGGTAATCAAAAAGCGTCGATTAAGTGGATTTTCGAAAGCCGCTATCAGAATTTTCGAAAAAATTAATTTATTTTCTATCTTTATTAACTTGGCAATTAATTAAGCTTGGGTGATATTTCTGTTTTTTAATGCACAAGAGCTTAAGCAGCGGCGGCAAATTTAAGCTAAGTTTTATAGTGATTTAACCCATTACCGCCCACGTATAGAAATCGTAGAGATTTTTTGAAGTCTGGCATAAAAAGTCAAAAATGAGATTTCTGTAAATTAAAAATTTCGGAAATTGTATAGGCTACATTAAATCCCCTGGTTCTCAAATGAGGACACCAAAATTTGACTGCGGCTCATTTTATTTTGATTGAAATCGATGATAATTGTTTTGTGGCTTTATTCCACGACTTCTTGAGTGTCAGCTAATTTTTTCGATACCTCCAACAGAAAAAAAAATTTTCTTTTGCATTGATGCATTTTAGTGAAAATTTTGCTGCTGTATCGTAAACTATTCTGCAACTCCTGATTGTGTGAAAGTGAGAAAAAGTGTTCCTACTTGACACAGGGCGTTAATGGGTTAAAAGGAAGGAAATTGGTTTTTGATATTGGGCTTAAAGATCCAGTCGAGTTCCCTGATTTAGTTGAAGATTTAAAAGCTTTGGGTACCTGGTAGTACTTTTGGGTATGAATTGGAGGATGTGTTATTGTCTTGACTAACATTTTATTAATCACAAATTCACTCTGATTATAGCAGTCAGTTCATTTTCAAAAACAGTATTAAGACAAGTAGCCCCTCGGGGAGAGTTCAATTAGAAGCCAACCGTCGATGACACCTGAAAGCTGATACTAATACTGTAACAATATTTAGTAAATGGGATTGGTTTTTAATCTGATTTTTCCAACAGCTTAAGGAAGACGGATTATTCTGCCTGGGACTCGCCTGATATTCAACCTCGTCCTCATCCTCCTTTCGCTTTTATTTAAGTAGTTGTTAAGTAATATGATTATTAACTTATCTATATATTATATTGGAAATAAGTATTATCGAGCGATATTCGTAGGTTTCGTTTTGTTTTTGTTTGTTTTTGATTTGGTTTTATTTTGTTTTTTGATTTTGTCTACGGGGTGGGTGTCAATTAGGCGAGTTTTGAAATTTAATTAATTTCCTGGAGGATGAGATGAATTTTTTTTACTTTGTTCTCTTTACCCGTTTAAGACCTTTCGAATTAATTAGGTTGGTTAATGATTATTCTGTATGATGCTGCCACAGACTCGCAATCTCTTTTTCTTGCTGACCATGGGTTTTGTTTTGATTTGTGCTTTTTTTTGGTTTGAGTTTGGGCTTAGGCTTTTTGTTTTATTTTATTTTTTATTTTTGTTTTTATTATCTTAATCATTTACACAAAAATAGAGAAAAAATAAACCCCACCTACCGTTTTCCTTTATGTAGAAGAGGAATGGGAACGGGAACTTGATGCTGAACTGAAGGATTATGAAGTAGTCGCTGAAAAATCGACTTCAGAACCGGTTCCGGAAGAGGATGAAGATTTGGAAGACCTCAAGTAGATCGGTTTCGAAAAAGGACGTGGCGGGCGGCCTAAACCACCAAAGGAAATGTGATTTTTTGTTTTTGTCTTTCTTTCTTTTAATTCTTATTGCTTCCCTCTTGTTTAGCTTATCATGTAATGAAGAGAACAAGAAAATTTTTGAATTTGAAAAATTTATTTATTATTTTTTGTTCTGGGTGGGTTTTTCCTGTCGGTTAATTCTCTGTCGAGTTGAGTGATAGAAACATAAATAAATCATGATAATGGAGAGTTTCTGTTTCTGACATGTTTAAAATTGTGGAAATAAAATCAAGAAGTCAATTTGGTTTGAAGAATTTTCCAAAACATAACTCTGGAAAACCCACCGATTTGATTATTTTGAGTGCTCAGGTTTATGTTACAAATCCAAAACAAGAAACATTCCATATAATTATTATTCTGATCCATAATTACTAACCTAATTAAAAAATAACTTAATAATAATCTCATGATTTGAAAATTTAGTGCATGCTGATTTTAAAATAATGATAATAATATGTGTTAATACAGTAACAATAATTTTCTAAAAGATAAGATTATAACGATATTATTGCAATATGATACTTATAATCGATTTAGTATAATATGATATAATGAATAAATAAGAATGTTAGATTGATAAATGAGTTTCGTTTATTTATTTTGAAATTTTTTTTTGGTTGTTGCGATATGCCGTTGGAAATTCAAGTATAGCTTGAAAGCATAATTTTCTTTTGTAATTAGTGAGTTGCTCTAAAATAATTACTGTAATTAAATAAAAGTTCTTTTTTTTTTCTTTTTTTTCTTTAGTCAGAATAGCTCTTTTATGTTTATTAATGAAATTAATGAAGTTTAATTTAATCAAGGGAAAAAGGATGAAACGCTTAATAGGTTCTCTCTGTCTCTATGCTTCCTTTTCTTTTGTGTAAGTTTGATCACTTAGCTGCTAGTTTTATATTTGTTCGAGTTCAATATTGTTGACATTATAATTGAATCAGTTTCCGGTTTGAAATGAAAGTCATGGATTGATGACTGGATTGGTTTTGATGGGATATTGTTAAGGGATGTGTTGACTTGGGAATGTGGTTTTCGACAAGAGTTATAAAAACAATTTTTGGTTTCTCTCTCATTATTAAATGACTTGGTGATACAGTTTTGTTGATAAAATTGACAAAATGTCTTCTGGTTGTTTGAAAAATTCAATAGAATTAATAATTAAATATTTTTTGTTGTTGTCTTTGCTTATCGAGTTGTGTGAAATGGATTTGAGTTTTAAATCATCATGAAAGTTGACTTTCTCCTCTACAGAATCTTCAAAAAAGTTAATAGGATATTTATTTATTGGAATTGTTATTAAATAATTAATTTTGCTGTTTGTATTATTTTAAAAGTGTTTGTTTTAGAGTTTTCAATGATTTTTAAGCCTTGATTCAATAAATCAACTTAGTTCACTGTAAACAGCAAACAGGAGAAAGGAGTTAAATAAATAAATAAATAAATAAAATGGAGGGAGACTCGTTGTAAATACAATAAATCGACTTGTATAATTAACAGAACACAAGGAAAAGTTCAGTTTTCCTTTTTTTCTTATTGGAACTTCCGATATTGGTTAATTTTAACTCTCAAAATTGGGTTTTGCCTTAAAAACAATCCAAGATGGCCGCCAAAGTTTTATTTTTGTTTCGTCGTTGACGGTTATGGGTTTTTGCCTTTTAAAGAAATCCAATATGGCCGCCAACGTTTTAATTTCGTTTTGTTGTTGACGGTTATGTAAATAGACAGGATGGAACCAAGACGCAAATTAGTCGCTTTTAAACGGTATTTAGTTAACTTTTAAATGTAACAAAGTCATTAATCATCGTTATTTAAACTGAGTCAGCAGTCCTCCAAAAGAAAATTGCTATTTTGAAGTGAAGAATGATGGAAACTGTTGACAACAGCCTATTTAATTATTGATTATTAATTTTCTTTTGTGTGTCAGCGTTTTATATTCAAGGAATTGAAACAGAGGACAACAACCTATTTAATTATTAATGTACCGGTATCCTTAATACTCCCCTGATAAAATAAGGGAAGATTATATAAGTGGATGTTATTAATTTGCTGTTGTGTGTGTCAGAGTGTTGTAAACAAGTGATTGAAACACAGGACAGCAACCTAATTTTCCTGTTATCAGTGGAGGAGTAAGGAAAGAATATATACATAAATATAAATAGATATTATTAACTCCCTCTTGTGTGTCTGTGTGCGTAAGGGGTTTGAGAGGAAACTGAGCAATACAACAGAGGTGTAACACTCCTTAATCACCCCTTTATCTCCGCGGGGGTGAAATAAGGGAGGATAATATAAATATATATTATTAGCATCCTGTTGTATGTCGAAATACCATATACAAAGATTTGAGAGGAAACTGAAGCAATACAACAGAGGTGTAACACTCCTTAATCACCCCTTTTTCTCCGTGGGGGTGAAATAAGGGAGGATAGTATAAATATATATTAATAGCATCCTGTTGTATGTCGAAATAGCATATACAAGGATTTGAGAGGAAACTGAAGCAATACAACAGAGGTGTAACACTCCTTAATCACCCCTTTTTCCCGCGGGGTGAAATAAGGGAGGATAGTATAAATATATATTATTAGCATCCTGTTGTATGTCGAAATAGCATATACAAGGATTTGAGAGGAACTAAGCAATACAACAGAGTGTAACACTCCTTAATCACCTTTTTCTCCGTGGGGTGAAATAAGGAGGATAGTATAAATATATATTATTATCCTGTTGTATGTCGAAATACCATATACAAAGATTTGAGAGGAAACTGAAGCAATACAACAGAGGTGTAACACTCCTTAATCACCCTTTTTCTCCGTGCGGGTGAAATAAGGGAGGTAGTATAAATATATATTATTAGCATCCTGTTGTATGTCGAAATACCATATACAAGGATTTGAGAGGAAACTGAAGCAATACAACAGAGGTGTAACACTCCTTAATCCCTTTTCTCCATGGGGTGAAATAAGGGAGGATAATATAAATATATATTATTAGCATCCTGTTGTATGTCGAAATACCATATACAAAAGGAAACTGATTCAAAGAACAACAGTTATTGATTCGTTTTTGAATACTTGGAAATTGATTTTGAAAATCTAGCAGCACTACAAAAATCCACTATTTTAGAGCACTACAATACTATATACATATATATTAATTAATTAGGTATTAATTAATCATATTGCTGAATTGTAAATTACACTTGAAAACTTTTTAATAATACTCAATAAAAGTTTGATCTTCTGTCGCTGATAATGATTTGTTTGTCTTTGTTTTCTCTCTTTTTGTTTATAATTTGATCAAAAATAAATTGTCATTGTCACAATTTATAATTTGATTTCTTTTCAATTGTGTAAATTTTTTTTGACAATTTAAATTGAATTTTATCAAACCTGAGGAAAAAGTGATAAAATAAATTTGTTATAATTGTTATTGTTGTTGTGTGAATGATTGATTTTAATAAATTTCTATCTATTACTTACTATCTAGTTATGTTATTCAAACAAGAAAAATTATTGATTCATAGTATGACAGTATAATTATTATTATTACAAAATGTTCGGTAGTTTGTAAATTCATTGTAATATTTAAGACGTTTTGGAAATGAGTAGGTTGGTTTTGTGGAAAAGAGTTGACCCGGAAATGGTCGGTGATTTGCTGTTGAAGGTGAAAGCTCTCAAATTTTCAGATGATGTTGGTCTGAAGACAAATTTCGATTTGAATATCGGCTGTTTCCGGGTGCGTTGTTCTGGTTTCTTCTCTTGTGAGGATATAGTATAAGAATATTGACAGTGATTCAGTGGTCATTGTTAAAAGCATAAACTTTTATGATTATAATTATTATTACTGTATATTATATGTGGAATACAATAAATATATTAGCGAAATTCCTTTCATTTTATTTATTTATTTATTTACAGTTTTCTGTTGTGTTTAGTTTTGTGAAGAAGTATTCTGTGTTGTCTGGATCTGATGTACCTCTCGGTAGTAGCCATTTTGTTGTGATTTCTATAGCTCAATCCTCTCAGTGTTGCCAACATTGTTTACTACCGAGTTTTAGATCTTTAGACCTTTCTAATTAGCCAAATTTCTGATTTGTGTCTAGGGAGGTTGGAAGAATTTTTGGTGTATTTGATTAGTCGCGGTGACCCTTTGTGATCACTACAAATTTACAGGAAAGCTCAAATATGAGAAAAAGGAAAGATGGCGTATTCGAAGACCGGTAGGCCTTGCAGCCCACAAGATTTTTCTTATCTAGAGTTCCCACCGCGGTTTTTATTAGGTCGAACCATAAATAACTTCCGGTTCTTGCCTGTGTACCAACGCATTGATTTTGTATTAACACGTATGCAACGAAGGGTACATTTCTCACAATTAATGCAAACTTTGGACGAGGAATCATTTCATAAATAATGCACACTGTCTTGAGGTACTCATTTCAAAAATACTGCACACTTCAACGGTAAATACCGAACCCTTCCACGGAGAATTCATTTCATAAATAATGCATACTACCTTGTGTAACCCATTTCACTGCACACTTTAGCAATGAATATCGAATCCTTCTACGGATAATTCATTTCATAAATAATGCACACTTATGGGATCTATTTTATGAATGATACGTTTAAAATCAATTTCTTCCATAAATATCACAGTTTCAAGGTACATTTCATAAGTAATCCTCATTTTCTTTTGGAACCGATTTCATAAATACTGCACACTTTAGCAATGAACATCGAACCCTTCTACGGATAATTCATTTCATAAATAATAACACTTTCTGGAACCCATTTCATAAATACTGCACACTTTAGCAATGAATATCGAACCTCTTTACGGGGAATGCGTTTCATAAATAACGCACACTTCCTTGTTGAATCTATTTTATAAATACTAGACACTTTACAAATTAATTTCAGCCATAAATACTGCACAGTTTCAAGGATAATTCATTTCATAAGTAATGCACGAGAAAGAATTCCTTTCTAAACACTACACAATTTAAATCATTCATTTCATAAATATTGCACACTATCTTGTGGGATTCCTTTCGTAAATACTTCACACACTAACGATTAATATCGAACCCTTTCAAGGATAATTCATTTCATAAATAATGCACACTTTTGTGAAAAATTCGGGTAGTGCATACAGTTCTAAATAATTCCTTTCATGAGTACTTGAGGATGAATAAAATGAATGTCATGATTAGTTCAGAGCTTTTCCAAAGATTCCATAATTCATTTCAAAATTATTGCACAGAGATTTCATGTATTAAATACTATACACTTTCATGAGGGATTCGTTTCATAAGTAATGCACATTTTTGGTGTAAGACTTGGTTTCAAATTTATCGCACAAAAGTTTTAGCTCATAAATACTACACAAATTCCTCTAACGAGCTTCTTTCAAAAGTAATGCACACTGTTAATGGAAAATAAATTTGTAAGCAAGTGGGACACTTAATAGTGCGCTTTTGTAATGGATTAGAAGACTTATGGTGAGGTCATTTCAAAAGTACTGCACACTGATAATTTACTCATTTAAAACTTAAGCTGACTCATACACCCAAACATCCTTTTCTGTTTAAGCAAACGAGTAACCTGGTATAACGGGACACCCTGTTTTCTGTTGGGTTATAATTATTACGCTTTCATGTCCTTCATATCAAACATCAGCTAAGACCAGATGGTATCCAACAGCTCGCTAATCCGAATAACTGTCAAACACTTTTCATGACTACAAAAGGATTATGACTACAGCTTTCATACCCGAATGAAACTAATTTCCGTAGTCGCATTTCGCAATCGGCTTATTTTTGGCTTTTCTAAACCCGTGATTAATGACCGACAGGACGCCATTTCTCTTTCAGCTAAGCGCTAAATTAATTATAATTCCGAAATCGTACAATTTGGAGGCGGCACAAGGATTACAAAAAGAAGTCAACATGATGTGCGATTTCGAGTCAAAAATCTTTGCCCCCATTTTTGGACACTAAACTAACAGTTAGACTTGGGGATAATCGAACTAACTTATTAATTAATAACAATCGATAGAAAATAACTTCCGGTTAGTGGAAAACGAGAAGAAATCGTTTCCGATCAATTCCGCTCTTGCTTTCAAATTTTCATCCAAATTTTCTTTTTGGGAGGAAAATATAGATTAAATAATTTTCAGAATATAATTTATAATAATATATATTCCATATGTAAAGATATAAACGAAATGAAACCATAAAAGTATGAATAAATAAATAAATAAATTGATTTAACGAGAGGATCAAGCATCCACCACGTTTTGTGCCACTTTGCGTCAGAAAACCACAAATTTTTACTTTAGGTATCAGGCAAACATAATCTTTAGGAGGTTTCACCTAAGTCCATCGTCTTGTCTAAAAATTATAATTGAATAAACATACCAATACCACAAGCTAAGCATAAGCACTTAAGTCCTTTATATTTTTGTTTAAACCATTGAATTATTCTCAAGCAGAAAACCCGCTTATCGTATTGGTGGAAACGGAAAAGGACAATGCCTCCTGGAACCACGTCTTCTTGATTCTTTAATTTATTTATTAATTGTTATTAAAAAAATTAAATTGAATCAATTTTATGGGCGATGTTATTTTTATAATGACTTGGGTAAAAGATTATTTGCATTTTTGATCAGAATTTATCATGAAATTTGTTTAAATGAGTGATTAAAAAAAGTGACAAAATGTCGACCTTTGAGAACAAACATTTCAAGAAGGCTTTGACCAGTGTCTTCTGTTATTCGTAGCGTGAGTTTCGGGGGATTTTCGCGTGTCTACGTACTTTTTTGATTTTATTTTCATTTAATTTTTGTTTACTAAAGTTTTTTTTATATTTGTTTTGTGAATTTATTTATATCCTCTGACAGTTTATTCGTTGAGTAATTCAGATAAAAATGTAAATAAAAAAAAATGTATTCTGATTCTGGGTGAGAGGGATCGTGACTTCAAACAGTGAATCTTGGAGTTGGGTTCTTTTTGTTTCTCATTTCACTCAGGACGCTTTTGTGAAAATGGAATGTCACGAGAATTATTTTTTCCAATGTCCCGGTCTTATGGTTGTTTGGAGAAATTCGTCAACAAATGAAATAGCTCACAAATGCTGACGGGAATTAATAACGACGAAAAAATAAATTTTTGTTTCGAGTCGGACATTTCCACTTGAAAGTCAGTTTTGAAGAAGTCCGGCGAGATAAACGAATTTGTAACAGTCAAGATGGAATCCGTGTTTTTGGGTAGGTCTCAATAAAAATTTTTTATTTATACAAATAAAATTTCATCCAGGTTTTATTAATTTGGAGATTTGTTTATTAAAAATTATTTTTTTAAAAAAGGAATTTGGTGCTGAGTTAATGTCACCGAGTTCAAGCTGAGGTTCGCCCACCTGTTGAAGGTGGAATTTCATTTACTCATTCATTTCAGATAACTGTTCTTTTATTGTTTTGTTTTTTATTTATTATTTTCATGCATGTTTAAAATCTATTTTTGAGAATATTTCCCTCTTTTGGTTTTTTCCCAGTCCAGCCTACTTGATATTATTTATTTATTTATAAACTTTCAATTAATTGGAATGGAGATTAGAACCCAAGATAAATGTTAGGAGTTGAGTCTATTTCGATTCCTAATTTATTTGTTTGTTTGGGGAGTTTTTAATGTTTATCGAATATGTAAATAAAGAGGGTGGAATTTTAAAAATTCTTTCCCTAATGACAGACATCTTAATATCATTAATGTTCCTCTTGAGATTTGTTTGGAATGAAAGAAAAATGACGCCATTTGGTTGAAGTGAAATTTATTTATTTTTGTGTATTCGAAAATTTTTTTTGGGAGCTTTATTGGCCCTCTAAAATTGAACGATTCCAAACAGAATTTTGTTTGTGGGAAGATCTCATAACAGTAGATGTGTCGTGTTGGCTGATTGTTTAACAATTTCACATAGTCATTTTGTCCAATTAAATCCTTTTATTAGGTTGATATAAAGTGCTTTTTCCAAAAATAATGCACACTTTTAGAGATGATTCATTTTATAAGGAATCATAATTGATGTTTTCATCTTTCAACATTGAGAATTATAAGTTTCATGTCTAACTTCTTATTTATTAGGGGTTTTAGTATATTTGTATAGCTTTCTTACAGATTTACATACATGAGTTCTTGCATCCTTAAACTGTCGTTATGCTTTATGTAGTTTGAACTCCAACCGATTATTAGATATGGTTGACATCTTGGAGGACAACATGGTTTGACTTCTCATTCTGACAATGTAAGCTTGTTCTCTGACATTGATAGCTGATTATGGTTAGTTTGAACTTGAACAATGTTTTTCAGGTCTTTAAATTAGTACTTGCTGATTTGAACATACAATGAAAGTATTTGAAAAGAAAATTTTGAAGGGAAAAGTTTATTTCAATTAGTATAATGGAAGGGAATTCTTAACTGCTTAAACTACTCAAGAGGGCTTTGCTTATAGAATCATGTACAAGGGTGATATCATGTTTTTCCTGGGGGATAGTTAATTTGAGAAGGATTTAATGAAAACGATGGAGAGATAAGAATCAGAAAAATAATTTATTCTTACTAGATTTGTTTGGATTCCTTTTAAATGTATAGAGAGGTTTGAGTGAAAGGCAGGATTCTTGGAAATGATAATATTCAAATATTTTGACATATTTGATGTGAAATTCAATCCGACAGTACAGAGATTTGTTGTTAAGGCAAATGTTACCATTTAGGCATGGTCGAAGGAGAGTTTGATAAAACTGTACATGGCTCATTAATAATTCTAAATACCTTCGTTTGTTTTGAACGAGTATTTCGCATATTCAAATGCAGAAGGAAACACTTGAAGAGGTGAAATAGCTTATTAATGTGATTAAACTTTTAATAAACCCATAAAATAAACAATAGGGGAGCTCACTTCCTTATGACTTTTGTGTTTTATTAACAGTCGAGTGTTGACTGAATTGTTATGACTTTTAGTTGCATCCTTTGAAAAGTAAAAATGACCCAAAAATTTTTATATACTGGTTTCAAGTTCATCAAAGATGATGGTGGTGATGATGCGCCTTTTATTACTCACTATAGAAAGGCCACGCCCGTGACATAAGCCAGTTGTATAAATGTTAATACATGCAAGCAGTTTTCTTGTTTTATTTTAACAAAAATGCCCTCAGGACTGTTTTTCTATTTACGTGTGTTTCGAGTAGTGATGTCATTATCGTAATGGGAGAATCCCGCTGCAAATTTTCTTTTTCTTTTTTTAATTTGGTGTCCTAATGGAAAATTTTTTCCGCCATTTTCAAGCTTTCTCTTTTATTTGAGACGACGAAAAAAGGTATTTTCAAGTTACCATCTTCTTTTAAAACGTTTTCAAATGAATTATTTATAAATGTTTTCGGTGATTGCCTTGAAATTCTTTTATGGTTTAACAAGAACATTAAATGAATTCATGAATGGACGAACACCAGGCAAGGGACAACTATCAAAGACCCTTGTCGTTGTGATCGAGATAGATTTGTTGTCACATAAACCACGTAAAAGTTGTTCTCCTCCTCCCAGTCGTGACTCTCCATTAATGATTTCAATTGTGTATTGCTTAAGAAAGGAATTCTTTCTCGAATTGTGCATTACTTATGAAATGAATTGTCCTTGAAACTGTGCAGTATTTATGGTAGAAATTAATTTGTTAAGTGTCTAGTATTTATAAAATGGATTCAACAAGGAAGTCTGGGTTATTTATGAAATGAATCATACGTGTAAGGGTTGGATTGTTATTGTTGAAGTGTGCAGTATTTATGAAATCGGTTCCAAAAGAAAATGAGGATTACTTATAAAATGAAGTACCCTTGAAAGTGTGCAGTATTTATGGAAGAAATTGATTTTTAAATTGTGTATCATTTATAAAATAGATTCCAGAAGTGTGCGTTATTTATGAAAAGAATATCTCAAGACAGTGTGCATTATTTATGGAATAATTCCTCGTCCAAAGTTTGCACCAATTGTGGGATGTGTACCCTTCGTTGCATACGTGTTAATACAAAATCAATGCGTTGGTACACAGGCAAGAACCGGAAGTTATTTATGGTTCGACCTAATAAAAACCGCGGTGGGAACTCTAGATAAGAAAAATCTTGTGGGCTGCAAGGCCTACCAGTCTTCGAATACGCCATCTTTCCTTTTTCTCATATTTGAGCTTTCCTGTAAATTTGTAGTGATCACAAAGGTCACCGCGACCAATCAAATACACCAAAATTCTTCCTCTCCCCGAAACACAAATCAGAAATTTGGCTAATTAGAAAAAGGTCTAAAGGTCTAAAAGTGAAAATTATGGTCGAAAACAAGCGGCGTAAACGATATTTAATTTTGGAGGATGGTTGTTCGTAGGAACTAAACGCTTAACGAATTTTATGGGTTTATTGACAACCGCGTAAAAAAAGTCAGAACGATTTTTTGGCTCTCTTAGTAAGATTTGTAAATTTGGTTTGGTTGTCTTAGTAAAAAAAATTCGTAATTGTTCTGATTTTTTTTACGCGGTTTAGCAATAAACCCATAAAATTCGTAAGTCTTTCGGTTACTTAGGCGCGTAAACGTTCTTCCTTTCCAACCGATCTTCTTATCACCAATTAACGATTATTATAAATTATGATTAATCACAATTTTAATTAGGTTACTTAAGAGAAAGGCAAAAATGTGCTCGTCGTCAAGACCTTCAAAAGTCTCTTGTTGTCATGTCTTAATGAAGTGGAAAGAAAGGAACTCTGGACACCAAACTCTAAATGGTCTATTGTTCCGAACCACTACCTCGGACTGGTGAACCCCTGACGTCATTAGTCACACGTGTCTACTTTTTCCTCGACTCATCTTCGTTTTTCCACTTACAACAACCAACATTCGAGACGTCGGCTCATAATCCTCAGAACGAAACTAGAAAACCGTTCTTGAACACTTGTCGTGAGTACCTATCGTACATGGAAATCGTTCAAGGTCGAATGCAACGGGATGAAGTCCGATCTTGTGTTTCTCAAGTTTCTCATAAGAGAAAAAAAATTTTTCCCAATACCATCGCGAGGAGATGCAAATTCATTTCATAAGTAGTGCACAATTTAATGGTGAATCATTTTCATAAACATTGCACGCTTTCTTGTGAAATTCATTTCATAAAAACTGCACACTGTGGAGGAGAATATTCCTTCATAAATATTGCACGCTTTTAAGGAGAATTCGTTTGATAAATAACTCATTTCATAAGTACTGCACACCTTAACGGTGAATTCTTTTCATAAATATTGCACACTTTTTTGTGGAACTAATTTCATAAATACTGCACACTTTTAAAGAAGAATACTTTTCATTAAGTGTTGCACGCTTTCAAGGATAATTTATTTCATAAGTAATGCACACTTTAACGACTAATTTCTTTCATAAATAATGCACACTGTAGAGAGGAATATTTTTCATAAATACGGCACACGTTAACGACCAATCCTTTTCATAAATATTGCACACTTTCTTGTGGGACTAATTTCAAAAATACTGCACGTTTTGGGAAGAGTACTTTTCATAAGTGTTGCACACTTTCAAGGATAATTTATTTCATAAGTAATGCACACCTTTAATGGCTAATTCCTTTCATAAATAATGCACGGTTTCTTGTGAAACTCATTTCATAAATAATGCACACTGTAGAGAGGAATATTTTTCATAAATACTGCACACGTTAACGACCAATCCTTTTCATATTGCACACTTTCTTGTTAAACCCGTTTCATAAATAATGCACACTTTAACGGCTAATTTCTTTTCATAAATATTGCACGACTTCAAGGATAATTCATTCCATAAGTAGTGCACAGTTTCTTGTGGAAGTCATTTCATAAATACTGCACACTTTAACGATGGATATCGAACACTTTCACGGAGAATTCATCTCCTACGTAATGTAGTGTTTTGTTTGTAGTTTACGATGAACTCATTTCATAAATATTGCACAGTTTTTCACTATTTCATTTCCTGTTTGATGGGAGAAGCTTTTGACCCAGACTTCCGCATCATCCCAACGAACTTTGCTCGATCTCAGACTGGTCGTGTTGTCTTAACCGGCTCTGACATCCCTTCCTCGATGATTGGTTGGGATGTCTTGAGGAGTGAAAAGTTGTTTTGACAGGTTGTATCATGTCCTATGAGAGAAGTCGTTAATACATTTTTGGCTGACTGTGTAAATGTACTCGGTGCGTAACGCAAGTGAGCGAGTGTCGTGAATCAGGTGCTGTTGCGGTGGTCGGCTGTCGAACAAGCAGTAACGTTGTCTTTTCGTTAAAAAGAGAGAGAGAGAGAGAGAGAGAGAGATGAATTTAACGGGATTATTTTATTAATTGAGACTGGGCGTTTGATTTAATCTAGGAAACAATTATCCAGACTTGAAGCTTCCAAATGGTGTTTTGACGTTTGGCATTTGGCACGAATCCAGTATGAAGGATGACAGGCTGTTGGTAGTGTCATTATTTTTATAAAATACGTTCGACGTTCTTTTATGCTGTTTTTAAGCATCTTTCTCCACCTCTGTCTGTCTTTATACTTTGTCCTCCTTCCGATTTATGGTTCCAATGAACTTTCGAACTTGCATTTTTGTTTTGTGTATAAAATTTTTTTTTCTTTAAAGAAGATCAAAAGAGATTGCACACGGTTGACCGACTCACCATTGTTATTTATTTAAAATGGAGAGACGGATAAATTGGATGGTAATAGACTGAAGGACCACGCCCTGGAAATTGCAAAATCGTAGTTCTGGTCCTGTGCATTATTCGAAAGCTGTGGTTTGGGTGTTTTTGTTTTGTTTTCCAATTACTGGCGAAAGATTCTCAAGATGGATGACTTAATTAGTGGAAATTGATTATTTTAAATTCTTTGATTAGGGACACGATGATGTCATTTTTATTTCTTTGATTTCGGTCGATTAGGATTAGTTTCAAACTCCTGCTGTCGTTTTTTGTTGTCTTGATAGCTTTCCTTCTTCTACTCTGCGTCAGAAGTTCTTTATTCTGGATTTTGTTTGTTTTTGGGTGTACAAAATTTAATGTTTGAATCTGTCGCCATTTTTGTAGTAAATTGTTGGCAACCCTGAAAAAAGAACCATTTGACAGTTTAGGGTTTGTAAAAATGAAGCGTTAGACTGTGCAACAAGGTGTTTTCATCATCGAACAATATTTCAAAAACAGTAAAAATTTGGGGCCCCAAATTTGGACAAAAGAGTGAACATGCAACTCTGTACTAAATGAGTCACTAAAATACAACCTAATCTAAAGACTAAAACCATGTTTCGTATTTAATTCAAAATTTGCGTCCGTTTTTGCTAACCTCAAACTCTCAGCCGCCGTCAAATTTTTCTTTTTCAGGGCTGCCAACAATTTACTCCAAAAATGACGCCGAATTCAAATCTTTCGTTAATTTTGGTACACCCTATGTAATGACTTGCTGGGATTTTTAGTCTTCTTTTCATGGTCTTCCTATCCAAAACAATTTCCTCACTCACGGTCAGATGTTATTTACATTTGAGTCATTTATAGAAATTTAGGATAAAAGTCATGGTCTTGCGAGTTTTTCCGCTCTGCTACATACACAGACACACATTTCATTTTATGTATATGTAGATTTTGTTAAATTAATTATTTGGAATCAAATAAGCATGGAGGAAACACCACCAATCGAAACTAATGGAGAAAAATTTTTTTTGTTGTTTGAAAACGTGGTATTTGTGTAAAATTGGAGTAACGAAATGCCATAAAAGAGGAAGAAAGGAAAAACGGAAAACAGTAAACAAACGTATTGGATTGATAACCTTATAAAATCACCGAGGAGGAGGAGGAGGAGGAGGAGGAGAGGAATATTTGAGATTCTTGTTACATCATGTGGGAAATGTGAGAATTCTGAATACGAGAGTGTCTGCTCGGTTCTCTTCTGATTCTTGCTGTCTTAGATAAAGAGGAGAGAAAAATTCCGAAGTATTGTGTGTTATTAAAATCACGTGTCACAGTCCGTCGTCGGTGAGGAATTCTACCAATGACATCCTCCGGTCCTACTCTGAATTCGTTTGTTTGAATCGAGTCCTGGTAATTAAACTTAATTAACAATAACCGTAGAGCACAGACAGTTTATCTGTTCTCCTCCCTCCCCCTCCCCGCGTCTTTTTATGCGAGGCTCGATTTTTGCGGTTGGAGTGTTCATTGTTTGCGACCTTGAAAAAAAGGTGCGAGAATGACCTCAGGAGCGAAGTCGTTTTTCAAATTCCAGTCCCGATTGCCATGCTGTTTTGAAATAGGCGCACCAGACCATAATTGGGTCTGCACTCGTGCTGAAGACTCTGCGATTTGAATCTAGAAAGAATGTTAAAGAGCTTGAAAGTCTTTTTCTTCTGCTTTTTTTAAAAATGGTTTATGGTACTTTGGTCAAGTAGTTAAGATAATCAGCTGTCGAGGTGATTAATTTGTACCACGTGGTTTGGATAGGAGGAGGAGGGGCGGGAGAGACCTTGTTGGTGTTAAAGTTCTGATTTGTTTTATTTTTAACTGTTTATTAGTTGTAGAACGCTGATTATGGTTTTAGAAACCAAAAATAGAGGAATATCGTGTCCTCGAGATTATGGCAGTGGTCCATGTGGGCTCTCGATTCCTTCTCTCATTGATAATTGTAGCGTCACTTAACTCCCAAAGCCCGTTTCTAATATTTCTCAAAAATAGTGCACACTTTCGTGAAGATTTATTAATCAATAGATTAACTGTTAACATATTTCCCGTTTGGGCCATTTTGGTCTTGATTTTGGGGATGTTTCCTAACTAATCGGGGAAATTCGGAACTTTGGTTTGAAAATAATTTTTGCAAGGTCGTGAGCTTATTAATTCAGGACCTGTGCTTATCAATTTGTTTTGTTTCAGATGACGAACGGGAACGCGTTCAGAAGAAAACATTCACAAAATGGATCAATGCGCATTTATCGAAAACAGATTGCACTCCAGTTGATGATCTCTTCACAGACTTACAAGATGGCTCCAAGTTGTTATGTTTGATCGAAGTACTAACCGGGAAACAATATGTAAGTCGAATATTTTTGGATTGGGTGGATGGGGGATGGAAAGAGTTTCTAGAATTTTTATTTCTCGTAATGAAATCAGAGATGAAGAAGCGTTTTGGTTTTAAAAGTTATTTCCTCATATTTTTATCCTGTTGCTTTTGAAGTCGAAATTAGGTCAGCGCCGTAAAAAGTTTCTATAAAATCGAGAAAGAATTTTTGTTTTCTTAAGTAAACAACGTTCATGGTTTGAGGGCCTTACTATGTATAATAAAAAGTTTGAAGATACTTAATAACAAAGTCTTTTGTTGGGAAAGAATTTTTGTTTTTAAATATTTATTTCAGGGATTTTGGTTTTTTTTTATTTTTCTTTTGTCCTGGTGTCTGCAAACTATTGCGACTCTCTGGCTCCTTGAATGAGAGTTTGACACGGATGACCTATCCTCTCTCCTTCGTTTCAGCCAAACTTCCCAATCAGTTGATAGAACACTGAAACGCTGTTCATTTATCTGGCCCACCGCATTTGGTGTCTCTCTCAACAACCTCCGCCTCTACATAACCCTGATTGATTTCTCGTTGTTGGTGTCTTTCAAATTTCATAAATAATGCAGAGATTAGGCAGAAATTCGTTTCATAAATATTGCACAGATTTATATTTTAACAATTTGTTTCATAAGTATTGCACGCTATTCATTTCATAAATGAAACAATCGTAAAGAGGAGGAGATGATTGTTACGCTTATTTAATTGAAATGACAGTCCCGTCTTTTTGAAATTTCGTAAAGTAACGTTTGGACCGTTCAAAATAAAAAAGACGTCTTAAAACTATATTAGCCGATATTTTTACAAACACAGACGTCTGCTGACGTCAACACCTGCACGTGCAGATTGGCGTCAGGGTGGTTTTTGACGTCAAACCACCGGCTGCCTTATTCCCCATTGCGGCGTTGCAGTAAGGAATTTGGGTTAATAACTTTGCTGACCACTGAATTGTTTTTGAAGTCTTGTTTGGTGATATTGTGTGACTTGATTTGGTAATTATTTTGCAGAAACGAGAGAAGGGAAGTTCTCGGGTTCATAGTCTCTCGAATGTCGACAAAGCTTTACAAATCCTCGACGAGAATAACGTCAAACTGGTGGGAATGTCGAGCGAGTGCATAGTAGACGGGAATCAAAAGCTCACACTGGGACTCGTGTGGAGCATAATAATGAAATTCCAGGTGGATCGATTAAAATCAAGCATGTCGGAGGTTCATCAGAGTAATTTAGAGAAAACACTTCTGGCGTGGTGTCAGCAGAACACGAAAAACTACCCCGAGGTAGAGATCACGAATTTTACAACGTCTTGGTCGGATGGACTAGCATTCAACGCTCTTCTTCACAGTTGGAAACATTTTTTAATCAACTACGAGGCTCTGAAACGTGAACACCCGATCAAACGGTTAGAAAATGCATTTGATATTGCTCAAAGGTATTTTGGAATCGAACGGTTTTTAGATCCCGAAGGTATCAGTTTATGTTTATGGATGAGTTTATGGTTGTTTGCTCTTTTCCTTCCTCGTCGTTAATAATATTTATATTTTGGTTCCAGATATATACACATCATCTCCAGATAAGAAATCCATATTGATGTATGTCATATGTCTATTCCAGTCTTTATCGCAGGAACCAAAACAAATTGCTTTTCCAGTAGACAGGCCGCCGCGACCCGTTTCTGTCGTGTTAGGAAAATATCAGTGTGATTTAGAAGAAATTCTAACTTGGCTTTTAGAAACTGAGGAAAAACTGTCTTTCATGGATGAAAGCGATAATCTGCCTGCCGTAAGAAGGCAATTGGATGAATGTCATGAATTGCTCAGGGAGATCAGAGATCATTTTATCCCTAAAGTCAATGATATTCTCACGGAGGGGAATATCATACTCGCTTTCTCTGATCTGTCTAAAGAGGAAAAAGACGAAATCAGTTTACAGGTGAATCTGTTGGAATCGAGATCGAAACAGTTGAGATTTGCTGCCATGGAAAAACAGAGTCAAGCTCTCGACCATTTAATGAAGGTTCAAGTGAAGGAGACGGAGAAATTTAAAAATTGGTTGAACGATGTAGAAGAGAGAATCACAAAAATAACGATGCAGTCAGGAACGTTAGATGAGAGATTGAATCAAACTCTCGCTCTGCAAAGGGAAATGCAGGCACATCAGGATGTTGTTGAATCACTCAAAAATTTAGTTTTCGCTCCCGGTGAAGAAATTTACGAAAATCGTAAGGATTTTTTTTTATTATTACTCAGAGGGCTCAAAAATTTGATTCATAAAATAGCTCCTGTGAGCTGAAAAATGCCTCCCAACTGCCAGTTGTTTTGTGTGATGACTGCACACATCAATGCCTTCTGTAGAAATCAGTTTGGAGGTTGTGGCGGGTACTCAATAGCACTTGTTACAATACAAAAACTGTGAACTGCAGTGAACAAATTTTTTGAGACCCTTCTGTATCGTAGCAATCATTGTAGCTGATAATATTTTTCATTTTTATTTTCACAGATAACAAGACCATAAAAGAAAACCTAAAGAGTGGAGAGCGATGGGTTCATACCTGCCAATGGGTCGACGATAAGGTGAATCAGCTACGAAATATTCTAGCCAAACAGAAAACAATCGGGGAGGATTATCGTAATTTGGAAAAATGGTTGAGCGACACGGAGAAAACTTTAAAGAAAATGGAAGCAGAGCCCGCATGCGAAATACCAAAGATTATGGAAAGAATAGAACACATGAAGAAAATCCATAAGGAAATACAGGACAACAGCGAAAAATTACTACAGTTAACCATAGAAGCGGAAAAAGCAAGATGATTCGGAACTCGATGGAGAAGCAGCAGGATTACTAGTTTCGTTGGAAACGTGTCAGGATCGTCTTGATGCCTTAAAATCGATTTTAGAGGTTCAGGCGCAGAGGATTAGATTATCTGGTTTCGAAATAAATTTCATGAGTCCCGAAGTCAAGGAATCTTTCAATGATGAGGAAGAAGACTACGTGGAGTCGAAAAAGCGGAAAGTCAGTTCTAGTCTAAATGATTTCGATAACCTCGCTGCGGATTTACAGTCGTGGCTCGATTGTTGGGAATCACTCCTGGAGCAGTCTGAAATGAATTTGAAGAAGGGTAGTCACACTTTGGAGAGACATCTGAAATTGTGTGGGGAAGGTGAAACGGATTTGCAGAACCGTCGGATGGATTTTGAAAAGGCTTTAAATCTAGGGCAAAAAGTCATACAGAGCTTGAAAAACGACAAAGAAAAGAGACAGGAAGAGCAGAAAAAGCTGTCCGCTTTGACGTCTAGGTGGAATGCCATGGAGGACAGATTAAAAGAGACCAAAGAGGAGAAGGAGAAGTTGAAAGAAAAGGAAAGCGAAAGAGTTTTGACGGAGGCGAGAAACATGAAAAAATTCATCGAGGAAATGTACAAGTGGATGGCAAAATGTAACCGTAAAAAAATGGCGGATTTATTCGACGAGCTCAACGAGAAAATGGACAGCTTAGTCGCGGGAAAACAAAACGTCGAAGAATTAAAGTCGAGTTTAGAGCAAAATCAAATCGAGTTCGAGGACATCGGCGAAGAGTACGACAATCTGGTGTCCAACTTCAAAACATTTTACAATGAAAAAGTCAACGATTATGTAAAGACGTTAGAAGATTTGATGGAATTAATAGACGAAGATTATTTAGGTAACGTTTTGCTGTCGTTGGATATCGAGAACAATATGAAAAAGTTTAACGACATGCAAAAAACGTTTGCTGACCACAGCGAGAGGCTGAAGAAGTTGAGCGAAACTGAAAATTTTCCACAGTTGATGCACATTCATTCCCGTTGGGTCGAACTAAGCAATTCAATGGAGTCGAAGAAGAAAGTTTTGTGTGAGAATTTCGAACTCTTAAGAAAACACAACGAAAATCTGTCGTTTATGGAAAATCAAATAAAAATTTTGGAACATCTCAAGGATCAAAAACCCGACGAAACGAATTTCGAGTCGCATTGCGCTCAGTATAAGTCTTCGATGGACGAATTCGAGAAGTTGTTACCAAATCTGAGCGATTCGCTGAAGGACATGGTTAAGGTTTCCGATCTGGAATTGAAAGATTTCCTCACGAACGAAGTCAACAAGATGTCAAACAAAATTGATTTGTTAAAGGAACATTATCAGGATTTGGAAAACGCCAAAAAATGTTTCGACGACATTAACGAATACCTAAATTGGTTGAACTTAATCGAAGATGAAATCAATAAGGTCGATGACGTTTCGGATACAGCCCAACTTGCCCGGGCAAGAGTTTCCCTTGGTCGTTTGAAGGAAAAAGTCGAAACGAGAAATGATCAAGTTAGTAAGTTACAGCAAGCCGCGAATGAAGTGTCGGAAAAAGAATTCGATGTCGTGGCGAAGAAATTAGAAGAGTTGAATGCGAAGAAGGTGAAAGTCGCGGAAAGAGTCCGCGAAAGACACGTTGAGCTGGAAAAAGCATCGCAGCAGTATGGTGAGTTCAAAGCTTTGGTCGCACAAGAAAGCGATTGGTTGGATAGACTGGAAAAACGGCTCAGGAAATCGCCGGAAAGCGCTGCTGATGCGGAAGATATCTCGGAAGAGTTGGACGTGAGTTATTTATTTGTTTTATCTAATCAATTTCAGTTATTTTGTCTTTTTATCTAGAATGATTTCATTTTCTAGGATCTGGAAAACTATCTTCGATATCATCCAGATCAGCGATTGTCTAGAATTCAAGAACTCGGAAAGGGTTTAATCGCTGCGGGAGCTCTTTCAGTCGAAGTAAGACGTCACGTCCATGATATCACGGCTAGGTGGAGTCTTTTGAGTCAACAAGCCGGAGAGAGAGCTCAGATTTTAGAAGGATCGGCTCAAGAAGCAACCAAATCCGAAGATCAGCTTAAGGCTTTACAAAGATGGCTGGCTCACGTGGACGTTTCTCTGACGACTAGGCTTAAACGTGACATAACCGCACAAGATTTGCCCGAAGATAATCAGAAACTAATGGAAGAATTCAAACAGCAGGAGGCAGTTTTAGTAGATATGAGCGCTCAAGAACAAAATTACAGACGTGCGGGGAGACTCGAAGCGGCTGCCAGGTTGGGACATCAAATAAAAATGCTTCAGAATCAGTTCGCGGATGTCAAAGCGAAGTTCGATCAGTTCCGATCCAGTAGCGGGATAGAGGCGAGGATAGCTCGAGCCATGAAAGATTTGCGCCGGGTAGAGGATTCTGCTTGCCTTCTCGAATTGACGAGCCATTTGTCAGAAAGCATTCAAGGACAGCTCAATCACTGTTTGGTAAGTTGGAGAATTAGTTACACCTTAGTTGATACAATCAGAATTGTGTTGTCGGCAATAATTATTGTTGTTGTGTTTTCTATTAGAAATTCTATCAAATTTTGAGCGACTTGAAGCCAGAAGTAGAGACAGTTATCAAAGAAGGTCGACAGCGGGCAGAGGATCAACCTGAACTGACACCCAAAATAGATGCACTGAAAGAACTTTACAATAAATTAGGATCCGAAGTTACGAATGCCAAAGCACGGTTAGAAAGTTCTTTAGAGCTTTCAAAGGCCGTAGAGCAAGATCTCGAAGACCTGACTGCTTGGAGTGAGGAAATGACCGACAGGGTCGAAGCCAATTCCGATAATATTGTCATGTTAAAGGTAAGCGCGAAATTCTCGCCGAGAGAAAATTACTTTATAGTTAGAGTAGGTGTTTCATGTGATTTTTTGTCAATAGAACTTCCTGGAGGAAGATATTCCAAGATGGAGACAAGTCAGAGAAGAATTGGAGAATCGAGTGGAAGAATTGATCACGCTTTGCGATCCGGTTCCACCGGAAGAAATTAACGAAATCGTTTCGGCTTGCATCACTAGGTGCGAAAGAGCCGAACATAAACTCCGACACACTTTGCATTCCAAACAAGTAAGTAAGGATATAAGAAAGATGTCGAGAACTGTACCCATGTTATTTACAACCCGGTTGGTTGGTTACAAGTTCCTCGGATGTAAGTAAACCATCTGTTACAAACAGACAGTTCACAAGATGGAGTCATTGTTTTTGTATTTAATGACGTTTAAAATCACTTTTGACAATTTTTTTTTACATTTTTCACGCTTGCTCTGTGGTTCAGTATAATTACAGTAAGTGACGCAAATTATTTGTTATATCGATGTCGGTGTGCGTGTGAATGTTTTATTATTATAATCATCTGTATGTTTGCTGTCGATTATGTTATACATTGATTTTGGTGATATTTTGTGTGCTTGCTTTCGAACAGCCAGAATAATTTGTATTAGGAAGTTAATAAACAAAACTAATATGGATCTAACCGTGTGTGACGTTTAGTTTAGTGTTAGTGAGAAGAGAAACGATCATTTTGGCTTCTCGTTTTGGACTCCGCTCCGCTCCCCGTCCCCCCCGAATAGTTTGGTGATTGGTCGTCTTACGCACTTCACTCATCATTTTAATTGTTTTTCCTTTTGCACCTTTTTTTCATCATGGACGTGGACACCTTTTTTGCACATTTTTTTACCGCTCGCTTATTAAAAACAAAATGCATCTTGCGATTGGATGGTGGGACTAACACGCATTTTAAGATTGTTTGTTTGTTTTGTATTGTTTTTAAAGTCACGGAAATCGGTTGTTGTTTGCAGAAGTTAAAATCTATTCATAAAGGAATTTTTTCGGATGGTAGCACTGTCGAAACTTACGACAATGTCACTAGTTCGACGAACAGAAAGGACAAACATGTCAGTTATGATTTAGCTCAGGAGGAGGAGGATCCGTGCGGTTATTCGAACGAAGGATTCGAAGATGGGCATAACGAAAATTTGAAAATGCGGGAAATTAAAAACGAAGCCAAGATATTAGACATGGACACGAACGCGAGCATTCCAGATAGAAATGATTACATTCCGGAGAAATCGGAGACTGAGGAAAAGGATGAGGAAAACAAAACATTCAGACTAGCCGAGGAGAGTAGTTTGTTTTCTCAGTTGTCGGAAAACAAACTTCAACCTCAGAACGTGAACTATTATTGCGAGGATAATCCTTGCAAAGTCGTCGAGGTCAAGGCTGGAGAAATATTGAGGTCTGTCGTGACTGCTGTCGAATCACTAGTCGTGCCCGGACCCGACGATGTTGAAATGGTTCAAATCGTCGACGATACAGACACCGAGCCTGAAAGTAGTTCACCCGCAATCGCTAGACGTTTGTTAAAGAAACAAGAGAACATAGGAAGCGGGTCTGAGGAAAATGTTTCAAAACAGTTCCCTCATAGGAAGGAGGATGACTTGGTGAAGGATTCAAAATCAAAAAGAGCCAGTCATGATGTCGATAAAGATGTCAGGCATCCTTCGAAAGTTCCAAAGACGTCAGAAACCGATTTGGGCGTTCCTCTAAGTGAGAAATTCTCGACTGAGGTGAAACCAGACGTCGTGAAAGTTGGAAGAGACAATGCATTTAATACAAGCCCAAAGACTGCACCGGTAATTCAGAGTTGTAAGAGTAAGGAATCCATCGCATCGGGAGATGCTTCAAACCAAGACGTGATCCTCGAAAAATATCCGGAGCCTTTCGACTACGAGAAAACAAAGGCGAAGAGAAAGTCAGCGGAAATAATTGTTAAGAAAGAAACGACAACGCCTAAAACAAATGAACTAAGTGGAAATTTTGAGGGTCCCAGTCCTGATTTGGTGGCAGGTTTAGATGATGTGCCATCAGTTAAAGAAGGTGTCAGAAAGGAAAAACGAAAACCCAAAGCGAAATGTAAATCAGAAGCCCCCGATACCGATTACGATAGTTTTTATGGGAGTGACAAAGACAATGACGAAGAACTCGTGTTTTCCGAAGACGAGACGACTAGTGCCGACATTTATGGTAGTGAGAGTTCCAATAGCGATGATGAGGGAACATCCTTTTACGAACAGGTTAGTTTACGGTAGGAGATATTAAAATGTAAGGTTGTGACTTGGAAGCAGGCGATTTCCCTAACCCCTGGAATAGGTTTTAGGTTAAGGTTGTGTTGGTGATCTGAGACTAAAAATTATTTTTTCTAATTTTATTTTTTTTTCCCCACCAGCTTGTCAGCACTATTAAAAGCGAACCGGTTAAGAAAAATTCAGTGTCAAATTTTGAAGACTCAGCCAAGGAAATGCTCTCACGTATGGACTCAGTTTTACAAACTGTGAGAGGTGTTAGTAGCGAGCCCAATCCAAAGAAGCGACTTGAGGTTTTGGAGGGAGAATTAAGTAGCCTGGCTCCGGATGCAGCATCTCTTATAAGCAGAGGAGATGGATTCGTTTTGGACGTCCACTCGAAAGATCCTGTTCAGGCGGAGAAATTGTCTTTAACACAAGATAAGCTTCGTGCGTGCAAAGTGGAGTCAAGTAATGGCCGAAACAGAGGTGGGTGATTTCTCTCTGTTGCTGTGGCTTTTTTTTGGACTTTTTCTTTGATTAAATCTAAAAGTCTTTGGAAATTTGTTTAAGGTTCGGAAAATTCAAGCTCAAAAAAGCGGAACAAATAGTCGACGAATGTCAGGAACTATGCGAGAAATTGGATAAGTGGTTGAGTAAAGCGGAACCACGGTTACAATCTGCCAACAACGATCAATCTTGCCTCAAAAATCTTCGGGAAGAGCTCAAACTCAAATGGGAACAACTTGCGAGAGTTCAAGAGATGAGTTCGGAGTTGCAGGTTCAACAAGTGTCTCACGACAGCAAGTTTGTTCAAACCTTAAGTGATAAATTCGAGACAGTGAGAGATAGATTAAATTCCTTAAACAAGGATTCTTTGCCAAAGAATAAGTTAGCCAACGAGCCAGGAGTCGAGCTCGTGAGAAAAGTCAACAGGATCAGGGAAGGGATCGCCATGTTGTTCAGACGTTTGCATTCTCCACCGTTGTCCGGAGCCGATTTTCAGAATTTCCTTCAGCAAGAGCCGGCCTTGCAGGAAATCAGCAATACCATTTCCGAATTGAAAGTAAACGTTGACCAGATTGAAAAGTCGCGGGATAGTTGCATGAAGAATTCAAGTCCCGAAACGACGGGTCAGTTGAGAAGAGTCATCGACAAATTACGGGAAGAATGGTCTCAGCTGAATCGAGCCTACGGAGATCGACACGGGAAATGGTTGAGGTGTAACGACACGTGGAAAAGTCTGAAAGCCGATTGCAATAAAATGAACGACTGGATCACCGCAGCAGAGGAAGTTCTTAAAACACCTTCCCGACATCGTCACACCGATTTAGAAAAACAAGCGACGATGAAACACAGGATGATGAACAGCATAACAAATCGGTACGAAGAAGTCGTCCTGGGCTCGGGTAAAAGTGAAGTGAAAAATTTAGAAGAAAACGTTAGAAGTCTCCGGACTAGGTGGAAGAATTTGCTTTCTGCCTTACAATCAGCCAAAGAAAGGTTAGTTTGTCGCCCACTGGATTAGAAAAGATTTCTAAAAGAAGCAAAAAATTTCTAAAAGAGATAATTTCTCTTATTACAGAGCTTGCCAATTGGAAGAAGAAGATGCCAAATTGATTTCGCCCGTTAACCCATCAGATAAGAGCTCATTAATAACTCGGATTAATCTTCTCAAGGTAATATTTATGTCTACTATTTTTTATACTGAAGTTCTTTAGTTATACTGTGGAGGAATGACGTTTTTGGAAAAGAAATTGGGAGAATAGTGTTGTGTATTAGCTTTAGTCATAAATAACTTCCGTTTTCTTAGAACAAATTCATTTTGACTAACATTTAAACGAAGCATTGGTTTCATAAATAATGCACACTTTTTGAAGTGTTTGTAACTGATGTGTCAGTGTTTTTTGTTTAAACCCATCGGCCATCTTTTTGGACTACGACGTCCACACTACTTCACCATTTCTGTTTTGCTTCTTCTTTTCTTTTCCTTCACTACTCCCTCAACTTTTTGCTGTGGGCGCTTTTCGTCTCCTCGAAGCACGTTTTACCCGTCTTCAGCCTTGTTTTCAGCAGAAACATGTGGCTCCAGTTTGTTCTGCATCCTGTTTAAGGTCTTGTTGCCTGATTCCTAGTTCCTTAAGGTTTGTTCCCGCCTCTAGGAGCACTCCAAACTTCAGGAAGTCCTGGAAGATCCTGTTTGTCAGTTTTTTATTTTTATTTATGTATTCATTTCTTATTTTTCTATTCGAAAATGATTACACTCATCTTGCTTTTTATAATGTAATAAGTGTGCATTTCTTTTGGAATGAGCTGTTCGTGCAAATTCGAATTACTTTTGTTGAAAGTTTTTGTTTCTTATAAAACGGACTTTTCATAGAAGTGTGAGTTATTCAAGGAGTTTAATCGGAAGTTATTTATGACTCGATCAATTTTTTTTCTTCAGTTGTTGAAGAAGCCACTGGTTTAAGTTTATTTTCATCCTTTCGTTGTATCCACTTTACTTAAATCCAAGGATGACAAGAATATCGTGTAGGAGTGAAGGTGTGTCGACCTGAGTTACTACTCTAAAAGTTCTTTGGAAATGTTTGACTTGGAAGTATACCTTCGAGACGGTGTCTTTGAGTTTCATTTATCAGTACCGAAGGATATAGGCTTGGAAATTTGAAAAATTTGCGTTTAATAGAATTAAATAGCGAATTTAGATGAAAGAGGAAGTGTCGCGCTGAAAACAAAAACAGTTTTGAGATGATTGGATGGTTTTTCAAAGTCGAACGCCTTTGTGATAATTTTGATTGGTTCTCGAAAAAGCGTGGGAAAATATTGTTTGTTACTTTAAAATAACACTGAAAACGACTTCAGTTTTGTCGTGGGCTCGATTGTGTACAACGTTTCTGTGTAGTATTCGCGGTACCTCTGACCCCGGAAATTAAAATCGGTGGTAATTGAGTGTCGTTGAGAGTCGTTTATGTTTCTCTTAAAATCAAGCTGAGAGTGTTGTTATTTCGGTCGAAGGAGAATCGGGAGTGGGATGGGAAGAGGGAAAAAAACTGAGGATCATGGGTGTTCTTCGGTGTCGGAGAAATGTGGGATAAATGCCAGACACGACAGTTTATTAATAGATGCGGATAAGGTGTGTATGTTGTGTGAGTGTGTTTGGATGTTGTGCAGGAGCATGAATCAGTCGTTTTCTTTGTTTTGACGGAAGATGCCGGACTCTTGTCGGTTTTTATCTATTTATTAATCGCGGTTGGATGAATACCCGTCGATAATCATGTTAGGCTGTTGGAGGTATAACTGGAAATTGAAGCACTTTCCTCAGGAATACTCGAAACAGGTAATCTCTTCTGTTAAGTCGCCTTAACTTTTTGGTGGTGGTACTGGTTTGGTAACTGATTAAAAGGGTTTCCTAGGAAAGCTGTCGTAGAAAGTATTTTTAAAAGGCTAAGCCAACAGCAGAAATGGGTTTGAGTGTTAGGATTTCTAACAAGAATCTCTCGGTGGGTCATTGAAAACCGGAAATAACTGAAATTGTATCAGTGACATTGACTTAAAATTGTTGGCAGTTCTTCGTGTTTAAAAAATTTTTTGATGACAACAGCAGGGCGTCAACCAATTTCATGTATCGAGTTCAAATCCAGAGGAAGTTTCTTTGACGATTCTCGAAGGGTTTTGTCTTTAACCTACTCACTTAACACCCTTCATGATATCATTAAGATTTGTGGTCTATTCAACTGGTTTTCAGTTCCCTGGAAGATGAATACCGTAGTTTCTAACTACTCTCCTGAATATAATTTATTTTCGATCGTGTTGTGAACATCTGGAAGTTTCCAGAACTCGGATTTATCATTTCTAATCCGCCAGTCATTATCTTGTACGGCGTGAAATGTTTTCATTTGTTTCAAGAAACACAATAACAGATTTGTGGGTTGGTCGCGTCTAATTAAATTATTAATGGCGGCCATTTTTCAACGTACCATAAACGGACATCAATGGATTTCCTAATAGTGTGGGCTGTGGTGGCATCAATTTTGCAAGAAACTGATTGTTTTGGTGTGTCGTTGACCTTTTTTTTTGTATTCTTTCCACACACACTCTCTTCTATGTCGATAATTGGGAATAGCCGAAAAATGGAATGTTTCTTTGTAAATAAAGACTGGTAATTATTTCTCCGGTTTAAATTTAGTTTCCCCGTTGGAGAAACCCAAGGAAATGAATTATTTAAAATTTATTGCGCATAATTTAGTCGCCGTCAAATTTATTTTTTTGTCGTCGTGAATTAGGAGGTAAATTAGTTTGTCTGGAGTTTTTTTGCTGTTGTTGTTGTTGTAATCAGGAAGCTGGGTTGACAATTTTTTTTTAGAAACTCGAGTAACGGAAATGGAGGGAAATTATAAACGTGAGATGATGATCGTCTTGAAAAGCAGAAAATTAGAACGTCCTTGTAAGGAAAAATGTCCTCGGTTGAAAGGGAGAAGGTAAAAGGAAAGAAGAAATGTTGGCTTTGTAGAAAACGAAGTTCTGTTGTAAAGATGGAAGATGTGGGTGGGAGGAGAAAGACAAAGAAGAGAAGTTGAAATTGCATTTAAAAATATTAAATAAAAAGGAGGAGGCGGGGGTGGAAAGAGAACTCGTGACATCATGAAAAAGATCTTTTCCGAAAAAATATAATTAAAGAAAAATGGCCTTTTTGGAGGACTGTGGGGGTAAGAGAATGGCGGGGTGGAAGAGAGGTCAAAGATTTCAAGGGTTTTTTTATGTTCATAAAGCCTCTGTCAGAATTTTTGTGTAATTAATAACTTAATTAATTTTTTTGTTAACGGTCGTTTTATATGATTCATGGTGGAACGAGTTGAAATTGTTAATCCTCGACTTGTCGTTTTTTGGTTAAGTCTAAATTTGGGAAGAAAAGTATCAAATGACCGTGTCAAGTTTTTTTAATCAGACTCGACGTGATGCGTCTGAGACGGTGAGTCTGGGATCCATCTTGATGCAGATGCTTTGAACTTATCAACGCCGTTTATCATCATTAATTTGATGTCTTTCAGGAGAATGTGGTGCAGACTAAAACATTAATAATTCATCATTCTTCCCTTTTCTCTCTCGTTTCGTGTCAGAAATTTTTGTTTCTTACGTCTTTCTTTGTGCGTTAACAGAAGAGTTTCTAGATTGATGATTTTTTTTATTATTATCTCTTTCAGAGTCGTGAGGAAGAGCTTCGCCAGGCTCTTCGCAGTATGGATCTTGTAAAAAGTAGCCCCGATGAAGCTCTCAATAGAGTTGCCGTCGATAACGCTCTAGGAAGTGCTTTGGAACAGAGGGAAAACGTGGAAGGGAAGTTGAATTCGCTGGAAAAGTACACGGCGAGATTGGATGTGGTTGCCGAATGGCTTTCCTCCACTAGGGCCAAGTTGACTAATCCCAAATACAGTTCAGCGGCCATACTTGCCGAAATAGCGGATAGAGAAGCCGAGATTAAAGATGTCTTGGGGAATTTTACAAATCTGGAGAAGGAGTGTAACGTCGTGGAACAAAATGTCTCCCCCCAGCTTCAGGTAGGTTTTAGAAAACGTGGAGGTGGAGTCGTGGAGCGAGATTCCGTTCGAGAGACCTAAACAAAAGGGAGGCGTTCATACTTAAAGATGATTTAATGCCAATTTTGTTAACGTCAGAACCGTGCAAAAGGCAACAAAGCGTCACTAAATTCCTGTCAAAGAAGCTCAGTCTCTGAAGCCTAAAAGTTGGTCTCAACCAGCTCCTGTTCTCTCGTCCTCGGAAAATAAGAGCTCGTAAGCTCTTCAGTTTCCTTTATTTTCCGCTCTCCCAGTTTCAGTTCCGTTTTGTTCTCTTTGATTCCATATTGGTTGTCAGGATCTTTTTCATATTACGTTTGTAGAACCCGGACTCACCTTCGGGAAATCAGGATTAAAGCCCCTCACCTCCTTTTCTGTATGAGATTCATTTGAGCGGAGAGTTTAGGTTTGGGGTTTCGGGGGGATGGGAAAGGTCTTTTGTAAGAAAATTTATGAGAATCGTACTTAAAACATGTCTTGCCCTTTCATTTCTAATTTTTGGGTCCCTTTCTCTCTCTTTCCTAAGCCATTCAGGTGAAAGCGCGGATAAAAATTGAATTTAATATTTGGGACGGGAATTCGTTTTGAGTTATGAAGCAATTTAAGTAGGTAAGCGGAAGACGGGGGTGAGTGGCGTGTGGGTTGGAGAACCGGGAAGGGCCCATAGAGGAAGCGGCAGAATGTGAAAGAAATTTGGCCGAATTCCAGGTTGTGGCACTTGATGTTAAAGTGAACTTCTCCTTTTGTTTGAAACCAACCCTGACATTTTTTTTTCCTGTAGGCGCGTGGTTTCTGAAAGAAGGAGAAGGAGAGAGAGGAGGGTATCGGATTTCTTTAAGGAATATTTTTAAAACTCTCATTTCTGAAATCTGTGGTAGGAGGAATCTACACCATTGTTCTCCTCCGCAATTTCACTAATTATTTTTCAAGAATTTTTTCTTTTCTAGAATAAAGTCAAGAAGCTGCGAGAGGATTGGCAGTTCATTAAGAATTTCGACGTGGAAAATTCAGAATTTAGTCTGTCGTTTAGAAATAACGAGGGTGAGTTTTTGAATTCATTTTGTGTCACCTAACTTCTTAAAACTGTTTGTGACAAGGTGCTTAAAGATTCTTTAGAAAAGAATAAAAAGAGAGAAAGGGAATCAGCAGTGAGGAAGAAAAAGAAAAGATGAAATGACGTTTTTAAAAAAAAAAAGTTTTACTCGGAAAATAGGTATGTCAGTTTCATCGGGGGAACACTTTAATGCGACGAGATTACAATTTCCTTTCTGAATGAGATTTTTTACTTTTAACCAATAATTCTTTTATCTCTTTTCTCGTTTCCCGTCAGAAAATAAAAAAGAAAATTTGAATGATTTGCCCTTTATCTGTCTATCTAATTTGGGTTGAAAGATGTCTTTGAATTTTTTCCAATCTGTTATTCATTCTTTGACTTGTTTGTCGCTGGTGAAAAATCGTCGTCTCGACTTTTATTTGGGTTTCGGAAAATGTTTCCTGTTGGGTTACTGTTGGTTTCTTTTTTGTGGTGGGTTTTGGTTAAATTGGTAATTGTGTTGGGGGTGGGGAATTTCGTTCTTCACCTTTGGGTGTAACAGGATACGAGAAATGGTCTGGGCTCACGAGGATAAGTCATCTACACCACATCTGGACTTGTAATTTGAATAGATTAGAACCTCTCATAACGAGTTACATTCGTTCCAGAGTTTTGCTCGTTATGCGGAACATTTTTTTCTGGAAAAATTAATGTAAAATAGGCCGAACAAAAACTGTCGGGAGATTCTCCATCTACATGTCAAGAGTTGATCTTTGTGAGAGACATTTTTTTTGGGATTTATGTTGCTCGTTGTGCGAATTTCTCGTTATGAGGAGTTCCACTGTATTTGAAAACTGGTTTAAGAATTTTTATATTTAACGGATTTTGCGGGTTAGTGCAAAGGTATTAACAAACTTGGGGATCAAATACAGTCTACATAGTTTCACAGCAGGCCCAAACACAACACACGCATACACACAAGGATTAGTACCAACATAACACACAACACTGTAATTGTTGATGTTTGAAATTGAAATAAATTTGACAACAGTTTGAAAAGCTACTGCCACGTAAAAATTCTTTTATACTGCTTGAAGCGATAAATTTCCCTGCTGTAGACGACAAAATGGCGTCATTGGTACAGTAAAGTCAGTGTAAGTCGGGTTTGTAGGTCTGTAAGATCTACTTCGTAGTTTTAAAAATGTTTCGCGGTGGACTTGCTGTCGTGGATGTAGCCCAAGGGGTGTGAAATGGATATTATGAGTGTTTAGATTTTCGCAGCAATTATTTAAATTTTTTGTAAATAATTTTTAGCTTTCACGACATTGTAGAAAAATAGTCGAAAGCAACCATCGAACCACTGAGGATGTCTTCGGCTTCTGAAGAGACGAAACGTTTGGTAAAGGTGAGGGAAATTCTCTTGTTTTTCTAAATGTCGACGCGGCTTAGGGAAGGCAGAATTATTTACAAAAATTGATACAGTGTTTATATACTGTTTCAGTATAAGATTTATATCAGCGAGGTGTAGGTAGATAAGTGAAGTATATGTTAAACTTTAAGTGAAACTATTTTTTAAACGATCAACTTGTTGACCACTCCTGTTGTAAGTTATCGTGTAGTTTATGAATTCTTGGGGAAATCGTTTTATTTTGGAAACAGTCTTCCTAAACAGAAATACAGAAATTGGTTTGTGTATGTCGTTGAATGCTGTTGAGGGTGGTGGTCGTCTTGGATTTACTTTATCTGCTAATCCGCATCGAGCATTTTGGCGCTTTGTTTCTTATTAACAGTTTTGGAGTTGTCACCATTTCGAACGTCGTTTGCTGTTGTCTGTTGGGTTTGTGTCGAAAAATTTTTACTAAACCAACTTTATATTAATAAAATATATCAAAAATAAATTATATCGACCACGTTAATTGTTATAAACCCTCGGGCATGGCTGGAGAATCAGTTTTAATTGGACGGTTTCGGTCGTGTCTCCGTTTTTTCGGCCAGAGGGATGAGCGATGCATAAAAAACTTCCGCTCCATTTATCGAATTCGTTAATTAATAGCCGTAAATAAGTAAAACAAATTAGTGAAAGGGAACAAATGAAGAGAAATTTGGAAGATGGTGGTGGTGGTGGATTATAGAGGTTATGAAATTTTAGGTTAATTTCACCTTTGGGACGTGGCGAAAGAAAAAAAGGTCACAACGAAAAATTTATGCTCGACATTAAAAATGAGATATAATGTTCCGGTAACAAATTTTTAGGTTCGTCGACTTAGGAAAAGCGGGAAAAGAGACTGCAGACCCGATTATTCATAAATCATTTTCCTTTTTTTTTATTTTTGAACATGCTGCAGCTTTTTCCTCTTCTTCTTTAATGTAAAGTCTCGTGCGCCAGATGGTCTTGCCCGTTTGAGAGCGGGGGGTGAAGAAACTTATTAATTTAAAAAATTATAAGTAAATGATTAATTAAAGTGTTGATGTTTTTATTATATTTTGATTTAATGTCATCGCTTTAAAATTTTTTTTCCGTTTCGAAATGTTATTTACGCCCTCGTTCGAAATGAAGATAATGAAGATCTCTGTTGTATAATGATTAATGGAAATCGTGTTGGATGGAAACACGCAGACCACTTTTCGGATTTTTTTTTTGAAATTGTAAATTTGGATTTGTGTGGTTTGTCGCAGAAAAAAAAATTCTCGAAGGGTTTGTTGGAAGGCTGTCGGTTAGAACGGGGTGGTTGTTTGTGGTGGTTGTTTCATTGTTAAATCACCCGGCGGATATATTTTAAAGTGTTAGACGAGAGACAGATTGAATCTGTAATTAATTAGTGAGTTTACGAGGATTGACTTTGGCAAAACCTTTGGCCGAAGAGATTCGGGGTAGTTTACGGATTAATAAATTTTGAATGTGAAAGATTTAGAGCCGGAGTTTTGGGCCGTGAAAGATGAGAAGGAGGCTTTTAGCGAAGCGTTTAACACCAGGATTTGAGATCAGGAATTCCGGGCGTCGTTTTAAGTGATTGCTTTGCCTTCCTTTGTTCTTAGTGGAAATGTTTTTTGTTCTTGGTTTGGCTGTCCAAGGAGAATTCTTTTCCAAGTTTTATTTTTATCTTTCTTCGTTTTTCTCTTTGATATTTATTTTTTCTTCTTCCTTCTGGTTGTATTCTACTCTCCTCTTCCGGTAT
The DNA here is from genome assembly GCA_016920875.1 of Columbicola columbae. Taxonomy (NCBI): domain Eukaryota; kingdom Metazoa; phylum Arthropoda; class Insecta; order Psocodea; family Philopteridae; genus Columbicola; species Columbicola columbae. The sequence goes on from JADMLL010000010.1 coordinate 5,823,529, forward strand.
TGCTTTTTTTGAGTTTTCATGTTTTCTGTTTCCTTTTTTGGGTTATTCTGTTTGGTTTTTCTTTAACCCATCCATGAACCACTTTCTTACCTTTCTTATTTAGCTGATAGTTGGTTTAACAGGTTGTCCCAAGTCGTGGATGGTGGTATCGTTTATATAATTAATTTGAGTGTGGGGTGTGTATGAAATTGATTCGAAAAAAGTGTGCAGTATTTATGAAATGAATTCTTGTTGTGAGTGTGCATTACTTTTGAAATAAGCTCTGGATGAATGTAAGACCGTTAGTTATAAAATTTGTTTTTTCAAAACCTTAAAAACCTGGTGTTAAACGCCAGAGAAAATTGTTTCAAAGCAATCGAGATGAAAGTTTTACGTTCCTTCCATGTAGTGTGATGTGAAATTATAGTCAGGTCTTTTTTTATGCGGTTCGAATATTAAAAACGGATCGCTTACGAATAAATTGACTGCTTAGATCTTTGGTAATCGAGCTTTTTCCTTCCCGGGCCAAATTTCTGTTGTGACCATTGTGACTGGGCCACACGACTTACAAAATAAAATTTTTTTTACAAGTTTGGCTTTCGACGCATACAGTCGACCCTCAGGGTACATCTGTCAGTCTGTTTCTGTATATAAAGATATGTTGAGGCAAACAGTGTTAGGAGTTTCTGAGCACGGGCCCGAACATTTTCGTACTGATCAAACACTATGTTCCAGAGTTCGGACTTAACCATCAGCAATCGCAAGTTTTCACTCAATCGGCTTCCACTGGGTCACTGGGTTACTCAATATAGCTTGGTGGACCGCATGTGGCCCGCATTTGGTACTAAGGTTTCAAAGTTTCCGGTTTCTTGTATTTTGTGTTATATTATCTACGTTGCCATCGTAATAGAACAGAACGAATTTAGTCTTTCACTCTCTCTCTTCTCCCTTTTCTCCATTCTTCCCCAAAATCATTTCTAAAATATTATTATACCATTTTCCTTTTTCATTTTATCTTAATCCGACGTAGACAATTCGGATGCGTTGAAAATTTCTTTTGTTTGTAAAAATGTCTGTTGCAGAATTTTTTTTATTTTGTATAAAGTATGACAAGATTATATCGATGACATTTTTGTGTGGGTTTGTTGAGGTTGAGTTTTTTTTTTTGGGTAAAGCCTCTTCCCCCCTGTACAGATAAACAGCTGTTTTTGATTATTCGTGGAAAAAAAGGAAGAGGAAAATGCGGATTAAGTTGTTCGGGGGAGCGAAAAAACATTTTTGGATTAAATCCTAATGAATGATGGAACGATTTAGTGAAAACACTTTTTAAAAAGGTTTATCTGTCTCTCTTTTTAGCGCGGATATGATTCTCTTAAAAGTACAATAAACTGAATGAAGTTGAACTTATTATGCTGGTTCTCCCTCTCTCCTCAGATAAAATCGTGTAGATAAAAAGTCATAAAAGAATTTTATATTAGAGATGGTCCCTTGAGGTTTGAGCCCTTGACTGATTACAACCACACTGCTTCATGTTTGTGATAATAATTTTTTTTCAATATTATCCTTCAGTAGATAATTATATAGATATATACTCAATGTAGATAATCATTTAGGTGATTTATATTAATCTTCGATAGATGTGTTGTTGTCAACCCCACAACCTCCTCTTATCCTCGGTTGATTGATTTACAGTTGTTATCTGGTCTTTTAGTTTCATAAATAATGCACACATCCATCAGTCTCATTTCAAAAATAATGCACACATCCATCAGTCTCATTTCAAAAGTAATGCACACATTCATCAGTCTCATTTCAAAAGTAATGCACACATTCATTAGTAACTCATTTCAAAAGTAATGCACACATCTCAGTCTCATTTCAAAAGTAATGCACACATTCATCAGTCTCATTTCAAAAGTAATGCACACATTCATCAGTCTCATTTCAAAAACACACATCTCATCAGTCTCATTTCAAAGTAATGCACACATCAGTCATTTAAAAGTACATTCACAGTCTCATTTCAAAAGCACAATCATCAGTCTCATTTCAAAATAATGTCATTTACAAGTCATCATTTAAAAGTAATGCACACATTCATCAGTCTCATTTCAAAAGTAATGCACACATTCGTCAGTCTCATTTCAAAAGTAATGCACACTTTAACAGTGAATTCGTTCGTAAATGTGGCGCGCTTCATGCATGTCTGTCTTTAATTTCGTATATCATAAAAATGTGGTCATTTCATAAATATTGCACAATGTTTGAAGAGTAAATTATATGTTTTGTTTTGTAGAAGCTGAACCACCGAGGAAGAATGACTCGATCGGATACAAACGTGAGGAAATCACCTCGGGATTGGGTTATCGCACGAGATCCAGTTTCGGTAAGTTTTTAATAAAATTTTGTGGAATAGAAGAAGAAAAAGTTGAAGAACCTTTTGGGTTTCTGATTGGACCCCTGGGGAGGGAGTGAAAAAAAGGTTGAAGGAAAAATTCTGGCGAAGACAGACTAAAGGTGGTAATTAATGGCGGTTCTTTTCGCTTTCCTTCCATTAAGGATTTTTCGAGAGAGTTTTACAGAATTGACGAAGAAAATTTATGTGTCTCACGGTTTAGCTTCACGTAGTATTTGGTTGTTGTTAAGAAGTGTGGAGTGGGCGTTGGTGTCTTCAGTTTTCTTTTGTTTTGGTTTTTGTTGTTGTTTTGAAGATTTCGAACAGATGGCCTTGGATGGTGGTTGGTTGGCTGACCCAAGGTTCTGCGTTTCTTTTATTTTGCATTTTGTTTCCTTTATTCTGTCAAGTTTCAAGAGGATTCCTTTCCCTGTTTTGTTTCCTGCTGTCACAGCTTTCCCTTGTGACACATCAACTCACTTTTGTTTCAGTTGTAGTAACCCAACTAACTGTTGAAACTACGTACATTTTGTAACTGTTTTGGGTTTAGACGGTCTTCCATTTTTGTAGCCCTCGTTGATCTCCCACTTATTTCATAAATAATGCACAATAATGGAATTTTTATATTTTAAATAAAACACATTTCTGAAGGTTTCGTTTCATAAATTTTGCACACTTGATGAATGAGTTTTAGAAGTGACGCACGCTTTTAAGTCAAATTATTTTTACGTGTACAAAATTATACTTTAGACAAAAATGTATTTTGTATATATTGTATACATGTTTTTATTTCTTATACAGTATTTTATACAATGGTGTCATGTTTCCATAACAACAACAGCAACAATTCTACTATATACTACAAGAAGTGTATACCACATATACAACACTGTACTCGTCAGTATTTAAATTGAAGGTAACTTAACCATGAAAGACGCTTCAAGTACGAACTTGCTGTATTGTATGTCGGTTATTAGTTAAAAGTTCTTCGTGCCTCTGTTGGTTGTTGAAATGAAAAGCTCTCTTCATCGATAGGCAAACTTTAATTAAAAGAAAACCAAAATTAATTTTTATGAAATTTTATCGAGTTCTGAAACTTATACTTCCCAGATGATGTTGAGGCGGGTAGGGTAGTGGTGAGGGTGGGTTAAGGAAGAGGCCTTGTCTTAGACAATGAGTGGAATTTCCTCAGGGCTAAGGATTTTGTTTTTCTTTGGGAGGCAAAAGCATCGGGATAAACCATCTTCTAAAATTGTTTTTCTTTTTCTCTTTTATCTTGGAGCTTATTTCGTTGTGTATTGCTGTATAACTTTAAAAGCTAAAAGAATTTCACGTAAAAGCTCAATAAAGCGAGCTTTTTTGTCTTCTTCAACAATCGATTGACGGGCTGGGCTGATCGAAGAATTTTGTTTGGAGAGTATCGGAAATTGTTTTTAATTTAAAATAAAAAGTTTTTTGTGTTGCGCTGGGCTTTTTTTTGAAAATCCCGACATTTTTATTGCAAAGATATTTTAAAGGTGAGGGGGTTGCTGGTGGCTGCAGGAACGGGGAAGGCCTTCGGTTTTTTTTTTTCCTTTTGTAAATTATTAAATTTTTGTGTTCTTTATTGTTTTTTATGTTTATTAATTTTTTAAAACCGCTCGTACCACGGAAGAATTGTTTTTTCCCCGGTTCTTTTGTTCTTTTCCTAAAGAAAGAACGCAGTGCCAGAGGGAGGTGGCTGTCGTGTATTATTGATTAAAACACAGAAAAATTTTCTCCGGAGAGGGAATAATAAGGGCAGAAAGAATAAAGAGGAAAGAAGGAAGTTTTTAAATTAAAAAAAAAGAGATGGGAATGGAGGCTGAGGCCGGGGGTGGGGTGGGGCAAGATGAGAAATTTGATTTCTTCGCCTCTTCTCAGCCCCATAAGTTGGTAAAATAGGAGGGAAGTAGAAATGATTGTTTTTAAGAGTCCTTTTTCTCGCTGGATTTAAGATGTGGTGGTAGATGATGAGGATGATGCGGAAAAGGAGGAAATAAAAGGAGATTCACGTTCGTCGTCCTATGGGGTTGGGCTGTGTGAGACAAAGAGGGAATGGAAGGCGGTGAGCGGGTCGGGGGTGGTTCCGAGGAGGAAATGCGTTTACGACCGCTACTTTTTATTTTTTATTTCGAGTTCTGGTTATCCACCCATTTTCTCGTATAACTTTCCCTTTCGTATTAAACCCGGGAGAAAATTTTCTGGAACTTGACCAAGAATGAGGGGAAAAGCTTTAAATTTTAAAAAGCGGATGTTCTTAAAAAGTTGGAACCATTACGCTCCTGGGATCGGGAATATTGATTTGGTCGGTAGCGTGTCTCTCGCGTGAGCATATTTAAAATGACTTCCCTACGTCTGCCGGTTATTGAAGGATGTCTTCTGGTTTGGTTAGTTTCCTCAAGTCTTCGGGTGAGGTTTGGTGATTGATTTTGAAATTGATGGACTTTTGGTAGACCAAAGTTTTGGGATTAATATGATTGACCGATGTTAAGACCGAAGCGAATTTTCAAAATTTTTTTAATGAAGTTTCCGGATATTCGTTTAGGTCATTATCCTCACGTTCTGTCATATTTTTAGTACTTCAGAAACTTCCTTCTGACTGATAGAAAAAAGGAGAAAAAAAGATTTTACACGTTTTCAATGAAATCAGAAGCGTTGGGTTAAAAAAAGGTTGTGTCATATGTTTAGCATTTAGCGGATTTTTATTTAAGGATTATGAGAGAACCAACCCGGTTTGGAGCTGTGCTCCGGATCGATTCACTCCTCTTGTCCTCCCGAATCATTCCTCTCTTCCCTAGTAATCTTCCCCGCTCTCTCTTTCTCTTTCTCTTCCCATCTCTCTCTCTTACATTTTCTTCCATATTTCATTTTCATTTGTGTACATTTTTACGAAGCACGAGGCAGGATCTCGTCTACGTGATAGAGAAATTTTTCCTTTTGTCAACCATCGAGCTTATAAAAGGAAATGCTGTAGATGTTACTGGAAATGTTTTGTCGTAGCTTACAAACGGGTTGATGAGTTTAAATTTGCTGATTGATCTGTTGAGGAAAATGGTAGCGGAGATTGTTGTTAGTATTATCGAAGGATTGGTAACGACAGTGTAAGTCGGTGAGGGAATCCCGAGGGATGGTGGAAGAGCTCTTAAAAGGAAGAAAAAAAATTAGAGAGAAGGGTTTTAAATGGGGTAGGAAATCGAGGGAGCTTTCCTCTGTGAATCCTGCCCCGGCGAGCTTTTCAACAGACTGCATGCCTGCTGCTTTAGTTTGCCGGAAAAGTTGGGGCGGGTCGGACGTGGAGCTGCGTGTTAGACTTGCCCCTGTTGTAACGACCACGTGTCTTTGTCTCTGAACTTTCTATTCGGTATTTTTGGTTCTGTGTTTGTTTATTTATTTATTTATTCGCTTATTTTTCAAGTGATTGGACATCGTAAAGCAAAACAGAAAAGAAAAAAAACTTTTCCTGCTGATTGATGTAAGCTTTAATTCTTTGTCGGAATTTATTTTCTTGTTTGGTGGAAACTTGTTTTTGAAAAATGTTGTCAGATTAAGCAAACGTTTTTTTGTGTTTCTTTCTTTTTCTTTTCTCTGTTTTGAAAGCAGCAAAAAAAAAAGTTTGTTCGAGATATCGTTCTCACACATTTCGTTAAACAGCATCAAAGGAAACTTTGGTGAAGTTTCGCTTTTAGTAAGGATTTCTGTTTGTGAAACTATCAAATCCTTTTTCTCTTTATTTTTGTTTTATGTTTGTCTCGAATTTCTTTTACTCTTTTTTTTTAGTATAGAAGCTGTATTATAGCGTGAAGGAATCTTATTCACGAATGATTTTCTCTAAATTGAAAGCTCATTCAGTCATGAACTGTTCGATAAGGCTTTTGAGCGAAAGGTTTTCTTTTGAAAAGAGCTCAAATTTGATGAAAAATTTCTATACCGTTTATGATTGGTTAGAAAAATTTTTTCAACCGGGAAAAGTGTTAAAAGGCGAGGCGGGGGTGGGTTGGGGTTGGGGCGGATTGAACGCAACCATAATTTCAAGAGTTTGAGGTGCAAATTAGTTTTTTTTGTGTTGTAATATTTTCTACCTATTAATTTGTTATAAAAAGTTTATAGTCGGTAGAAAGTTTGGTGTTTGGAAAATTTAATAAATAAAAAGTTGAGGGGTGGGGGTGAATACCGCACAAAAAAAGTTATTGCGTAAAAAAAGCCAACAAAAGGTTTTTCGGGTTAATTTTTAAAAGCTTTAACGTAATTATTAAATGATAAATACGGTAATTAATTTGCATAAGTTTTTTATATTCTGTCATTCGTTATCTCAAGTTATAATAAGTTATACTGACGTAATTAGTGGAATTCACGAGGGACTGCTGTTACTGTTGTTTTTTTTATTTTTTTTATTTAATTTAACTCCCTCTCGGGGATTTGTAAAACGTGGTGGAAAATTAGCCCGAAAGCTGTTGTATTGCTTACCAGGGATTTGGAATACATGTGATATTCATGTAGCTGTCTGTCGTTAGCTGATCGGGGTTATGAATGTTTTCTTAGTTGGATCGTCAGGTCATTGACTTGATGGAGGAATGGTTTAGAAAATTTTTGTTTTCTGTTGGAAAGTGTAGCTTTAATAAGGACTAAGTGGAAAAGTTTGGATTTTATTTTATGCGGTGGTGTCGGGTTTCGTTTTTTTTAATTCGTCTCATGTTTATCTTGTGAGAAAGGATAGGTTTTGGAAATGTCGATTCGGATGCGGAATGCTGAAGAGTCTCGAGGGGTTGTTAATTGAGTAGTGAATTTGTAAACGATATGAGAGAGAGTTTGCTTTCCAAAATGGGAAAGTGTTTTGAAACACCTTGTTTGGAGGATCTCGGATAATGGAAAATATCGATCGGTAATCGATAATGTTAGGAAATGATCATGAATATCGGAAGAGACGGGAAAATGTCACGGCAATTATAAAGCCGTTTCCGCTTGTTTTCCGGGGCGATAGAGTGAACGTGAACAGTCGTTAATCGACTTTAATGGTCGAGCAGGGCGTTCGGCAGTTTTTGTCCTCCCTTATTTTACCATTTTCATATTTTCCCCGGCTGTCCCTTGAAAAGGTGTCTGAGCGAAGGCTTTAGAAATGGTAGGGAAAGTTTCTATTAATGCCACCCACCCCCGGCTGTACATCTTTGTGGAATTTCATTTTCCCTTCCGCGTTGACAGGGGTGGTTGATTGATTTTTTTGTCTTCAGAATGCTTGGGGGGGTTGGTTGGAAGAACTAAAATTGGGTTTGGCGTCAGAATGAGCACTGTCAGAAATTCGTCTTAAACGACACGAAACGAATTTATGAGTGGAAGTATTGCTGACTCAGATGTTTTAGGTGTTCGCCTCGAGGGCAGTAAAGTAGAAATGAAAGTCTGATTTCGAAATTTTCCTTTGACTCCCTTCCTATCTTCACGTCAACGAGGATATCCTGGCTTGAAAAAAAAAGCTTTTTACACGTGTGATTTAGAAGCTGAAAGAGAAAAAAGAGAATTCGGATAAGCTTTAGCAATCCTCTTATATCACGACGATGCAAAAGTGATGTCAACTCCGGGAACAGGTTCGCTTCTTTGGCTTGGGAAGGGGGGAGAGAGCTTTTGAAAAAAAAGTTCATCCATCTTTGCCCTTTTCGGCGAAAATATCACCGAGAGGCTTCTGTGGAATGTTTTTTTTTACTTTCTATTATCGGTTTTAATTAAAATTAAATTTCAAAGAAAGGTTTTTCCTGCTATAAAATTTTTCACCCTTTTTTCCCAGAGCTTTCGTGGCCTCATAAGCCTTCCGGTTATTATTTTTTCCGGAAGATGTTTTTTTGCTAAAACTTGTAAATAGTTTAGTGAAAATTCCTCAGACTGGTTTTGATCCCCGAGATCCTTTTTCATCCCTCTCGTAATTCTTTTTGTCTTGTCTGGCTTGTGGATGATATGACATAAACGAGATTAGCGATTTTGTTGTAGTGTAATAATTAGTTTGTGGCTTTTGGGTAGTTTTTGTCGGAATGTTTTGAAAGCTTTGGGCGGGGGGCGAGAGGTTTTATCACCGGGTGGGGTTGTAAACAAATTATGACGGAGACAAGAATTCAGAAAATGTTGAAATGTAGTTTTTGGGGATGAGAGTGCGGTGTGTGACGTCATATTTAAATATTCGAGTGGTGATATACGGCAAGTAAAAGGAAGCTTGAGCGAAAGAGTAGAAAGCTCATATCGAATAAAGATGATCGAGACTCAAAGTCGTTAAAATTCTTGCTCGAAAACCATCTGCAATACGTTAATGTTTCTGACGTGAAACTACCCCTGGAGTGTGAGAGGGGGTGGGTGGGTGAAATGTGCACCCTCTTTCTGCTTTTTCGGATTTCATTTAAATCACCGCGTGTGCACATAAGGTTTTCCGGTGATTTTCCAAATACGGGCTCGCCGTAATTTTTTCCTCCCATTTTGTGAAGGTTGTACGTTGAAATTTTTGCTGTGCGGAGGTTTCTAAATTTGGAGTTGGGACGATATCAAACATGACGGAAATACCGCAAGTTTGTTGTCGTCATTTTTGGTTGTGGTTTCCACTTGAACACTTCAATTTTCTTTTTGAGTTGGAGGAGAGGAAAAGATGGCATCATATTCAGTTGGAATGTGCTTCCTTCGTTGAAATGAAAAGAGTGATGGTGGCTGAGTTTGTTTGGAGTGCTGAAAGGAAGACGTGTTATAAATTATCTAGCCAAGAAACTCTCAAGAGTGTTTTCAATAAAAACAAACTCATTTTTCGGCTTTATTATTTTTTGGTTTCTGGGTTGAGGAGAAACTTTTGTATTAACTTCATAATTCATACGCTTACCTTCAAGAACAAAATTAAAAAGTAGTTTTCGTAACAACTTTCTACAAATTTGTATACTGAGGTGAAGAGTGGGTTTATATAAAAAGCAGTTTTCAATTTTAGAATATTTATTTTAGTAGAAGTTTCAATATAGTAGTAATATAGCCAAATATTCTAAACAAATCTCATATTTTCATAGTCACATTTGAGTGAATAAGAATTATTTTATTTATTTATTTGTCTGTTTATTAAAATTAATTTTTATGTAAGCAAAGAACTGTTGTTACAAACTGACAAGCCTCATTTTTAGTACTTCAGTTGTATTCGCAAAGGTAATCGCCAAAAAATTTGCAACACAGAGCTTGAAGATAAATTTATGTCAGAGTTGCAGTGAGGGCATAATTTTTCTTCTTTGAGGTACTGGTTTTTGTAAATTTGGCCCTAAAAACCGGTTTTTGAAAACTGACAAACCCTAGCGGGGAGTTAGTTCATTTTATAACAGTCTGCCATGGCTATATAGCACAATAAATATTATGAAGAATTATCAAGTTAAAATTGAATTCGCCATAGAAGTGTGCAATACTTATGAAATAAATTCACCTCGAAAGTGTGCAATATTTTAGAATTGAATTCATCGTAAAGCGGTGGAATATTTATAAAATGAATTCACAATACTTATGAAATGAATTCACTCATAAAATGTGCAGTATTTATGAAATGAATTCACCATGAAAGTGTGCAATATTTATGAAATGAATTCACCATGAAAGTGTGCAATATTTATGAAATGAATTCATGAAAGTGTGCAATATTAATGAAATGAATTCACCATGAAATTTTGCAATATTTATGAAATGAATTCACCATGAAAGTGTGCAATATTAATGAAATGAATTCACCAAAAGTGTGCAATACTTATGAAATGAATTCACCCAAAAATGTGCTGTATTTTTGAATTGATTTTACAATGAGGGCGCAATATTTATGAAATGAATTCATCATGAAAGTGTGCATTATTTATGAAAACTATTCCTCGTTAAAGTGTGCAGTTCTTTATGAAATGAATTCATCATAAAATGTGCAAAATTTATGAAAGGGATTCACCATGAGCGTGTGCAAAATAAATGAAATGAATTTACTGCGAAAGTGTGCAAAATTTTTCAAAATGAATTCATCATAGAGGTGTGCAATATTTATGAATTGAATTCCCCCTTAAAATGTGCAGTATTTACAAATTGTGTTCACCACGAGTGTGCAATATTTATGAAATGAATCCTCCATAAAAATATAGTGAAATATAATAATGTAACAAATAGGCGAAACATTAACATTCACGAGTGTAATCCTTGTGTCTCTAAAAGGAAACATTTATACTAACAGTAGAGTTGAATGACCTTTATTTGTAAACATTGTCTTCGATATTGATGGCACTGATGAATGAATAGCTGTTGGGAGTGTACGATTATGAGTTTTGTATATGATTTGTTGTCATCGAAAGTGTGCAGTGTTTATGAAATGAATTATCGATGAATTAAAGGTTTTTGATCGTCATCTCGTCTGTGTTCAGTGTTTTCGGGTAACTTTGGGACTTTTTTTTTGTGCGGATGGATTCGCGTTTCCGTTTCCCGATAGTTTGACTTGGATCGTAAAGTCCTTCTCTCCGATTTTTCGCCAATTTTATTTTTATTACCTTTATGAGCGCGTCGGTGGAGATGAAATAAAGTCGAGCGATAAATTCCAGCCGTTCCCTTCTCTCGTTCCACGCGGGATGGCAGGATTCTTCTATTTCGGCCAACTTTTATTATCACAGCTGTTTGATTTCTCTACAGATTGTAAATAATTTTCCTTTTTTCCACGGGAAATCCCCTCCCCTCCCCCCCATCTTCCTTTCTCTTCTTGTGGAAGAAAGAGAAATTCACAATGAAATAGAGTTTGTAAGATTTCTTCCCTTGTTCTCCGAAGACACCTTAAGGGCCCTCTTAAAAAGGTTTTTCTTTCTTTCCGATTTTTAGGTCACTCTTGTAAAGACTTTTCCTTTCGGGAAAATCAAAAATAAATATTAAGACTTACGAATTTGTCTTTGCGAGCTTTTTTTCTTAAACAGAAAAGTTTACTTTGAGTTACAGTTTCTGTTCTGAGAGAAGATAAACAGAGAGATACACTAGAGGAGGAGGAGGAGGGAAACTCATTAAACAGGTCATCAAGATAGCTTTAAGGTTTGTGTAAAGTTCAAGTGGACTTAGGGAAAAAGCATTAAAAAAAGCCATAAAATAAAAAGTAAGCTTCCGAGTTGGCGGTGGAGGAACAAAACAAAAGCTTTATGATGGCCTCGCGTAGTTTGGTTAAGTGAAAGCCATCTGGTTTCTTTGGATATACTAAAGCTCGAAGGATTTCCATTCTCTGAGGAAGAGAGAGAGAGAGAAATCTCATTTTACAGACAAAAGGATTTAGGTTTTGGGGGTGGGGGTGGTCGGGAAATTTTTCTTAGTATAAATCAATCTTCGATGGGAAGAAAGGAAAAGAAGGGTAATTTGTTTGGACGTAGGAACTGCCTCTAAACAGGGATTTGGTTTACCGGAAGGTTGTGTTACTAATCTTTTAGTATGTTGCTACTATTTTTCTTCCCGGAGTGCTTGTCTTGTCTTGTTGGATTTTTAAACAGCGGAGGAGATCAATTTCTTGGTTTTTTGGTTATTTATTCTTTTAATCTGGTGCTTTTTCATCGGATCTGTGCAATATTTATGAAATTTATAATGGAAACTTTATACTGAAGTGTTAAATTAAGTCGGCCGAATTGCATTTTGACGGGGATTTTAAATATTCGGGGTTGGTGGTAATGATTCGGACGTCACGTGACACCTTCATGGATGATTGTTTGTGTATAACCATTCTAAAACGCACATCTTGTGTGCATTATTTATGAAATATAGTCCTCGTTAAAATAGGCTTTCTGGAAGTAAGTTTCTTAAGAAAGTTGTTTTATATTATTGTATTTTAGATTAGACTATTAGACTTAGTATAGACTCACAGAGACTATTGTATACAGAGACTCAGTATAATATTCCAGGAGTTTTCGCGGCTTCTCTTTGAATAGCGTTCGCCATTAATACTTCCGCCCCACCTCCGCCGTAAACGGTTCTTGGCTCTTTGACTGTCGTCGCGAGAACACAAAGTGCTCAGTATAATATTAAGAACAGCTACAGCTTTCCTTATATATTTTTATAAATAATAATCGTTGATTATATTTAATGAAAGAAGCCAAGGAACGCAACCGCAGTATTAATTATAATATATAATTTGGTATAAAAATGATAGGAGACGAAGGAAGTTGAAGGAGATGTGATGGAATAATATTATGAAAACCGGAAGTGGAGAAATGATTTTATGTGCGTAGCAAACGAGCGAGTTTTGGTTTTATATTTTAATATATTATAACGAAACGATGTTATATTTGGAAATGTTGATGTTGTAATTTTGGTTTTTGGAAGGAGATTTGTTGTGATTTTTATTTATATTATTGATTCGCGGAAGTTATAAATATATAAAATTTGGAGAAATTGGAGATGGATGTAGTATAGTATTGGGTGAGATTTGTTTTATATATTTTTGTTTGGAATATTCTTTTGTTGATTTAATAAATTTTGAATCTATTGATTATGTTCTTTGTGAGTTGACCTTTACTTATATTATTGTAGATTATTTATGACTATGTTTGTTATCTATTTTAGATAATTGCTCTCTGTTCTTCTATTTCTTTTGTTTCCTCCCACTACAATAGATCTTTCTTAGTGCTGATCTTTAAAAATAAAAAAATTCTGTAGCCAGGCGTCCAAATAGATATTGCGTAACAAGTTTGTATATTTTGAACACATTGTTTTGATATTGATATTAATATAAAAATACCAAATTCTGGAAATATGTACTTGGGCTATTTTTACTTTTGTGGTGTGTGACAGGCCACAAAATGTTTACACACCGAGCTCAAAAGGTTCGCCATCATTTTTCTGCAGGAGGTTCTATCAAAAATATTTTTCTTTCAATATAACGGATGAATATATTATACAAGATTCAAGGGTTGGTAAATATTAGGGTTTATTTAGTTAAGGGACGCCAAAAGGGAATGGAGAGGCAATAAAAGAGTGAAGATATGTTGATTATTTGACTGGGAAATTTTTTTTTTATGACCCATTCAAGAGAAGGGGATACTTTTATACTGAGTTTATTATACACGAAAAGGAAATTATGATCCCAACCGAAATGTTTCGAATTGATAAGATCCTGTTGGGGTTGATGTCTTAATAACAGGTTTGGGTTGTTGGTACCTTTAGGATGAAATTCCTCGTTTGTTGGTGAGATTGGCGCTGTTTGGCTTCTTGCTCAGCTTCAAACTCTCTCTCTCTCTCTTTTTCCGGTTCATGCATACAAAGTGGGTTTTGCTGTTTGTTTTCTAAATTAAAATTTTTCCAAAGGGATTTTCCTCCTTTATGCGAGCACAGATTGTTTTTGTTTCTGCTTCTCCCTCTATATGACTTCGATTTTGAAATCTAGGGGGGGTATAATGGCGATCTTATATTACGTTCTGGACGTAAATGAAAACTGACTTTTGCTTTTTGCCTTTATTGATTTTTTCCCTTTTTAGGAAAATTCGTTCTGGAGCTTTAGCCATTAACAGCAGTGGTATTTGTGATCTTTACGAATTTAAAAAGTTTATATTGAAATGTGGTCATTAAATATATAAATATAAGAACAACTTAATTACTCAAATCAGAATGAGCGTTTTGCGATATTTCAGTATGGAATAGTCAAATGGGAGGTTGTTACCCTAAAACGCGTTGTGTGAGAGCATATAATTGGTCCAGTTTATACTATAAATAGAAGCTATAGTATATGTAGTTTAATACAACTTGCATTTGTAGTAGGAATTGTTTGTGAGGGACTTTTTGTTGTCATCTTATAGTAGACATGCTAAAAAAAAAATTTCTCTGTATTTCGTCTTGTATTTATCTTGATTAAATTATCTATGAACATTAATGACGTATAAATTTGCCCCAAAAAATTGTATGATTATGTGTTTATACTTTATACCTAATAATTAACAAAGGAAGAGGTATTTCACGCTTTCATATACTAAGAGTGTGTGCAATATTTATGGGTTGAATCCATGCTGTGAATGTGTAATATTTATGAACTAAAGTCTTTGTAAAAGTGTGAATGATTTTTGAAATGAAGTTGTCATAAATTGTGCAATACTTTGAAATGAAATCGTCATCGTAGTGTGCAATATTTTGAAATGAAATCGTCATCGTAGTGTGCAATACTTTTGAAATGAAATCGTCGCAATACTTTGAAATGAAATCGTCGTGTGTGCAATACTTTTGAAATGAAATCGTCATCGTAGTGTGCAATATTTTTGAAATGAAATCGTCATCGTAGTGTGCAATATTTTTGAAATGAAATCGTCATCGTAGTGTGCAATACTTTTGAAATGAAATCATCATGAAGTGTGCAATATTTTGAAATGAAACCCTCATGAATGTGTGCAATATTTTGAAATGAAATCGTCATCGTAGTGTGCAATACTTTTGAAATGAAATCGTCATCGTAGTGTGCAATATTTTTGGAATGAAACCGTCATCGTAGTGTGCAATATTTTTGAAATAAAACCCTCATGAATGTGTGCAGTACTTTTGGGATGAGTTTTGATCAAAATTTTGCAATTATTGTTGAAGGAAGGATACATCTGTCGAAGGTTACCACGTTTTGACATCTTAGATATACTTTATTATACTTATGTTAATCCTTTATGTCTTTTATATTGTAACTCTTTTGTCTTTTCAAATAATCTACTTAAAGCAACAACGTAAATATTTGTCTATAAATAATCGCCGAATAATAATCACGTTAGAGAAAATAGCAAAACAAGCGGCGCTTACGCAGTTGCCACAAACAGCTACAGGAGTAGGTGAAAAGCTATTCACTCTTAAGAGTGGTAGAGAATTAGTTCTGTCGTGGATAGATAATGCTGCAGATAAGGGAAAAAAATTAAAGTTGAGAGGGCTGCTGTCGGGGATGGATTCTGGGACTCGGAGAAATTAAAAATGAAATCCGAGTTGACAGATAAAATTATTGGCCTTTGTTTTTCTAAATAAGAAGAAGGTGAAGAGATTTGATCTCGGTCTCGTATTTCTCTTTCTCAATTTCAGATTATCCAACAGGAACAAAAGTCTTAAGACAAAGGATAATGG
The DNA here is from genome assembly GCA_016920875.1 of Columbicola columbae. NCBI lineage: Eukaryota > Metazoa > Arthropoda > Insecta > Psocodea > Philopteridae > Columbicola > Columbicola columbae. The sequence goes on from JADMLL010000010.1 coordinate 5,838,989, forward strand.
AAGTGAGAAGGGAAAGATCAAAAGCTCGAGGTTTTCTCTCCTTCTTACTGGCTCTCCGCGCTTTAATTTAGTTGAACTATTAACTTTCCCCTTCGTGTTCCTTTCTCTCTTGTTGTAACCGCTGTCAGAAAGATTGGAACGTGGCCATTACTAAGCTCTTGCTAACTGCTTACTGGATACAGCAGGAATTTTTTTGTTGGGAAGCAGAAACCGAGCCGGTAATTAATAGGGCGATTGGAAAGCAATCTCTTGGCTGGATTATCTATGACCCGGGTTCGGTGAGAGAGAATTTTCGTTTGGGTTTTTGCCCTAGATAAATATATTAACTGAGCTTTTGGATAAAATTTATGTTTTTGGTTTTTTAGCTGTTGTGAGAACTATCTATTTTTCAAAAATATTGCACACTTTTCTGGTCTTTGATATGAGTTTTTAAGGACGTGATTATTGCACACTTTCATGATGAATAAATTTCAAAAATATTGCACACTTCTGGGGAAAATTTAGTTTTTTATACAAAATTAGTAATCTGATTCTTGTAGATATACAGCTTTCTAGAGGAAGAGGAAAAAAAATTTTCACTGAATTTACTGTACTCATTTCATAAGTTTTGCACATTTGTGGGATGAATTGGATTCGAAAATATTTCACGCGCTTGTGTGAAATCGATTTCAAAAATAATGCACAGGTTTGGTGTGAATATTTCATAAATACTGCACACCTTTGTAAGTTTCAGACCCATACAGATAGACAGTAGGTGTGGGATTCCGATATGCCTTGCCAACGATGTACTCGGTTACACTAACTCGCCCTGTAGAAAGTAGTCGGAACTAATACAGAAAGTGCAGCAGCGTAAAGTCGTCAGCTCTGAGTATAGGGTACCATCGGATGGGACTGGTTATGGCAGGATCGTTGGTATCTAGGCTCATAGGACAGTGGGTGTTCCCTGACTATAACTATAAAATTTGGTTGAAATCGGTTCAGGCGTGTTCTGTCAACATACATTTCTAAAGGACTTAATAATTGCACACTTTTATGATAAATAAATTTCAAAAATATTGCACACTTTTAGGGAAAATTAGTTTTAAACAAAATTTGTGCGATTTATGCGGTCCTTTTCACCGCATAAAAAAAAAATTTCCGAAAACTATATTTTATAGCTATTCGTGAAGTTTTGTGAAATTTTTTTTATGCGTTTTCTTTTATGCGGTCTCTATTCACCGCACAAAAACAGGTTTGAGTCTTTTCAGGTTTTTCTAGACCAAGAGCAAAAAAATTTTTTCTGAATTTATGTACTCATTTCATAAGTTTTGCACATTTGTGGAATGAATTGGATTCAAAATATTTCACGCGCTTGTGTGAAATCGATTTCAAAAATAATGCACAAAGTCAGAGCCATACAGATAGACAGTAGATGTTCCCTGACTGTAACTAAAAAATTTGGTTGAAATTGATTCAGGCTTTTTTTGGGCTCTGTCAACATATACAAAAATTTTTATAAGCTTAGATTAAATTTTTAATATTATATGAACCGGAAATTAATATCATATAGGTTGCGGTAAAAGTGATAAATCATAATCACCACAAAATTTGGTTTATGTGATGAATTAATGAATATTTATCACATTCGCCGTGTAGTTTAGGAATCAAAACCTGGGGCCTTTTACAACTCTTTGTGCAGCCTGCCAAACACCGATATAATTATATTTATATTAGTATATATATAATTGGAGCCGTATTTTCTTTTTATTCCTTCTAAGGATAGTAAAATTTTGTTCTCTGATATTATTGTTATAGTATTTCAATATATTGTAAAATGAATTTTTTTCTTTACTTAGTAATTATAATATTTATACTTAAACTTTGTATGGTATATGTGAAGCATTATTTAAGCTGAATTTGAATGTGGTGGCTCACGTAAACAAATTTATTCCGAAAATGGCTGGTATAATTTGTAAAATATTTGGCTCTTAATTTGAGAAACGACCAAATTAGGGATTTTATAAACTACCCGGTAAATGTGATAAACACTTAGTAATTTGTCAAGCTTAGTTGGTGATTATGAGTAATTGCTGGATTTATATACATCGGCTTGATTTATCACTTTTACCGTAGCTTATATTAGGTGTAACGGAGAGACCGGACGTTATTTTCTGTTTTACCTAATAGATACATAGATTTAGATTTGTACATAGATTTATGTTTGGTTGTGTTCTTCTAAATCTATACTTTTCTCCTTTTCGTTTCTTTGGCTTCTTCGATTTTCCGCTTTAGCAAAACCTTTTTTGTTCTATTGTTCTCCTCCTCCCAACTTCTGTTATTGACATTTTTGTTCTCACTTTATTTTTCCCAGATTTGGGATTTGGCGTTTTTTATTTTTATTTTTATTCTAAATGCGTTTCGACTTTCTTTCGGTTACAAATAATTTTCCATTAATAATGGCGGATATAGGGGATGAGGGTGGGGGGTGAGAGATTCGGAGGCTTTTATTTGGTTTTCTGGTTTTTCCAATACGTATCCTTGATTTATTTCTAGGCGTTGGAGTCCTCTGGGACACTTTCCCGTTTTTGTTATAAATTTCGTATGGTTTTTGATTTTTATTTTTGAGTCTTCTTTTTATGTATACATAAAATTGTGGGGGATTGGTTTATAGGGGATTAATAACTTTTGAAAGAAATTTTTTTTTAATTTTGGAAATATCAGTTTTTAATTAAAATTTTTCCCGAAATTGATTTTTATCTTTTGATGAGTGAAACTTCATGTAGGATATTAAAATTGAGAGGAAGAGAGGGTGGGGGTGGGGGTTGGAGAAGAGAGAGAGTGGAAGAGTATTAGTAAGCTGAAACAGAATTGATGGTCGTGTGTGTATGTAAATATACCGTTTTCTTCGCTGTGGAGGAGCGCATTAGACCGAAGGGATGAAGTGATTTATATTTTTTTTTCTTCTAGGGGTGGGTGGTTAGGGGTGAATCTGGAGCATTTTCCAAACGACATCTCAGGCAATCATCTGGAGAAAATTTCCCTTCAAACAGCCAAGTTTTTAATAACTTTTTAACAGGTGGAACACATCTCGAAAGTGTGACACATTAAACGAGGGTCTTGGGGATGGTTGTTGAGTTGTCTCTCTCTCTCTCTCTCTCTTCTTCTTCTTCTTCTTCGTCCTCCTCTCTTTCTATCGTTTTTTTCGTCCATAAGAAATAGTTTTTTATGTTGTTGCCTCACGGTTTAAATATTCTTGGAGTGAAAAACTTGTTACTTTCCTGTCGGATTTGTAGTCGTTCAAAACTTTTTCTTCCTCTCTCTTTCTCCTTCTCCCTCACACTCTTTGAAAGCTTTTAAATTGCATTACTTAAAACGATTTTGGGAGATTATGTATATAGATCGTGAAAGCTGTTGGGAACATATTAAAATTCGTTTATTTTGAATGGACCAAGACAAAAGTTATAAATTTCTCATGCGTGCTTCCTCTCTCATTTTCTCTCTCTAAATATTTCTGCTTCCCATCTTCTCTCCGGGAAAAAGTCCCTAAATGCTGAATCCCGCGCATTTATATTCAATTCAGTCGAGGACGGGTGGTGAGGATGGCTGGAGGGGCAGGAGGAGTGGGAATAAAATTTACGTCCGCATTTAATGGTTTTTAGAGTTGGTTTCGCACGGTATGTGTACATAACTGGGAAGACGTGAGTCTTTTGTATATCAGCCAATTACGATGGATGGTGCAATGTCGAGAGGGACATGTTTCACGCTCATACAGCCCGACATCTTTGTTTTTGGTCTCTCGACTGGGAATTTTTTAATTTGTATATATACTCTATCAAATTTGTGAGAGGTATGAGCTTCAACCTCCAACCTTTCTTAAGGGATGTGATGATTGATGGATTTTTGTAGTAACTCTTCTTCACTTTCTGGAATGAGATAACCGATCGCCCTTTTTCCTGTCGCGGATAAATTTAATTAAATGTCCATTTTGGAGGGAAAGTAATTACTTGGTAACAAATCGAATTTAGTGTGTGTGGGCAGAAGAAAGGGAAGAAAAAATTAATTGAAGATTAATTTATAGGGGCAGTTTTTAAAATTTTGGGTTGAAGACTAAGAAGATGATGAAAGGAGAAGGTTTTTGTTTGCTGGAAACAATTAGAGGGAAGGACTTTTTTTTGGTCGCGCCTTAAAAACCTTTTTGGGAAATTGGTTTGGGTTAAAATGCTTTTTAAGCAATTAGACCGGATATCCTTTGGCTTTTGCGTTTCGGATGTCGGAATTTTTGAAGTTGACTTTGTTGTTGCTGATGGTGGTTGAAATTATTTGTTTTTACTTTTGCTGATTGGATTTGGTGAGGGAAAGGTGTGTGTTTGTGTAACTATACGTTTGCTTCGATATATGACCCGAGGCTTATGTTTGCGAGCTTTGGTTATTAATTAAATTGAATTAATGAGATATTATATATATTATATTATGATAGAACTGTTAATGTGAATGGTGTTTATTTATTGATTTATAAAAGTTTTAATTTCGTTTTTAACACTTGGATATACGGGAGAGGATTTATACTCACGATCATAACTCCTGTAGTCGGGTGCTAATCAGTAGACGTCCCGAAGGAATGAAATGTGCATTATTTATGAAACGATTATGTAATTAATCTTCTCATTATTGACGAAATCAATTATTTTTGAAACTGTGCAAAACTTATAAAACGGATGTGAGATAAGTCGAGATTAGTCTATAAATCTGTCGTAAACATGATTCGCCGGAAATTAATAAAATATGGTCGATGGGAACGGAGGAAAGGTCACGTGATGCCTACCTAGGAAATTGCCTGTATATATTAATTAATGGAAAAGGGATTATCAATCATTTTTCCTGGGCCTTTTATCCTTTTTCGGTGGGCCCGAGGGAGATGGTGAAGAGTGTGCGGGGAAGGGGCGGGGCGCGGGGTTGAAAGAGACTTTGATGTGCACTTCTGAGATTGAAAGCAAACAAACTGGATTTTGTACAGTTTTTACTTTTGAAATGTGCAAATTAAGAGATTTCAGTTTCCCTTTTGCTGCCACGAACATTTTACGTTTTGTGCTGTGTAAACTGAATTTTAATTTTTTTGCTCTGTCGGTTTAATTTTTTTCTCTCTTTTTCTCCTCCCGGAAATCGAAGCAGACAGATTTTATTTATTTAGATTTTCCTTTTTTTCGAATGATTTTGAGTGGGGGTGTATGGGAAGAGGGGTAGTTTGAATTCAGTGAGCTTTGTATTATATATGAGGCTTAGAAGTGATTATTGATTGAATTTGTCATGGACATCGGTCAATTTTTTGGTACTGATTAGTCTGTATGGTTAGTAGTATATATATTATAGTATATTGAAGGTTTTTAGCTAGAATCTATTCCGAAAACATTGCCCAGTTTCATGAAGCATTATTTTACCTGAGACCTTTTGCGGTTATTCACGTAACTCCTTGGTACTTAAGCTTTTTCCTTCCGAGGCCAAATTTCCATTGTGACCATCGCGACTGTCCACACAACTTACCAAAAATAAGCTTTTACAAGTCTGGCTTTCGACGCATATAGTCCACCCTCAGGGCATCATCTGTATCATCTGTATATTGCTTCATGAACAATTTTCGTACTGGTCAGGCACTATAGTTCAGACTTAACAATGAGCAACCGACCTTTCACAAATTTTCACTGAGTTGGTTTCTACTGGGGCATTCAGTAGAGCTTGGTGGGTCACGAGCCGCAGTTTGAGTACCAATGGCCTAACTGATGTCTCTTTCTTCTTTTTAAAGTCTTTTTGTGAGAATGCAAATCGAAAAAGCTCTTAGTAGCTTATTTCATAAGTAATGCACACTTTTTGATGAGTTTCATGGACTAATCAATTTATACAGTAATAATTTCTGTATATTCTGCCACAAAACCGAGACATAAAATTGTTCAACTGTCCATTGTTTTCCCTGCCCTCCTGTGTCACATTCTTTGACCTCTGTTACCGAAGTCCTTTTATATAGTCTGAAGACTCCATGTCAGTTTAAACCATACTTTTATGTATAGTTCTTAGGCCTCGTTTAAATAATTTACTAACCTTTGACTATGTTTCGCATAAAACGGAACTTGACTACACTCTAACCCCGAAAAAGTTTGGGAAAGACTTTGGGAAAACCACAAATTCGAGGAAATGGTTTTGAGAATGAAAAGACAAAGAATGAAGAGCCGAAGCCAAACATGACACAGCCTCGGGGATGGAGAAGACTTTGAAAGAGGACCCCACCCCCTTCCCGAAACCAAAGGGATGAGAAAAGCTTTAATTTTGTCGGGATGCCCCGAAGCTGAACACTGTTGATTGACTGATCTTTCGATTGATTCAGAAGTTTTTTCTTTCGGATGCTAAGAAAACTGGGAAAGTTGGAAAAGTTTTTTTTAGTTTTCATTTCGTCATAAAACGAGAAATGAATTTAAAAATTCCGCTCGAAGGACGAGGGATGATCAGTCTGCGTTGAAACATTTTAATTTTTATTAAATTTATTTATTAATAACGAGTTTAAGTTTTAATTGAAATGTTATTAAGTTAACTGGGTGGTTGTGGGGGGATGGGGGGTAAAATGAAAATTCAAAACTAAAATTGGAAATGAAATTTTCTTTCGGAAGACTTTTAAACTGTTTTAAATTATTTTCAAATTGGTGTTTTAAATTTTAAAGCCCGCATAAATTTTTGTTGGATAAGCTTTAATAAAATTTAGGAGGCAAGGTTGTTCTAATAGAAGTCAGTGCCCTTTTAAGGGTAGTGAAAATTCTCTTCTTTTAGTCCTTTCACCCCCGGCGTCCTGGGACCTGGAGAGAAAGTTACAAACTAATTGAAAACCGACCTCGAAAACGCTTTAAAATTGTATTATTTCGTTTGCCGTCGAGCGGAGAAAGGGACAGCAGCAAAAAAAATTGAGCCCCGGTTTTAATAACGTCAGGTTCCGTGAAACCAAAAGCTAGTGGGAGGAAAGAAAGAAATAGAAAAAAGAGACAGAAAGGTAGAAAGAAAGAAAGACGGAAATAATCTCTTGCTGGGCGGTCAAATTTATGGCTCGGCTGTCTTTTAAAGCCTTTTTCAGGATTTTACGATTCGAACGGAAGAAAGCTCGCGCTCGGGTGTGTAGGTCCGCTGCCATTTGTAATAATTCTGAAAGACTGTTAAATGAGAGTCGAAGATGGCGTAGGGGGATTGAAATGAGCTTTTTTTTTGAGTTTTCCGGTTTTTTTATTATTATTATTTCTTTGGATTAGTACCAGAAAAAGTTTCTTAAACTCTTGAAAGTGAAAAGAAATTATTCGGTCTTAGTCGAGGTTGAAGCTTTCTAATTAGCCCTTTGGGGAGGGAAAAGGATTCTGAATGGTGATTAACGACTGGATTTTTAGAGACGTTTCCCTTATTTCTCAATTATGGTTATTTCTCTTCCGTTCTTTTCTCTTTGGAAGGTTGTTTTAGAATACTTATCCGGTGTTTTATTCAGAACTGTGGAAGGAAGTCGGGGCGGGGTGAAAAAGTGTTGAAATGCATTCACTGTAGGATCTTAGTAGAGGTCGTAGAAACCGGTTGTCGACTTTTCACTAAACCGCCAAATTCATTTTTGAACGGAAGGTGGTGATAACTACGAAAGACCGGCCAGAGAGAGCTTTTCATATTGAATTAGTTTCCATCACGTTGAGGTGTAGTCGAAAGCTCTGGGCGTTTATCTCCCTTTTAATGGATTTGGAAGGAAAATCTCCAAAGCGTGGATGAGATTAGTGGATGTTTTTTTCCTCCCCGAATTTGGGGTCTCAAAAAATTATAAAACAACTCAAAATATGTGTAACGGTTTTCAACTGTCACTGAAAATCGGCTTCGTTAATTATCATAAAACTTGAGAGAAGCTGTATAGGTTTTTCAAGGGATGGGAGAGTTTAGAATTTGTTGGGGGCAAAGTGGGGGTGGATGTACTTTTGGGCCTGGAGAAAGGATTTGGTTTGTTAAGTGGTTCTGGAAGTTGAGAAACAATGAAGACGTCTCTTGTAACGTATCATATGACTCGATGACACTCAACCCCAGACCGATTCGAGAGGGTGACTGTGATATCCTGCTCTTAAATTCTGTTTCTCAGCTTCATCCAAAACTGGAGTCTTGTTTAAATGTTGTCTGTTTAGAGAGTAAACAACAGCGTTTTCAATTATATAAAATAAATAGACGGAGCTGGGGAAATGAATCGATTTGTATCGAATGTGCAGTATTTATGAAACTGAATCTTCGTGATAGTGTGCAATATTTGTTTAGAAAGATCAACGTTTATGAAATTAAGAGAAGGCTAACGGCGAGAATATTTATACGAAATGTATATAAATTAATATTATAGTAGTTATAAAGTTTATACTATCAGTGGAATAAAATATACAAAGGAAACAATCAGAGTTAATGACATAATAATTGTTGATGGGGGCTCATGACCCATGAGTCAGCATTTTTAGGTTAATATTAGTTTGATTAGGTATATAAACCAAATTGATTTGTTTGTGAGTTTCTTTGTAGCATACCTACTACACATGGGTACTACACTTCATCGATTACATTTTTAATTAGTCTAATTAAAGATCCGGCAGCTGATTGAGACGTAAAGAAAAGTAGACTCGGTTGTGTCAGTGCGATTTTCTCAAAACCTAACTCTAAAAGCTTTTCCTTTCGCATTAATGAAATCAACAAGGATCATAATACAAACGCGCCTAAAAATCTTATCGATTTGCTTTCGAATTCCATTGTTCGGCCGATTAACATGAAAATGCAAGAGTTTTGTCAAGCGAGGGAAATAGTTTATAATATCGATAACTGGAGAATTCCTGTTTCATTATAAAACAATCGTTTTTCTCTGCGGATTATTGTCTCGTTATTGATTGCTGACATACATCAACCCTTTTTCCTCTTCTCCCTTTCACACCCCCACTGCTTTCCACGTTTACCCCCGGGGGAATCAGTTTTGTTAACTGAAAACTTAACATGGGTCGGAGAGGAAAAAAATGGTTAAATCTCTTCATTTGAGGAGTGAGGAGGAGGAGGAGGAGGTAAAATGAGAGGAGGAAGCGGTCAGTTATTATTATCCAAAAATCTATAGACCTTTTTGACTGGGCTAGGGGTTGGGGGTTGATGGAGAACAATAGTTTCTTTGTTTCGTTTTAGATTAGTTTCTACGGCAGACGGGTTCAGTTTTGGAAGGTTTCGCGAAAAAGAATTTTTGTTAGTCGGAGTTCTCTCCGAATTTCTGTCTGTATGTAGTGAAGTATTTCCTGAAGCTGAGCTTTTACGTGAGCTTTTTGAAATCGTTAGAAAACGCTTTTGTTTTTGATAATATTCCGCGAGATGGGGACTGGGTGAGAGGAAACGAGAAGAAAGGATTTGGAGGCGGGGGTGGGAAATTGGATTAAGGTTTGTTTTTGGAATTTCAATATTAGGATAATTATAAGACAAATGGCGGCGGGATCGGAGACCGTCGGAATGGGAAGGGCAAAAGATCACGGAGGGAATGTTTATGTAAATCATAATGAAACTTATTACTTTGTTTGGCTGCGAAAGATGTTGACAGAAGAGCCCGAAGGCGGTCACGATGTTTTATTGAACACTTCCGGAGCTTTTAGTTTGGTTATTTCGAGAACGAAGCTTTTGGAGTCTTCCTGTCGAGAAAAAGAAAAGGGAGAAGGTGAAAAAAGGAAGGATTGTTCGTTAAGAAATTAATCGCTAATAAAATTTTGTCAAATAATTTAGAAAAATTTTAATTATAAGTCTGTCGGAGAAAAATTTTTTAAAGCCTTGTTTGTGTCTCTAAAGAGGAAAAAAGTTTTCTGCAGCTTCATTGTTACTGTTGCTGAGAATTTTATTTTTTATTTTAATATTTTTGCCCAACGCTTTTATATTCCTGAAGTGTTTAACTCGATAATAATAAAAAGGAGATCGGGGGGAGAAACGGGGGTAGATTTTTAGTTCGAAACCTACCCAAACGGAAATTAATGGTGAATTTAGAAATGAAAATTTTCGGGTTCAAATTTCCCACGGGAAACCTGGAAATGGATTTTTAACGTTGCTTTTGAGGATCGTTTGAGGTCGTGAGTTACTCATCTGATTTGACATGGGGTTCTCATCGATGGATGAATTTCAATAGGATGGGTTTGATAAGGGTTGGTGGCCGGATGGAGAATGTGCAAGGTTGAGAGAGTCAGGATGTTTTAATATTCCCGGGAGGAGGAAGGAAGGAAGGAAAAGGAAATGCAAGAGGCTTTTGAAAAAAAAGGTTTCATAAGGGAAGAGATGAAAGAAGATAAAAAGGAGATTAAAGATAGTGGAAAAAGGAGTTTTGCATTATGAGGAAACGGAAGCAAATATCTTTGGAAAGAGAAAAAGTAGATTTGAGCAAACACCGGAAAAAAATGAAAGAAATGGAAAGATGGAGAGTAACAAAGTGACTCGGGGAAATGATTGCTCTTGAAAAAGGAGAAAAAATTTTTTTAAATTGTAAATTTTTTTTCTTTTTTTGCGGGTTTTGCTCTCCTCCCCCCGGGTGCTGATCTCCTGGGAGTAAACTTTTTTTTCCTTCCACTGGTGATATTAAAAAGAAGAAGAAGAAGAGGAGGTGATATTTCTGGTTTATAGCAAAGGAAATTTTTAAACTAAATTTATAGTCCTTCACTTTAAGAAGACTTTTTCTAATAAGAATATTTGTGAGCGGAGAGACTGCTGACAGAAAAGATGAAGAAGCGCGAACCTGATTTTTATTCTTTTTATCTTTTTCATTTTTGAAGATGGTGGAAGCGAGAAATCATCTGGTGGAGTCCGTTCTGTGGAGGTTCAAACTCCTGCCGGTTCATCTTCTGGTGTCGGTTCCCAGGGGAGCTCACTTTTCGCAAGTTTTGAAAGATCGATCCTTCAGGTAAGGAAATCTCTTAAGTTATTTAAGATGTTTTGTTTTGGGATGGTAAGAAGTTTTATACTGAACGAATATTTGGTTTAAGAGTAAGACTGAGTGAATCATTTCAAAATTTTGATAAAAATGTGCTGAGATTTGGAAAGAATTTGTTCTGAAAGTCCCCCCATCCACAGGTCAAAGTGTCAGAATTTGGTTTTGTGACATATTCCATCCGTTGTCCAATTTTTTGTTATCTTTCAAATCTTTCCGAATATTCTCTATTAACCAGATTTTTCTAGAAACTGAAAGAGCAACTTTTAGTAATGAGGGTTGGCCTCTCAAATTTTTCAAATTTCGGGTTATAAAATTCTACTGAAACGATACTACTATGTACTGCACTAATACCTAGATAACGAAGAGGATAAGAGACCACTAATAGGCACTTCTAGAGGGGATATGGATGGACAGTATCCTCTCTGCCACAACACAACTCTTCCTTCCCTGCAATGTCCCTGTAGATATCGCTTAATTTGTATCTGTTTCAGTATTAGTGGTATTAACACACTGCTGACTGAAGTTTTGTTCGAACGTCAAGTCATTCAACTATCATTCGACTGTCTATCTATCGCATAAACCCATTTTTAATGAGGTCTTATCCATTATTACGGGATAACTCATGTTTTCTATTTCCTATTCTTAAATGTCACCTAATTTGATACCTAAATTTTGTGTTTAGGTGTTAGTGTCAACCCAACATTGGAAAGTTTTGTTCAGAACTCACCTAACGACACTGAATAGTATTCGTGTGTGTGTAAATACGACCTAAATCCGTCGACTAATAATTTCTTCGTCTACAGACCGAGTTAGTGTCAGCAATTTCTGTTGTTCTGTTTTCTGTTCTGCCAATATTCTCTCGTCTTTTGACTATGCTCTGTTTCTGTTGAGTGGAGCGCCATTTTAATTTCCTGACTACCCTTTCGTGTACACTTATCCCCCAACTCTACTGTCTGGTTTATGTAACTTATGGCTGGTTATACGCATTTATATTATTCTTAATATTTGGTCCTTAATCGTTTTGATTTGAACTTTCTTTTAATACTATGACTTCCTGAGGTCTAATGTAAATTCTTTCGTGTTGGTGCCGGTGGAACTCACTCTCATGCTGCCTCAGCACCAATATTTTAAACTCACAACATATGAACTTTAGTGGTAATCGTTTACATGTAGATATAAGTATAAGATCGCCAGCTACCCATGAGCAATAATTCCCGAATGTGACGTCACCGTCACTGAGCCAATACTGTTTGTGAATTATCCATGGCACCACCGTGGGGTCATCGTATGTTTTAGTAATTTCTTGGAGGATTGTTTCGGTTTTATCAAAATCATTTTTAATTCTGCCGAGCCCTAAATATAAATTTAACGGTTATATGATTTCCATATTTATGGCAATTTCTTTTGTTCTCTGTGTTGGTTACTTCTGGTTGTTCAACACCAAACAAACGAATGAAATCTCACGCAAAGACAATCTGATAGGATTTGATTAAAATACCAGGAAAGGATTTATCAGGGCCGAAAATAAAAGGAGAAGCGAAGTTTGTATAATCCTTTATTCATCATAATTTCGTTTCCTGTTTACTATAACTTTTTTAATATTTATTTACATTTAATCCTCGAATTCAAGAGGTTCATTAAACTCCGCTCTTTTTATCGCGTAACAGAATTATGAAACTCTGGAGCTCTGCTTTGACTTACAAATGAGATCACGCCGGATATTTAAATTTCTAGATGGAAAGTAACAGTTTTCAAAAAAGAAATTGTTTTAGCGGAAAAGGAAGGGAATAAAAAAAAGTTTTAAATCAAAGAAGTGGAGGAGTGGTGGGAGGAGATAGGAAACCATAAGAATTTAAATAAGGTCCGTAAACTGGAGGAAGAAATTTTATGTAAACAGTATCAGGTTGGAGATAATGAAATTTATATGAGACGGAACTTACCGGTTGTGTATGAGTTTGTGTGAGGTGGTTCATTCGTTGTCAGCAATTGAAAAAGCGTGAAGCGGAAGATAGAACGAGAACCAGGTTCAAGAAATCGATGTTTTTTGTCCTCCTATTCTGGCTGACATTGAAAAACGAGTTAAGTTGAAGAGGAAAAAGAAGTGTCGAGAGAAAATAAAAAGTCTTCTCCTCCGGTTTTCCTCTCCGGTAATAGCCTCTTAAGGATTGAATGGAAGAGATTTAATCGAAACCATCAACCATCTCGGAGGAGGAATCTTTTTTTTTGTGTGTGTTGACTGGATATGTGTGTGAGAAGACGGAAGATTATCTCGAAGGGATTAGATCCATCCAATTCAAAGCCAAAATCTATTAAGATGAGCTTTCGACGACAAATGTCGCAGTCGGTGTTGATGAATTAGGGAAATTTAAGTTTTCTTCTTGAAATGGAGGAGAATAAATTGGATGATCGAGTAGAAGAGAATTAATTTTTCAAACAGTCGGGGGGGTTGAAAGAAAGAGAGAAAAGAAATGTTTTCTGCTTGAGGAAATTCATCGTCAGGTGAAAGAAAGAGGAAGGGAATCCGTTAAAACAGTCTGACTGACTGAGTGAGACTTCCTCTCACGCTAAATCCCGCATTTAAATTAGAAATTTTCGTCGGAGGACGTGACTGTCTCTGTAGGTTTGTGTATCAGTTGGAACCGTCAGCCGGGGCAATCCTTTTCTAAAATCTTATTAGAGATTACGAAACGGGATTTAGACGGCCTATTATTACGGCGGTTCTTTTATTACAACGACTGGAAATCCTTTCGAATGCTCCGGGAAAATTATTTCCATAAGAATGACTCCGGTTCTACCTGGTAGAGGGAAACCTCGTACAAGCCCGAAACCGAGAGAGGAAACTCTGTTAAATATTGAGGGAATAAAAAATAATTGAAATGTTTGAGAGAATATGAAATTTTCAAAGGAAATAACAAGAAACCTCAAAACTTTGTTAATAAAGAACGAAACGTTCCTCCTCCTCCTCCACTCTTTCTCAACATTTACAGAAGAAAAATTAACACTTGAGGGTGGCAACAGGAATAAATTTTAGTTAACAATTATTATAAATATTATACTCGGTTTGGGTTATCATATAATATGGTCAACTTAATATAGTCGGGGTTTGTTTTTAGGCGCGTGTACCAAGTTTCCCATCGACCACTTCATTAAGTGTTGCGTTAAATACGTTCGAATTCATTAGAAATTAAGCGTTTCAGTTTCTTTAAAGAGGCTTAAACGAATTTTTTTTTCATAAATATTGCACACATTTGGGAGAGTATCTATCCCAAAAATAGTTATAGTTGAGTTTCAATCCCGTTTTTCATCTTTTGGGCTATAACAGGATACAGGAGGAGGATTTGAACTCGCGACTATAACTTCCTAGTCTGGCAATTAAACCATCACACCACAGACCTCCTCCCGTTTCAAAAATAATGCACAGTGTTATTTATTGATTTATTAGTTAGCTTTTTATGTTAATCAAGTTCTGAGAGTGTTATTTGATTGGAATATGTTTAAAAAATTATGTTTATGTTGTATTTTATAATAAATAAGTGTGCATTATTTATGAAATGACTTTTTTTGATGTCGAGGAGTTTGAGTCTTGATCCTGTTTTTCACTGCTTGGTTTTAAAGAGGAGGATTCGAACTGACGACTATTTCTTCTACAGTCGGCTAACCACTAGGCTACAGGCGCCTTACCAAATTTGTCAGTTGATTGCGATAACTTGTGTTATAGTATCAAGGCGTGTGCATTATTTATGAAATGATTTTTTTCATATTTGTGACGCGTGAATTAAAATTTAGTCGCAAAAGTGTGTGGTATTGCTGAAATTCTTTCTCCGTGGAACGTTTATGAAATGAATTGGTATTAAAGTGTGCAATACTTTTGAAATGACAACATAATTTGAGTGTGCATTATTTACGAAATTGATTTTAAAATGTTTTTATTTATGCGGCTTCCTCGGAAGTTATTTATGAATAAACCTAACGTGAAAGGTCAAATTAGTAATTTGTTAAGCGCTGTATTTGGAGTTGTGCGAGTTGGTTTAAGCCATCTCTCTGTTACAAATGTTAAATTTTGAACTCACAGTTTAGTTTCCAATTTATAAAGTGAAAAAGGACTCTTAATCGGATTTATGCGAACTTTTTTAATGCGGTTTTACCCGATGGAGATTTTGTTTTTTGAAATCACGCGATTTGATCGCATTTCGACTAAACTTTCGTCCTGACTTTGGTTTGTAGTGAAAAGGCCTTTTGATGCCAAAATTAGTTTAGTGTGAGTTCTCCACCGCATAAAAACAGACTCGTTTTTAATAGTCGAAAAGTAGAAAAGAAAGATAAAATGGAGGAAAACTGCGTGAGATTTCCTGTTGCGTGTTTTTTGGATAACTTTTGGGCAAAAAGTGAGTTTCCTGTTGGGCTTAAATAAATTATCGAACTCTTCCAATTAATTCAAACTCTGGAAAATCTCTGAGTCGTCCATATGTCGGAGTGGAAAAAGTTTAGCTTGAAACAGCTGGAAAAGAGGAAGAGAGATGGAGTTTTTTGTTTTACTTCCGGTTAATAGGTTGGTTTTCCACGGTTTCCCTGTACGCTTCCGTGAATTTCCCTTTTAAATTTAGTCTCCGATTTTCGTTTTTTGCTGTTTTCCCTTTTTATCTTAGTATTTATTTGGTTGCCAAATTTTAATTACTGATCCTTGATTAGCATTGTTTAACTAAGGGAAAAGAAAATTCGAGGAAAAGATTTGTTGGGGGTGGGGGAAGGGGGTAGGTTTCCCAGGAAATAAATTTTTTTTGATCCGGAAAAGGTTTGGAACTTTGATTTTCTCCACTCTCAAATTCAATAAGGTTATTTACATTGTGTTAGGAAGTGAGAGGTGGTGGGGGATGAAAAAGGCAAAGGAATCAACCCCCACGTCTTTTCCAAAAACCTGACTTTCATTTCCTCGTCCATTTCCTCTATTTTCTTTTTCCTTTTTTTGTTGTTGTGTTGCCGCCATTCTTTCCTTAAAGCCCATTCAATTTCCGAAGTGGTTCCACGCTAAGAGAACCTTTGTGTCGGAGTGGGCGGGGGTTGGGTTTCCTTCCAGTCGCTTTCGGAGGAATAGGGGTGCGGGGGTATTTCAAAAAGTGGTTCTAGACCCGGGATTTTAGTGTCTTTGGCAAGTGCACCCAGGGAGTCGTAAAAAAAAGGAAGTGGAGAAGGAGGTGGGCCGGTTTTAAAGTTTTTGGACTTTGGGGTTGTAAGGGATGACGATGGTGGTGGTGGGGGTGTTTCCTCCGGAAAGTGAAAAGATAAAACTTGTCGCACGAGAACAATGGAAGGAGGAAGACATTGGTTAAGTTCATTTCGGTTTGTAGTTGGCTGAGACGTATTCGTTAAAGATTTTCTCTCTCAAACTTTTACTTCTCTCTAACCCCCGCCTCTCCATTTTCAAAAATAATACCTTAAAAATTCTTTAAGAGCTTTTTTCATTTTTAGGGGATGGGTAGTGAGTAAAGAAGAATCTTTTTTACACCACTTGTCAAAACTTTTCTTTCTTTTATTTTTAAAAGTTTTAACTTTTCTTAAAAGTGAAAATGAAGATGTCGGAGTGGGTTGGGTTGGGGGGAGAGATTTCGAAAAAAATTTTCCCGCTTTTCATTGTTTGAAGAGAGTTCATTTGAATGGAAGGAAGCGAACATGGTAGCTTCGAACTAGAATTCCTGTCGTGAGTCGATGAAATAGATCAACATTAAGGGTGTGGTGGTTGAGAGAGAAGAATAGGTGATGGAGGGAAGTTTGAAAGAAGAACCGAAGTGGGTGTTTTAAGTATCCTTTTTCATAGGAAACGGAAGTGAGAATGCATGATAATCGATTAATGTGTTTTTGGTTCTGTTTCAGATAAGAGACTGGTTGTCACTTGAAGAAGAAATGTTGAAGCAGCAATCCGTGATAGTCGGTGATGTCGACGACATCATGCAAATTTTGGACAAGCAGAAGGTAAAAAAATTTTTTTTTTTTCATTTTCATTCTCTCCATCGTCCGCCCCTGAAAGAAGGGTGAAAAAAGGTTTTTTTTTCCGGTTTTCATTTTTCTCTTCTCTTTATCAATGAAAATTTTTCTTTTTAACAAATGGCCGGTTGTGAATAAAAGCGTGGAACAAATGCGAACCGGAAATAGAATCTCATCGCCCTCGGTTATCTCTCAGGCAAATCCTTCTTCTTAAAATGAAACTGATATCGTGAGCCCGTGAAAGCTCTCACAGCTTTCTAACTCGCGCCATCTTTGTCGACTCACTTTCATCAAAGTCTTTGGATTTGGTCGTTGGTGGCGCCACCATCGACTTTATCCAGGAAGTTGAGGAGTATTCTGTTGTGTGGTGCTGATGGTCTCTCTCTTCCCGGGATTTTGAAGTAAAGTTTGTAATGTCAGCAAATATTTTGCACGGGTTTTGGGGGTTGGGGGTTGTTTAATGGGGGTGATCAGTTCATTTGGAAGGATTTTGAAGGGGTTTAATTGGAAAGTTTGAGAAGTGTCTGACTCTAAGTAACGGATTAGGGTTTCCGGAAGTAATTGAATTTATTTATTTTTTTCCTTTTTTTGCTTTTTAGAAATGTTTGTTTCTGGTTGGCCACAGCCCCGGATTTTTGTTTTTAATCTTTGAACAATTTTCTTTTTGTCTTGATTGCTTGCCTTTTTCAAATTTTGGGGTTTTAATTGTTTGTACGCTTGCTCGTTATCATCGGTGAAGGATCAATAAACAGATGTACGGAAGGTGATCTAGGCTTGTAACTCCTTTTGATCTGTTTTGATGGTTTTATACCCTCTGGTATCCGTTATTAATATCAACAACATGGAGTCGAAGGGATGAAGGTGAGGATTTGGTCGTAAATTCTCGTCGCGTTGTTCACATTAAATTTGATGTCGCTCCATCTTCGATTTTCTTTTCCTTTGTTTCCTCGCTTTTCCTACCTTTTTTTGTACTCTCAGGTTTTTATGTGTCTAAAATCTTGCGTTTCACTTTATTCCCGTTCATTTCTTAATTTGTTGACTTATGTTATAAATTTTTCTTTTTATTTCTTCCGGAAATTGATTATCTCCTTAGGAAGGGAGTCGTTGATTGGTGTATAGAAGTTTACGACGTTGTAAAAGAGAAAACTAAAACGACAAAATATTTCAAAATTGTTTTTATGTTTTTGTTCTCCGCTGTTTATTTATTTATCTGGACCGATGGTGGAAGGGATGAGGAATTAAATTAGAGGATACGAAGAGTTGTCAGTAATTTAAATTCCAAATTTAATTTTGTCAACGATATAGAAACGAGTATCAGTTTGAAGTTCCTGATGGTTTTGTGTTTAGTTCTAAAGAATCTTGGTGTTGTAGTATAGTCAGGTCTCGTTTCGAAATAAATTTAAACGCCATCATTGTGAGGAGTTAAAAATAGAAATTTGAAGAGGGGCAGGAAATGGAAGATGGTCCGAAGGAAAACTGAGAAAACAAAAAGTTATCAGAATTAGGGCGTGAAGTGAATTTTGATGAAAAAGCTCAAAGGGACTAATGGATATAAACTAAAGGAAGAGGACACGTGGGCGGAGGCGGAAAAAGATTTTTGCTGACCCAAAGGCATTAGGTTTTTGAATGAGAAGTCTTCAAGATATGTTTTAAAACATTTTCTAGAAATCATGAGGTCGTGCCCTCGGCGTGCGTCTCAAAACTTTTTTTTTGAATTTATCCGGATCGCTTTCAGAATTGAAATAAGGCTCTGTAGGGTTTGGTTTGTAAGTAGAGCAGGTGCGGAACGTGGGCCCAAGGGGCCTCTCTTTTATTAGGGATGTGACTCGGTGCCTGGGTTTGGGTTTGGGTGGCAGTGGAAATTAGTTTAGAGAGATTAGGTTTTTAATGAGAGCTTTGGGATCTTTTTGGGGGTTTTTATCTTTTGTGAAAAATTTGAGGTTCTTGTCCTCATTTCCGGTCGTCCTTTAAAAATGGTGGTTACCTTTTGGGTTATTCGTAACGCGATTGTGAAAATGTTTTTGGATTGTTTTGATAACCTCCCCGATGGTGTTAGACATCGTGTTTCAACTCTTGTTTATCTTCTGTATCTTGAAGTTACACGGTCGTTTGTCTTGGAAACGTTCGCATTTCTTCGATAAATCTTCTGAGGTTGAAACACTAGCTGGAGCCGACTTGGAGGAGTTAGGCCCTTTGAACGAAGAGTGTGGACGGGGTTTATTGGGAGTTTGGGGATTTTCGAAAAATTTTTGCTGTTTTGCGAGGGTGAAAATTTGCTCTCAATTTTCACAAAATCTGTTGAGGTGTATAAGGATCTGTAAAATTAATATTTAATATCGGATCTTTTGATGTTTCGAAGGAAGCTGATTTTGGGAAAAGTTTTTCCAAAATGAAAATTGAGATTAATTGCCGGCAGTGGTTTTAGAGATTTAGGGTAACGAGGATCCTCCCCCTCCCCCAGTAAGAGATTTCATTAATTTTTGGTTTCGGTGTTGCCACCATTTTTCATTTTTCCTTAATTTCTGACGTTTAACCCTGTCTACTCGTTCTCTTCTCCTCTTAACTCCTTTATCCCTTCCCGAAAAATGGTGTTTCCGCCGCCCAGATTTCGTTTTACGCGATAGAAAATTTAAATCTTTAGGCTGTCATTAACAAATCCTTAAACCGGTAAATCACCTGGATCTTAAAACACGTATGAGCATGATTCGCGTAAAACGAGACCTGGCTTTGTGTTTTATTGTTCGTTTTAAAATCGTTCGCGTTAGTGAGGGGTAGAAGGCGGGGTTTTGGGATGGAGGTAGAGAGGATGACCAAACCACTCGACACGCCGGGAGTAATACATGTGTTCCGTTATTGGAGTGTCGTTATGGTACAAGTGGCACACCTCGGACCATGTGCGACGTGACGTAATTAATCGGGAAAGTTGTTCATTGGAAAAAGCCACGGACAGAATTATTTCGGTGAAAAGTTTTATTTATTTATTTATTTTCTGTGTACTTTAAAGATTACGTTGGGTGGGTGGGGGAGGAAGAGGAAGAAGGTTTTTATAGTGTAGAAGGACGCGTCCAAATGGGTTTTAACGACATCGTCTTAAGTATCATTATTTTTTATGTGACATCTTGAAGAGGAGGCAGGAGAGGAGAGCTCTAAAAGGAAACGACTATTTTTTGTGTGAAAAACTTGGAGAGGATCCTTGTTTTCACTTCCAAGACTCTGTACCTGTTGTATTTAACGTCAGCGGTGAGGAAGGAACCGAAAATGCGTGAACTTCGTAAAGTGGTGGATCTGTTAGCCGCCATCTTTCACGGGGAAAATCTCCTGGGACGGTGATCGGGATAATTAAGATCGATAATTAGCGGGATCGAGTCGATTCAGCAGACGGTGAAATGTCTTGTATGTTTGTTTCGTGTAAAATTCGGCTGTAGTTGCTGTTGTTTGTCGTTTTCCTTATTTCTTTTAGTTTTTGTCTGAGGCGGCAATAAACACCTTTGGGTGGAGAGTATCGGATTGATTTAAGAGACGCAGTCTTTGTTAACGGATACTGCTCTCAACCAAAAAGTCTGGCTTTATTTCTTCGACTCTTCTCCTCGTTATTCTCTTTTCTAAAATGTTTCTATAGATTTCTTTGTGTCCCGTTTCTGTTTATCTAGTCAACATAAACAAAACGACACTCCCACGTTCTTTACGCTCAGTTAGATTCTGTTTTGCTGTCCTAAAGCTTTTTGAAGGGTTAGAAACGAGTCGTTTATTCTTTGGTGGACTATAAAATAGTCGATGAAAAGTTTCTAAACAGTTTTTCTAAAAAGCTTGGATTCTAAAAAAAGAGGAAAAAAATTTTTTTCGAAACATACCATATCGGCTTTTTGTTTGAATTTTTCGTTTAGGAGAGTTAAAAGAATGAATGGGATGAGGAAAGAAGAAGATTCTGCTGGAATCTGATTACTGTGTTTTCTTCTGTTTGACCTTTTTGGGTTCCTATTAAATAGAAAATATTCGAAAGGAAAAAATTTGGGGGTAGCGTGTTGTATTTGTGTGGTTCGTGTAGACTCCTTCCTACAAGTCTTGTGTAGCCTATTCGTGAATGTCTTGTGATTTGTTTGTTCTCATCTGAGCGTGTTGACTTGGTCGCCATATATACTAAAACCTTTTTTATATATTAATATAATATATATTTGAATTTGGACGACAGCAAACTTTCGATGATGTGTTACAACAAACTCGGGTATCGACAGAAGCTTAGGTGTATGAAAAACACTTGTGTGCTTTATAAGTTCCCAGAATTTTATTATTTATGACGTCACTTTATTTATTTATTGATTATTTATTGTATTCAGTATCAGTATTTATAAGAATGATTCGATAGCAATGTTACTGAATTCATTTGGTCGCCATTTCAATTGCTTATGTAGACTCCTACAGGTCTGAGTGTGTTGCCTTAATAGTTAAGCTTTGTCGTAGTGAAGAACAAACCCCGCTAGAAGGCTGTTGCTGTTGTTGTGGTTGTTCTAACATGTCTTCTTCACTTTTAATTGTCGTTTGTTCTCATTGATGCTTTTATGGGTTAAAATCTTCGATGGTGTCATCAGAACTTGGGTTTGAGATGATTTTGAAGGATCTTCGACGACTGTGCGCAGGTCTTCTTTTCCGAGGGTTAACAAAACAACAGGGAAAGTATCGAAAATAGAAAAAAGATCGCGAGGGTTGCGTCTTCCATTATTATTAACAGGATGAGCGATGACATGTGATTCATTTAGTAACCATCCCCTTCGAGGAGGGAAGTGAAAAGAAATTTTTTTTAGTCTTCACCATCTAGTATGTTGTTAGTGTTATGGTTGGGTACGTGTTGAAGCAGACGAACTCTCGAATCCGGTTTAACGTGTTTAAACACTCCAATAACATAAAAATAAATTGTTGATCTTACATTCGAACATCATCCCAAAGCTTCCGCCATTTTTCCCTTCCCTCCAGCCACCCATCCGCCTCCATTTTGATTCTCCGGTAATCCTTTTCAATGTCTTGTTCCTCATTTTGCGATATTTTTCTTTCTCTCTCTCTCTCTTCTTCCCTTTCTCCACACGTATACCGCATTTATGTTTGGGTAATCCTCTTACGATAAGACTTTGCTTAAAGTTGGACGTTTTTATGGTTAGTTAAAAAAATTTTTTTCCCTCGGTTTGGTTTCTTCAGAAGTGGTCTGTTCGGTTTGTACGGGGAAGAGGAGGAGGAGGAGGAGAAAAGGTGAATATTCAACTTCACGGGTCGGCAAACTTTCTACTTTTATCGTGGAAAGTCTTTTTGAGGTTTTCCTTGTGATGTTTGTGCTTAATTAGTTTCTTTGCTGTCTTGATTATTTCTTTTTCCCACGGGTCTCTTTTGATGTTTTTGAATTTATTATGAATCGGTATTATGTGTTGCTGTTTTTGTGCGGGTTTAGTCGGAGTCTTTGTTTTCTTGAAAATTAGCTCGGTTTTTTCTTTTGTTTGGTTTTTCTTAATTAATTATTTATTTTTTTAGTTGATTAATGATTATTTATTTTTTCTAACACGTTTCTATTATGTTCATCCTTGTAGTCGTTGAATTATAATTTTTGCTGTTGGTGCCAATTCTCTCTTGCGATAGTTTTTATATATCTCTGTGTAGTACTGTTTTTATTTTTAGTTTTAGTTTATCAAATGTGTGTAGCCTTCTCTTTTAACTGTATACTTAAACTTTATAGTCGTCACCTTTTCTTCATATACTTTCATATCCCGCATACGGCCGCTCTTTATACGCCATTTCGCTATTACGGCCTTCAATTATGCCACCTTTTCGATTTACGGCCTAAAATGTTTTGCTATAACGGCCAGTCAAATGTAATGGTACAGAAGTTGAATTCCTTCCGGAAAGGAAAATATTTTGGATCAAGTTCATGATCTCGGTTTTAAGGGTTTGAACGAACTTGATGTGCCTAAAGCTGATAGGGAACCTCTTTCATATGAGGAGCTTTTTCTGTTGTAAGCGGAACTGGTATAGAGACAAAGTCTGTTGTATCCAAACAGCTGTCGAAAGCTTTTTCCTATTTCGAAGAAGGAAATAACATCCTCCTTGAAAACGATCGTAGCGCTGAAGTTTCTTGAGGAAATAACTCAGCCGTTAGCTGTTGGAAACCAATGAAGAACGAAATAGACAAGAAGGCAAGACAAACAGTGCTGAATCATCCTTACCGGTGGAAAATGATTACGACAGTGATCTGTAGGATCGTAAAGGGAGGTATGGGTGTATTCCTTTGTTTAATATCAAATTTTCTTTCATTCTTTCTGTTGAGGTTTCTTCCTGTTATGAATGTATATTTACTGTGTATTCACTTTACTAACTAGCTGTGTTCCATGGCCCTAACTCGAAATTTAAACTTGTTAGAGTGTGTTTCAGGTATGGTGTTTTGATTAAATACATTTGGGTACCCATGTAAATTTTTGTCTGTTTTATTTAGTA
>JADMLL010000010.1:5862486-5882007 GCA_016920875.1 Columbicola columbae
CACTAAATAAATAAGCAAACATTCTTAATCGGGTTTCAGCAAGCGGTAAATATAAATGGAGTCCAAAAGTGCTTCAACGCTTTAGAACAGTCCGAAATTGTAGCAAAAAGTAATTTTTGATTTGGGGAAAATATGACGAAAGTTTTTGCAGTCAGCAATTGTATGTTTGTGTCGAGAGGGGTTGAAGGACTGCAAGGTCCTAGATTTTGCAACCCCTGACGTTTTATTAAAGATCAAGTTTTGAGATCAAGAAGCGAGACGAGGTGGCATTTCAAAAAGCTCTGACAGAATTTGATTTGGAATTGAATGGATTTTAATAATATCGGAAGCGGTTTTGTGACAGAGAGGGTGACTCCGTTCTCAAGGGAATATTTACCCACACGTCCTTTTTTGTTGTCGTTGTTGCTGTTCCTGGATTTGTCGTATATTTAAGAGCGGGGAGGTTGCGTGTTGTGTTAGTCTCTGTCGGAAGGTTTTTTTGGTTTCGTTCGGCTGAAGATCTACGTCACACTTGTTGAAGATGATCTAAATGTCTTACGGGGAACATCTTAAAGCTCATACTCGACAGAATTAAATATTATTTAACGTGTGGAGCTGATGGACAAGGTGAACGCGTGTATATTCTGAGTCGCAAAAACGGTTTCACTACATAAAGGCAGCGCAAGAGAGAGAAAAAGCGTTCGATCCGGCTGTTCGCCCCATCCCGCACGCTTCGAAATTCTCTCTCCTTTCCTTCCCCGAACCACCTTCCGTCGACCGGCATCGAGGCAGCACGTGACCACAGAGCTTAGTCGCGTCCCGAATTCGTACCGAGGTGGATGTGCAGTGACTCCGCCATTTTTGAAAAGAAACACAGAAACGTTAACATATCTTTCACCTGAGACATTTATACTTTTGCGTTGGTTTTTGTATTTTATACTTCAATTTCAATCGTCTTTCTCTGTCGTTTGTTTTTGTTTTCGGGAGCTGTAGTGAATAAAGTGCTTTGATTACCAGTTGTAGTGTGTGTAATCGTGAGTGTGGTTCTTCCAAATACTCGTAAGTAATTAACGTAATGGACGTGGTTCGTTTGTTTGGTTTTTGTGTGAAACGGTATCGTTTTGATAAAATGAAAAAGTAAACATGGCTTTAAGAGGATTGGGTGGCCTTTTTTTACGCGACAGCAATTTTGGGGGGAATTAAATATTTTATAATTAAAATCGAATTTGAAAAGCTTCCATCATTATGTGATGTTACTAATTACGAAACTGTTGGAATTAGTCTTTTTAAGCGTCGAGCTTTTCTTCAAAGACGCTGCTGTCGTCGTTAGGTTTCACTTATAATGTCGTCGGAAGAAGAAAAGCAAATACTAAAAGCTTAACGGATTTTTGTTTTTCCGGAAGTGTACTGTTACAACAAAAGAAATGCCTTTTGAGAGGGTAGAACGCCGAGCTTTGGAGAATAATTAGAAAAGCTCTGGGGAGGGGGGGTGACAATTATTTGAATGAAGGAGAGGAGAAAAAGTTGCGCGACAAACTTTTCAATTAAGTTTTAATCTGTCTTTTAAAGAGTAGTCGGTGCTTAAGGGTGGTTGGAATTTGGGGGTGTAGAAATTAACGTGTGCGTAAGAATGTAAGTTGAGGGTATAAATCGATGGGCCGTCGCGTTTCTTCGTCGTGAATCAGGTTTTGAAGATTTGCGTTAGCCGGAAACGGTTGTTGTAGAAGGCTGAGGGGAAAATGTCGAAGGAACGAAGAAAGAATTACATAATTTGATGGGAACTGGTGGCGTGGTTTTGCGTTGGAAGCTGAATTGTGTTTCCATTGTTTCGAGTTGATATTCTTTTTCCCACGGGAGGGTGATGGTGCGCAAGCTCAGGAGTTTTCCCAGTTGTACTTTTTACTTTTCTTTTTCTTTTCTATTTTTACGACCCCTTGGCAGTGATTTTAATCAGTGTCATTAAACAGAACACAGATGATGGGAATCGTTCTTCTTAGGCTTTTTTGGTGAGAAGAGAAAATTGTCCCAAAGTAACTGACTACTTACTAGATGGGTTGGGAGATAGGGCGGTTCCTGATTCTGAAATAGATAAGACCACCAGTTTCAGCTACCGGGAGCTTTTTGAACTTTTTAAAATTTTGTAAAACAGCCAAAAATTATTTTCATTCTGATATTGTTAAGAGCTAGAGTGTGATATACACATACAGCCAGGTCTTGTTTTACGCGTTGTTGTTTATTGAACGTCTGGACGATTTTGAATACATCAGTTACGATACGAGATAAAAATTTTTCAAATAAGTTTTGCGAGAAATTTAAAATTTTAAAGTAGTCACAGTTTATGAAAGATTTGTTTCATAAATATTGCACACTCTTCGAGGATTGTTATTTTCGTTAATGTTAATTTTTTTATGGAAATTTTATTTGAAAAGAAATGCCCAGTTTCAGAATTTTTCTAATAAATAATGCTTTGTTTAATAAAATTCATTTCAAAAATATTGCTAAAATCAATATTTTGTTGAAAAATAAATTAGATTTCAAGCTGTTAACTTGTTTTAAAAGTCAGACATAAATTTATCAGTGAGTGTGCGTTTTATCTGTATTGTTGTTGACACTTGAATGAAAGGTTCATTTCAAAAGTACTGCACACTTTTAGAAAGAGTTATGTAGAGTTTATCTTGGAGGATTTTTATTTTTGTCAAGAATGTTGCTAATTTTAGAAATGAGTTTGTTTCAAAAGTAATGCCCACGTTCATGAATATTTTTCTTTCATAAATAATGCACACTTTTATTTAATAAAATTCATTTCAGAAATATTGCACTCATTCTCATCATATGAATATTTGAACGTTTCAAACTGTTAACTTGTTTTAAAGTCAGTATAAATTTATTTTCAGAGAGTGTGCGTTTTATCTGTATTGTTGTTGATACTTGAATGAAAGGTTCATTTCAAAGTAATTTTTTAGAAAGAGAGAGTTTATCTTGGAGGATTTTTATTTTTGTCATCAGAGTGTTGCTAAATTAGAATAGTGTTTCAAAAATGCCCACTTTCATGAATATTTTTCTTTCATAAATAATGCACACTTTTATTTAATAAAATTCATTTCAGAAGTATTGCACACTTGAAACTATTTCGTTTCATAAATGAATTTTAGGCGTTTTAAGCTATAAATTCGTCTTAATTGTCTGACAAAATTTATTTATCAGTCAGTGCAAATTTTATTTTTGTTTGTCGATTTGACACCTGAAAAGATGTTGAAAGGTTCGTTTAAAAAGTACTGCACATTTATCTGTTTTTGAGAGTGTCCAAGAGTTTGTCTTCAAGAATTTTATTTTTGTCAGAATTTGCCTTTCGAGATGAGTTTATTTCAAATTAACTCATACTTTTATTTAATAAAATTTATTTCAAAAGTATTGCACACCAAGATATTTCGTTTCATAAATAAATTTTGGCTCTTCAAGCTATAAATTCGTTTTAAATGTCTGACAAAGATTGATCACGGATTCATTTCTTAATGCGTGCACTGTTTATTTGTATTGTTGAGGGTACCTGTATGAAAGGCTCATTTCAAAAGTACTGCACACTTCAAAGAGTTATACAGAGTTTATTTTTAGAGAATTTTATTTTTCTTTGAAGTGTTGCTAATTTTAGAAATGAGTTTATTTCAAAGTAACGCACACTTTATTTAATAAAATTCATTTCAAAAGTATTGCACACTTGAAACTATTTCGTTTCATTAATAAAATTTAAGCATTTCAAGCTATAAACTTGTTTGAAAAGTCTGACAAAAATTAATTTTTTATTGAACGCGCGTTTTATTTGTATTGTTGTTGACCCCATTTCAAAAGTAATGCACACTTTTATAAACCATTGTTATAAACTTTATTCATTCTATTTACGATAATGAAATATCGTATGAATAAGTTTATGAGAATTTATTTTTATAAGTGCACAAATTATTGAAAAATTTGTTTCATAAATAATGCACACTTTTGGAGAATTTTAATGTTTTTCAGAACTAGTCCTGATTTTAGAGAGTTCATTTCAAAAGTAATGCACACTTTGATGAGTAATTTCGTTTATAAATTAATATTTACTAAAATTCATTTCAAAAGTATTGCACACTTGAAAATATTTTGATGCGTAAATAAATTTAGGCGTTTTAAGCTTGAAAGTGAGACAAAAAATTATTTATTAGTGAGTGCGCATTTTATTTGTCCTCTTGTTGACACTTGAACGAAGGCTCGTTTCAAAAGTAATGCACACTTTTAGAAAGAATCGTTCCAGAGTTTAATGGAGGATTTATTTGATGAATGAAACTAAATTCTCATGTATAACCCATGTAATGTGTAAAATTTTTTTTGTTGTTGTTGCGAGCACTGGTTTCATAAATTGTGCACATTTATTCTCATCTATTTAATGAGATCTGGGCTCCGTTTTTGCTCGTGTTGCTCTGGTAGTTGTTTTAAATTTTTGCGTGTACAAAATCAGAATTGGTAGCCTTTCTTATCTCGCTGCTGTTTCCAAGAATTTTTTTCTAAAACGTGATTCTGAGTTTATCAAGACTAGTTTCATGATACGAACAAGACCTGACTGTATATCTATTTAATAACTTATAATATTATAATAAATGACGTCAGAGATTTATTTTTAACGGTGGATTTTACGCTACGTCACCTTTGGGAGTAGACTTCGAAATGAATTAGAATTATAAGTTTGATTTCGAAATCTAAGAAGTTGGGGAAAGTAGTTAGATGTCGATAATATCCATTAAATAGCGAGAAAGGAAAATAAGAAAACAAAGAACAAAGGAAAGAAAGAAGATGGCCTCTTCATTCTTCGACAAAGAGTTAAATTAACTTCAACCTTAATTGATCACGTGGCAAAGAGAGACGTGGTTCGTGATCGCCATATCAAATCCCGCCTTCTTTGAAAAGAATTCGTAGGATTTTTTTTTCTCTCGTTCTGTTGGCAGAACTGGAGAGGAAGTAGTTGTTGGTTCGAAACGGTTTTTCGTATCCAGAAAGTCTGTTAGTCCAGGTCTGTGAATCATTTTGTTGGGAGTCTGTTTTGACGTTGACTGCTTTCCAGAATCACCAAATTTAATTCTTGTTAATCCGATTATAGAAGTAATGAAAGATTTTAATCTTATTTCTCTGTCTAAATCGTTCCGCCATTTTGGAATTGCTTAATTTTTTGTTTTGCGTTCTGTGTTTCCTCTCCGGGTGAGTTTTTGATAAGTTTCCGGTGGTTTTTTGAGTTCATTTTAAAATGTTCCATTGTGCTTTGTGTAAAAGGAATTCTCGGGAATGTGTGTTAGTGTGTGTGTATATATAAAGAGAATCTCGCGAGGGAAGGAAACACAAAAAGCTATTTTCGACGAGCTTTTCATTCCGGGGAAACTTATTTCTGAGTTTCTTGGAAAACGTTAAATTTTTACTCGTTTTAAATTGTTTTCACTTTTAGCAAGTTAATCCTGAAGGTTTCTTGCACATCTTCGTCTTTTAACTTAGTCGAGGTTAGAATTGGAAGGATGGGAGACAGATTTTAAAGGTGTCGTGTTGTAACGCAGATGTAGGATATCGCTTATGGACATTATTGTTTGTTATCTTTTCATTTTTGTTTAAATGCGGTGAGCCCTCGGGGAGTTTTCCTGTTTTCCGATTCAAAACCTGCCATTTTGTTGTGTTTTTCCTCCCTTTTCAGTTTTTTATTTATCGATTTAGTCGAGGCCTTTGTAAGTTTCGATTTAATGCGGTTTAAATGAAGCTGTTGGTCTCGTTTAGGTTATTTATTGTTCATTTATTTATTTTTGTGTCGGTTTTCTAAAAAACAGGCTGTTTGAACTGTTCTCTTGTTGTTTATATTTTGGTTCCTGTCGTGATGCTCGTGATTTCCTACTTGATGTTTGTCTAAAGGACTTTTCTTGGAATTATTATTTCCTGTTGTTTGGTAGTCAATTATATAGACCCAGGTCTTGTCAGTTTTACGCAGGATTGAGCGCTGAGTGGTACTTTGTAGTTGGGTTCTGTGCTGCTGGAGTCCCTCGTTTATTTATTTAATTGTTTTCAGAGTCAATATCATATCATATATATATTATAACATATCTCGCTACTTATGTGTTCAAAATAAAGTAGAGGAATAGTAGTTTTGGACTTGTTATACAAGTGACAATCGAGTTATTTGAAGTCAAATTTGTCAATTCGCGTTTGATGGTAGTTTTGCTTAATGGAAAGACAGCGTGGTTGATGCTGTAGAAAAGATTACTATGACTGTTTAAAGAATCTGTGAAGTAGAGATGTCGCGAGTCGAAACAAAGTCGGAAATGTCAGATCCAAAATCGGATTTGGCTGGCGGGCCAACGGGTAACGTTACACTCACAGCCGAGAACAAAGTCAATTTTGAAAACAATCACTGCCTGAAAAGGAAGATGCTGTAGTGAATCAATCGAAAGGAATCGATGGAATCGGGTCACGAGGGAAGAATCTCAGACGCAACGAACGGATAGCCAATTACCGGGGAACGGAGGTCCCTCGGTTGGGTTTCCCTATCGCGGTCGAGACTTGAAAGGAATTCCTACAGACAAAGACAGCATTTCCCCTGGCGTTCGCCCGGAAAACGAAAGACTTCGAGTGAGTCCTAACAGAGTTTTAAATTATGGGTCTATGGAACGTGGTAAGCACAAGAATCCGCATTTCGAGAGGAGATTAAGTTATGGTTACGGACAGCAAAATGCTCACGAGCAAATGGACGGGACTTCCGGCTCTCTCAACATGATGAACAAAAGCTCCGTTCAAACCGGAAGTCTGGAAAGAGATAAAAATTTTAAGTACATGGATAGGACTGCGTATTATGGATATTCTTCTCTAAAAAGAAACGGAAATCAGAATCTGGATTTTAGACAGAACATGGGGAGGCCGAGAAAATGAATCAATCGGAAGTCCTAACAGGTTGGACGGTTTAGGTTCTAAAGACTCACCGAATAAGTGTTTCGGTCCTGCTGATAGATCCTCCGCGGTTTCCGCGAAAGACTTTAGATATTCGCCGAGTAAAACGGATTCTATGAATAGGACTTCGTACTATTCTCACGTGTCACGTTTAGAGCGGTCTGTCAATCAAAATGAGGGGATGCCTTCCGTTCCGAACGTTCGACGTTCGAGTTATGATTTTGAAAGATCGCCCGGAAAGACCGACTACGGTTATAAAGCCGAATCTCAGGGGAAAGGTCTTGCTCTCGATCTGGGAAAAGATAGACGGAGGCTGTCGCAACCTCCTTCTGGTACTCCGCCACCGTTCTATCATCCTCCACCTCCTCCCGGTAAGTTATACGTTTTATATGTTGTTTAAAATTATTTATTTATTTATTCATAATAGTGTGCATTATTTATGAAATACAGCCTTTTACAAAAGTGAGCATTAAGTTGCGAATCCATTATGAGACTGTGCGTTACTTTTGGAATAGTTTGTTGGTAGTAATTAGTTGATATGAAGTTGGTGTCTAAGTGTGCAATATTTATGAAATGAATGTGGGGTCTTGGTGTGCAGTATTTTTGAAATGAGTTTGGCATCTAGGTGTGCAATATTTTTGAAATGAAATTGGCATCTAGGTGTGCAATATTTTTGAAATGAAATTGGCATCTAGGTGTGCAATATTTTTGAAATGAAATTGGCATGTGCAATATTTTTGAAATGAAATTGGCATCTAGGTGTGCAATATTTTGAAATGAAATTGTAGGTGTGCAAGAATTATGAAATGAATTTCAGTTTAAAATGTCCATCTCGAAACAGTCGCCTAACTGTAGGGTTGGTCAGATCGTGAAACACACTCAGGGACTCGTCCTCTGCCTACTTCATCTTTAGTCCGTTTTCATATTAGATATTATAATATTTATTATACTGAACAAGATCACGGTGTCTTCATAAATAAAAATGTTATACTACAATGTGTGAAAGGGTTTGACACAAAGGTAATAAATACATTTTAGGGAAATGCGTTGGGAAGGCAGAAAGGGAAAAAAGCTCTCTCGCCCTGGATCGAAAATAAAATTAGTGAATTTTGATTGGAGGATAGTGCTTACAAAGGTGCAAAGCTCAAAAAGAGTCAAGTCAATCTAGAGTGGTCGACAGGACCGGAAACCGTTGGGGGGAAAAAGGTCACTGCCTAAAATAAACCGAAGCTAGGAGAGTGTTCTTTAAAACAGTCAGCAATGTTGTTGTTGTTTTGAAACTGTCGGTCTCGTCTCCCCCCGAACTACTCTGAGGATTAAATTTCCTTCCCTCGTGTGCAGTTCTGTTTTAGTCTGTCGTGCTAGGAGGTAAATCGATGAGGTGAACGAGTTAGAAAAACCGAACGAGTCGTGATGGACGTGGACCGAAGCGATATTTCAAAAACGATGGTAATTACGTGTCCTCCATTCCCGCTTCCCTGTCTTCCCTGGGCGGGGTGAAACAATTAGGCGATTCACGTCATAACCAGATTCGCAAAATAGTATGAATGATGTCTTCTCTGCGGCCATTTTTATTTGTCTCAGAAGGAAGGAAATGTTTTCTACTTCCGTTTTGGCTGGGGTGGAGCGTTTAGGGGATGTCCAAAGTTTCTGCCTTTTTTGACACGCTCGCTGACGTCTGAAGAAGGGTTTTAATTAATTAACGGAGATGGATGAAGCCGTGTGTGTGTTGGCGAGGTTGGGGGGTGGGTCAGATGAATGTACTTCCGTTAGAGAATTTTGGGAATTGGGTCCCCAACGAAAAAGTCAAAAGTGTAGATATCCGGAGTGATTTAGTTTATGACTTCTTCTTCTTCGAACTTAGATAAAAATCTCAATAAATTTTAACCGTCTTCGTGTTTACGACTCTTTCTCTACTTCGTTTTTCTTTCCTCCCTTTTTTTGTGCGGTTATCTAGAAAGAAAATTTTTCTTTTTCTCTCTCTCTCCTTTTTAGAATTTCCCGATGTGGATGTCTCGCAGCGAGTGATTTTAAATTATCGGAAATTGAAAAGGAAAACATATATCGAATGAAAGATTTTTTTCCTCTTCCTCCTCCTCTCTTATTATTATTATTTTCAGTAGAGTGAGTGGCGTATCTAGAAAATAATGTTCAATAGAGTGTTGTGATCGAAATGAAGGACAGTGACAAAACTGAGAGGAATTGAGTTTTTGAGGTCTTCATTTTTGCGGGAATCGGAGATGGGACGGAAGACTGCTGAGGTGTGGGTAAAAGTTCCTCTGAAACTTTGTTCGTAATTGGTTTCGCTCCTGCGGTTTTTATCAGTTTTATTTGTCTTTGACATCTATTCTGCTGAAAGTTAATGATGTATTAAATTCGAGAACTTGGTCAGTTCTGTATCGTTGTCGTCTGAACGAATTCATAATCGTCGCCATTTTTTTTTGTTTTTCCTTAAAAATTTTTTCCTCGTTTTAAGTCTTCAAGGTATATATTACTGCTGACGTAGGTGAATGAACGAGATTATAATATATATAAAAGTTCAGTTTGTTAAAAATAAAGAAATTACTTTCAAGCCTTTTTTTGTGCGATTTTGTGCGATACCTATCTCACCGCACAAAAATAGGTTTGAGTGTAAACTACCCGACACAATTTCGGGATGATATAAATATTTATTTCTGTTAATTTCCGTTTTTATAGCTTTATCTATTTATATTATTATATATTAAATATTGGGGTATAGCTATAACAATAACAGATATGAGGATTTGCTAACTTGTCTTAGAAGGTGTTGACTAAATATGTGTGTGTAGTCAAGTTTTGTCCGGTAGGTGATGAGTCAATAATAGCGTAATGTAGTGGCGGTGGTGTTGTAGATTTTAGGACTCTTAGCTTATCGACAGCTGACGAAATTAGAAAATTATTGTTGTTTACTGTTTGCGTAGGGATTCTGTCTAAAAATAAGTTATGCTCCTGTCGTTTTTCTGATATTATGCATCTTTGTGTCGTCCTGTCATCCACAGGTTTATTTTTAGTGGCTTCTATAACCAAACGGAACAAGAGTAGTAGCCACCACCTAGACACAGCCCTCTGTTAACTGTTTTTGAGGGCCCAGTTTGGTATTTAGGAATTAATTTTAAAGCCAAAAATTTTTAAAGTTTCAATTTGTAGTGGTAAAAGTAATGAATTGGTCAGTCTTCTTAGAATTTGTTTTAAAACAAAATTTTGGTTGGATAGAGGTTGAATATGACAATGACACACATTCCAAATCTAAACATGGAATACATCATCACAGATATACTGGACTCCCCGGAGAAGTGGCAGCCATTTGCAAACTCCTGCCGGGAAGTCTTAACAATAAAAGAAGAAGAGCGCGCCAGATAAGAGCAGCCCAGCCTAGCACATTACACTATACACTAACACCCACAGATGAACACTTAACACAGGAAAGTAGTGGTAGGTCTTCCAGAGACTCAGCAAGGCTATACAGTGACACACACAAAAAAGAAGAGGATTCAAACTCACGACTATAACTCCTATAGTCGGGGCTTTTCCACCCCTACAGCACTACATTCAGATTTTAAAATTAAAAATGGCGGTAACTTTCAATTCGCATCCGTAATTGATGAATGAGTATTGAGTAGCCAGGGACGTGTCTTCATACCACGTCATCAATATCAATTTGAGTAAGCATACTGAATGATGCTGTTGCTGCTCGTTCATGTCCATTTGTATTATTTATCCAGCAGGAGGAGGAGGGGATTTTACGTCAAGGAATTCATTAAATTTGACATCGATATGCATTTCTAACGGGGTTTTAGGGGATGATAGAAGGGGTGTAGAGGGTTTAAATAGTATATCGACCGCTGAGAGCTTGATTGAAGGTCCGGACAAAACCGAAATCACTTTGGGGAGGTGGATGAGAAAATTTATTTCGAATAAAGGGTAGTGGGGGTGAAAAGCAAAGTAAAAAATGTGGGACATTAAGGGCTTTGGATGATGGGGCGGGGGAGGAAATAATCTTATACTTTTTATATAAAAAGTTTAAAATGAAATTGCTGGATGAAGTTTCTTTCTAAGATTACCATTTGCTTCAAATTGAGCTGCGCTCATAATTTTCCCTCAACTTTCTAATTGAATTTTTTGCAAACAAGTTTTTTCTTCTTTTTCTTTTTATTTTATTTTAAACGCTGTAAAGCTTGAAAGCTTTTTACAAATTTTCTTTTTATTTTTTAAATGAAGTTCAACGGAGGTCGGAAAAAGATTTTTTCCTTTTTTCCTTGAGAGAGGTTTCTGAGAATAAGTCGGTTTTCCTTTTCTAATTGGTTGTAATTGCTACCTTTTTTTATGTCCTTCCCTCTTCTACCTTTTTAATAAAATTATTTTCTGAGAAAACCGCCGAACACAAAATTGAAGATTTGAGCTTTGAATTTTAAGCTTTTCCGATGGAAGGAAAATTGTATTCGCATCGTGTCCGCGTATGCGTGTTGGAATTGATTTTGTGAGCTTAAAATCGTAATTGTGAAATGGCAAACCGTTTGTTTCGGGGGGAGTGGATGGAGAAAACCAACAGCACCGGATGTTGGAAGAGTTCATAATATGAAAGGAAAAAAAATATTATAAGAAGGCTAATTGTAATTTCAAATGTTTGCTGTAAAGAGGCCGTAACAGATGTCATGGTTTAATTATTCTAATTTCATCGTTTGCTGTGATTAATGATCACGGTCGTCGATTACAGTCGAAACGTACATACAGAACGGGATGTGGAGAGGAGGAGGAGGAGGAACATAAACAGACGGAGGAAATTTAAAACGAGGCCGAGTCACGCATCGAACGCAGTCATATATATATAATTTTTGTTTGGAGGAATCCACAGTAACGAAAAGCTCAAATATCGATTCGAAAGCTCGTGCCAAAGTCTCGAAGTCGAATTAATAAGAGAAGAAAGGAATAAGTCGTGAGGGAGGAAGGTAGATTAATTAAGGAGAAGGAAAAATTTTTGAAGGCGGTGGGGTGTGGGGAAGTCATTAATTGCCAATGATCTGCCAAGTGAATGCCATTTTTCTGACGGAGGGATATTTTTAATGGATGGAGATGTGAATGAAAAGCTTTCTAAAGATGAGAAATTGAGCGTGAAGCCGAATGGTTTTGTTTGTAATTGGATGAATTTTGGTGGGAAGAGGTGACCGCGGAAAATGTCTCTCTCACGTTAAACAAATTATGAGCTGAAAGTCTAAAAGTGTTTTATCATTACACGTGTAACTTTCAAGTTTTATCGGTTCACATAATCTAGACATATGTGCCGGTCTTTTTTTACGCGTTATATGATTATAATGAAACTCGGAAT
The DNA here is from genome assembly GCA_016920875.1 of Columbicola columbae. Classification (NCBI taxonomy): domain Eukaryota; kingdom Metazoa; phylum Arthropoda; class Insecta; order Psocodea; family Philopteridae; genus Columbicola; species Columbicola columbae. The sequence goes on from JADMLL010000010.1 coordinate 5,874,755, forward strand.
TGAGTGTTGAGAGTTTAACTTAAACCGGGGAAGTGGGAGAAGCTTTTGTTTCTCTAACAGCTAACCACTTAACAGTCGGATTTTTATGTTGTCACCTTTTTTCAAAATTTTTATATATGTATGGTGATAATATAAGATGATAATATAAACTTTTTGATCGCTTCACTGGTCAAATGATAGCTCTCAACCTGAGCGCTGTTTTGACGTGCTCGACTCCCGGTTTTCTGTTGACATTGATTTACAACAGATGATTACATCTCTGATATGATATTCACAACAAATGATTCACACTGATGATTGTTCACTCATAATACTATTCACTGTATATATTATATGTTGGGTTATTACAGGGCGCCATTTTTCTTACGACTAACCGATATTCCGTCAGCTTGAACGGCTGTTGACTTAGTCAGGGCACAAATGAGACTCAGTATGATAACCCAGGATATAGTGTTTATAGTTTTGAGTTTAACTGGCGCGTAAATTTAACTTCTTTAGTATAATATATTTTGAGACGTTCAGTATATAATCTAGACAGCGAATTTTCGTTACTGTATGAACACATTCAAGGTTATTCCCACTGTTGAGAAGCATGTGACTGTTAAGACAAAGCTGAACGCTTGCCTTAACTTTCATGAACTGTATGAAATGAATTATTTGTTAAAGTAAACATTACCTTAAAGTGTGCAATACTTTTGAAATAGATGAGAATTCAGGGAATGATTTCCTAACATTTCGTAAGAACTTAGTTTGGCTCTCAAAATTTTTTTTTTCGTTTGAAAAGCTCAAAAGCTGACAGTCGCTGACTTAAATCATCAACTGGGAGGGTTTTTATGGAAGCACCCCTGTCATGAAAAATTAGTGACGTGACGCCATTTTTAAAAACTAGCTTTATTCCTTTTTTTTTTGGTTGGAGAGGGTTGGGGGTGGGTTTGAGGCGATTTTAATACTTTCTCGGAAAATTTGACAAACCGAATCAGAATACTAATTAAGGAGCCGAGGAGGATAGATGGAAAACCAGCTCCGTTGAAGCTCTCTCAAACGACATCCCTCGATCTCCCTTCCGAGAATTTTAACAAGTTCGTCATCCTTTTTAGAGTTTTGAGTTTCCTCCACCCTCTCAACGGTTTTTTCTCTCAGAGAGGAATAGAACAATCCTCTCGTACGTTCCATCTCTTCTCTCTGAAAAGAAATCTTCTAACAATAAATCAAATTCGATTTGCCTCTCTCTCTCGGAATAATTTTCCATTCTGTGAGGAACCCATTCTCTACAGGAAAATCTTTCTTTTCCTCCTTTTGTTTAATTTACTTTTGGAGACGACGAATCCTCGCCATCTTTCCATCATGAAACTCCTCCTCCTTCGAGAGGTGGTGGTGGGTGGGGGTTGAAACTATATTTTGGTCGAGTTCTTTTGGAAACTTTTTCCTTCCTGACTTGGAAGGATACGTAAGCGGAAAGCCCTGGCACGACTTTTGCATTTTTTATTCTCTTTTCCTTATCCTTCTCATATCCTCGTCCGTCCTATTCTCACATTTTGTTTCTAGACGGGAGGATTCTAGGTGAAGACTTTTTATCGCTTCTTTATGAAAATATATCATCCTTTTAAAAGCCTTCGAAGTTTTCTTTTCTTTTCTTTCTCTGGACCCTCCCATCAGAACTCTTCTCTCTCTCTCTTTCTTTCTTTCCATCTTGCTTACATTCTACAGACTTTTTTTTGTCAACTTTTGTTCGGGGAAAGAAAGAAAGAAAATTTTTGTTACTCACTTCGACCAAAAAGAAGTTCCATTTACTTTTTTTTGTGAATTTTCTTTTAATGCTTTCAGCACGTTGGGGAAAGAAGGAGGAGGAAATCCAATAAAAAAAGGAAAAAGCTCTGTATTAGATAAAAATTAAATAAGCACTCAATTTGTGCTGTTGTGATATTTCAGAAGCTTTGAAGCTTAGACTCTCAGTGCAGTTGGTTTAATTGAATCTCAAAATTAAAAATTTAAAGACGACAGAGAATTTATCTGATACCTGAAATATATTTTTAAAGATCCTCCTCCTCTTTTTGTTTGGGAGAAAATTTTGGTTTGAACTTGCACGGTCTCGTTTTATGCGCTTTGTTGTCCGGTTTGGCCGTTTGATTATTAAATTGCAAACACTTTCATGAGGGTTTTGTTAACCGTTGCGTACCTTTAAAAGAATTCATTTCATAAATATTGCACACTTTTAGAAGGAAATGGTTTCATAAGTAATGCACACTTTGGTAAATACTTTTAATTAATGTGTGGTCTTAATGAATTAGGTCCTTGGTATTCAAGCTTTTCCCTCTTGGGCCAAATTTCCATTGTGACCATGGCGACTGGGCCGCACGACTTACCAAAAAAAAGGTTTGACAAGTCCGCGTTTTGAGATACACAGCCCATCCTCAGGGCATCATCTGTATGTACATCTGTCAGTCTGTTTCTGTATATTGCCTCTTAAACATATGTTGAGCCAAGCAATGTCAGCAGTTTCTGAGCACAGGCCCGAACATTTTCGTACTAGTCCGGTACTGTAGTTCAGACTTGACAATGACCAGTCGATCTTTCACAATTTTCACTGAATCGGTTTCCACTGGGCCAGTCAATACAGGTTGGTGGGCCGCAGTTTGAGTACCAAGGTGGTCTTTGTGGATTTACGTTAAGGATGTCGATTGCCACAACTTGACTATGCAATTCTTTGTGAGTTGTTTGCGAGCTGATATTGTTAGTCGACGGGGCTTAGTTTCTGTACCGTAGCAAGGAAAAGATTTTTTTGGTTTTTATTTTTATCAAAACGGGTGAAAATTGACAGAGTCGAGAGAATCACGTTTGGAAGGGAAAAAGAAGAACCTGAATCGGAAATTCGAAACAGAAAGAGGCAATGTACACGATCCGTACTAGACCTTCCATTTCCGTATAATCGATCAGGAAATTAAACGTTTTCGAAATCGTTTCCGGAAGTGAAAGTAAAAAGAAAATCTATAAAGGTGAAATTGCTTTTTCTTCCCCCCATCATCCCCATCCCTCTTCATCCCCCATCGCCGTCTTTTTTTTTCTTCAATTGCCGTAAATGTCGTCGGTAAATAATTTTTATTTCGTAGAAATCGTAAAAAGAAACGAGTGGAAATTTCTTGAGAATGATAAAGGGGTTGATTAACCAAGGGTTGATACTCGGGGGTGACTCGTGTTGCTAAACTTTTTTTTTTGTGTTTAACCTTATTTTACCCTGTCGGAATTATGGAAAACTTAAGTACGGGTTCCGTGACCAGAGGCTTGGATTTGGACTGTCATTTCCAGTCGTTGGGCTCGTGAACCCTGTCGGGGTTTTTATGACGTCAGAACCTGAGATCGATATGAGACGGGATTTCTCGACGACAGGTTATAAAAAAATTATTTGTGGGATTGATATTTTAGAGCGAACGTGTCAGAGAAAGGAGTGGTCATGTGAATAAGTTGATGGTTGGTGGGTTTTGGTGGGATTTTGTACTTCTGTCTGGTTTGAGGTGGAAAATAAAGTTTGGGAGGATGGGTATGTGTATTATAAGAAAAGAACAGCAACAGTGTTTGGAATTTGAGTATTTGTCAGTAGTAGGTGTGGGGTGATTAGTGAGGTGTAATTGTCATTAAGATAGTATGGCTCTTGAGTCTCCTCTCTAACTGATTACATGGGTTTTACGGGACTACAGATAGTTGTAGTGTTGGGCAAATAGGCCTGCCTCTAAACTTACAAACTATCATCGTCTCGCATTTGGAGGTAGTCAGCAATTAGCTGAGGAAGGTCAAAACTACGAGTAAAAAAATTTTCTTTTGTCTTGAGCGATGTTAACATCTCAGCTTAAAACCGCCATTTTGCTTTTTTTGTGTCGTTGTTTCCAATTCGCGACAGTCTACTCTTAAAATTTGTTAGGAATTAATTATATTATTAAGATATTATCTTAGTATCTACGTATTATCTAGGTAATGTAAAGAATTTAGGAATTGGAGTTACGCGATATTAGTAAACAAATCTCTCTCCGCCTACTCAATTTGGAGTTGAATGTTTTTGTGATTGGTGGAAAGCGCGAGGTTCATGTCAAATAAAAATGGGACACGATGTCTGGGGCTTGTTTCGAAAACCAAAATGGTGAACTCTGCTAACCAATAATAGAAAGTAAATACATAAGCGAACAGATATCGTGGAGCCTTTTCATCATTTTAATTCCTGTTGCGTTTAAAAACCTTTTCGAAATTATCCGACCAGTATCAGTTGACTCTGTCAGAGAAAAAAGAATTTTATTTTGACCGGAAACTGTATGCTTTATTTGTTAGCCAATATTGAAATTGTTTACAAACAATAATTCAAGTAAACAATTTCCAATTTGCCCCCGACATTCCAATTATCTTAATACGTTGATTAAACAATAACTCTGGGGAGAAAATTTTTTTTTGTTGTTGTTGCCCTCACGATTTTCCTTTCTCCTTCCTTTTCCCGTTAATTCTTTTCATCTCTCTCTCTCATTCGCAACTCACCGTCATAAGTGGGAAGAATGGTTTTGTGGAGGTAAAATTCGATACATCGCCTCAGGAGCTTTTTGCTGTTTGTTGCCATCACATCGATTCCGAGAATTGTTTTTAGTTTCAAATTTGGGAAAGCTTAAAGAGGATCCCGGAAGTGGAATACTCAACTGAAAATTTAAGCTCCGGAGCTAGTCCTCTACCCAAAATTGAAAAGCTTAACACTCAGAAAAGCCCAAAACGCAAAAGCCTTTCCTCTGCTTCCCCATAAAAGACGGAGATAGCGGAGGAACACTCTCTTAAAAACTGATTTATGACCAAAGCTTCTTACGATTGGGTGGTGGGAGAGGGAAGGGGGTGTTGGTGGTTTTTAAGACGACGGTTGGTTTCTTATCGGTGGAAAACCCTTGAGCCCGCCAAAAATTTCAAACTCTATACAGAAGGGAAACAAGGACAGTAAAAGTGGAGATCCTCTGTAACGATTCTCTCTTTTTTAACTTTTGCCCCCGGTTTCCCACCTTTTTAGAATTTACCACGTTTTCCTTTCCTTAACTATAAATAAGTCTTAGTGGAAAGTTTGGCGTGGAAAAAGGAGTAAAAAGGAAAACTCGTACCTCACCCGCCTCCCTCTTCAAAAAATATCCTCACGAAACTTTTCCAGAAATGTTTTTGGGCGGCGGTGGGTGTGAGAGAGGTGAGGTTTCTCGGTTCAAACTCCGGAAAAGTTTTCCCGAACCTATTAGTCCGTTTAAACGTTTTAGTTCATTGTCTCTGCACGCTTTCCTCGTTCTTAAATATTTTTTAACAAGGATTTTTGACTCTTGGAAAAACGTGATTCGTTTGTTTACTAGTTTGGAAACTTATGCTACCAGTTTTCTTCCTCCTCTTCTGTCACACGTGCCGTAGTTAGTGTTGGAAGGTTTCCATTTATATAAATCCCTTAGCGGATTCATAGAAAACAAGATGTTGTTGAGACTATTTATAGAATATGAGTCATACAAATGGTTTAATAAAAAGTTAAAATTAAGCTATATTTTTATACTAACTGTCTTCTGAGGGTTTCGTTTTACTAATTGTTATCTTAGTAATCTGACACGTCTTTCTGTATGTCGGGAAAGACGTTAAATGATTCTTGGTTTTGTCTGAAGATCGGATTACTGCTGTAATTGCAATGAAATGTCATGTTTTCTTACATTCGAGAAATAAGTCGTTAAATAATTTTGTTTATCTTTCGCTATAGATAATCTGTCTTGTTTTTTTAATAAGATAGTAGTAGTAGTCTCATCAGTTTGAATTTGGCCAAAAAAAATTTGTTAAAGGAACCTTAATACCATTTAATCGGTAGTAGAAACTTTTGCGCCTGGTTAACGGTGTTTATGCAATCGTGTGTTTAACTACACGTGAAGTATAATCACTAATTTGCAGGCGCGAGGTTTTGATATTAAGTGGACCGGGGAAAAATGTTTCTGGGCGTTACACCTAGAATATGGGTTACGGTAAAAGTGATAAATGAGGCGAATATATGTAATTCCCGGCAATTAATTATAATCACCAATTAGGCTTGGTGAATGTGAGAAATTACTGAGCATTTTTGTCATTTATCGACTAGTTTATACATCCGAGGAAAATTTTATTAAATTCCCCCACTACAAGTTGGATATTTTATAAACTACCCGGTAAATGTGATGAATATGTAGTTGGGTATATTTACTAAGCTTGAGTGATTTTGAATAATCTCCGGGAATTATGTATATAAACTCGGCTGTTTTATCTCGTTTAGTGTAACGAGTGTTTGATATTACTTTCTGGTTCCGCATGGTATTTAATCAGCAATCGTGGAGTTAGCAGTAAGCAAAGTTTCGGTGTCTTCTACAAATCTAAATAAATTAAAATGGGAAGCAAAGTATTGAAAATCACGTCTCATATCGTTTGGTTTTAGTATTTTTCAAGAAGCTGAAACTAAACTAAACCAAACTTGTGTTGACTAACTGGCATTTGTCGAATTTTTTTGTCAGCGAGACTTCGCTGAATCGTTCCAACTTGAAAGAATTGATATTAGTTTGCGTCAGCCGTGATTTCTGATTTATTTCCATGTCTAAGACCGTTATCAAAATGGGAAAAGGAACCTGTTGAACCGGATATTGAATTTATAACCGTCTCTCATGGAGAAGTCAGCTTTCGAACGAGGTGCGAATATGCGATCGTCCAATCGCATCGGATTTAGTTAGAACTGGATTAGTGTCGAAAGTCTCTCGAGTTGATCTATGGACTACTGCTGACAGGATAAATGGTTCAATTGCTCGGAAGAACATTGATAGCGCTTATGTCGGACATGGAAATATAAATCAAAATTAAGCCAGAAAAGTGAACAGCGGAGATAAACAAAAACAAAAATTTTTATTTTGAAAATTTAAAAAAAAACATTTTTCATGTCGAAAGTGAATATTTGTCAAATTTAAAGGGGGTTTGTTAAATAGGGGTAGTGGGGAGGCTCGATTTTTGGTTTTTGATATTGTAGGCTACAGCAGAAATATTTTCTTGTTTGGGTTTATCAGTATTCGATGGAGGAATTGAGTGAATGGACGAAGAGGAGGAAGAGAAGTGGAGGATGAGCCCCGATTGAGGACAGAGAGATGTCGTATTGTTGTAGGAGAGTCGTAAAACTAAATTGATTAACCGGAAGTTTATTTACTATGTACTTGGACAAGGGTTTTCCTGTTTTGCTGAATTGTTCACTCTCTCTCTCTCTCTCT
>JADMLL010000010.1:5882107-5988957 GCA_016920875.1 Columbicola columbae
GAAAGTTTGGTGACTTTTTAGAGAATTTATAGACGGCGGTGTTTGATTTATTTATTAAAAACCTTTTTTTCTTGCGGAGGAGGAGAGATGGAAGTCGAAATAAGTCCCCGAGGTGTGTTTAGCCAAGGACTCGACGTCTATTCGTTGCTGTAGGATGGAAAAATTGATTAGGTGAGGAAAGTAGGCGATTCTGAAGGCAGAAGGATAGCGTGGAAAAAGTAAATCGACACTCTGAAGGGAAGGTTTTCATACTCAGCGGATGAATACATAAAAAAAAGGTTCGGGTTTAAAGTGGCGGTGGATTGAGGGAAAAAGCTAGAAAATGGAATCGTTAGGAAACCGAAGTTGTACTAATCATCCTCTCTTAAAAGGAAACTCACTTCCGGTTGACCCTTTTATAGATTTTCCAGACGTAAAGGGTTCTCGAGGCCTCGATTTTTATTTTACGGTGGTCAAGGGATGAAAGAAAAAAATTAGGAGAGGAGCGGAATGTCGGTTTATTGCTTTTCATTCAAACTTAATCCTTCTAAAAGCGGAAACAGAGGAAAGGATGAAGGGATGGGAGTTCGGTGAGGGAAGGGAAAACCCAGAGAGACCAGATTTTAAAAATAATGAAGGAGAGAAAGCGCTGGGAGAAAAAAACGGTTGGAAGGTAGACCAAGAGGAACAGGAAGAGGCGGAGGAATACAAGAAAAATCACTAATGATGCGCTTTTTCGGAGGCTGAGAGAATGAGGGAAGAGGAGAGGCGGAGGAAAAGTCTGGGAGGCAACTCTCTTGGGGAATTTATCCGGGAGAAGGTAATGCTCTCCTGTCGTTAGATGGAAAGCGACAGTTCTTCAATTACAATTTCCACCGGAAAAATAAGTAATGAGGCCTGGGGTGGGGGATGAAAAAGTCTTTTTATATTTCTTATGAATGTAATAATCGAAGTTGGGGATGAAGGAAAGTTTTGAAACAATAAAGCGGAAGTGTAGAGAAAGAAATCACAAAAACTGTAAAAATGTCAATGACCGGATGGTACAATAAAACTGTCGGAGGGTGTAATCTTTATTTTTTGACTTTGTGTCCTTTGTTTTGGGGTCGTAAAATGATCGGATGGAAGTGAGTTCCGACTTTAACGAGGAACCGGAAGTAGATGGAATATAAAAAGGAAATGATCCGAACGGAGGGAGGAAGAAAGCTAAACACGTGGAAAAATATTTACCTATGGGATGAAGACGTTGGGGATATGGTTTCCTCGATGGGGGTTGGGAGTGTTAAATCAGGGACGAGTTCAGGTTTGGAAGATTGTCTATTCTTCTGTTGAATTATTGTTTGATCCAATTTTTTTTTTCGTTTCTATCCGCAGTGACGTCGGCCACAGCCTGCGCTCCGGTTTTCAATCATCTACGTACTTGCTTAAAAGGTAACCCACCCCTTTGGTTGGTTTGGGGTTGGCTTTAACCCGGGAAAATTTTCACTTTGCTTTTGGTTTTTGGGTGATTGGGTGATTTCTTACCAACTCCTCTCAGTCTAGTCCTAATCTTTTGGTTGGTGGTATTTTTGGGTGATTTCTAATTTTTACTTAATCGTTTTTGTTTTTGTAATTTTATTTTTTTATAACTAGGCGTCGAATCGAAAATGGATGATGCTGAAAGAGTTTTACTTCTTTGCTGCTTGCACCACGGCTTTATAACAAGAAACTGAGTTACCAGTTCATTTTTGTATAAATGTTTGTGTGAGACCACAATTAGACTTCAGCGAAAGCTCACAATACACACGCACATTAACTACAATCGGGGGTGGATAAACCGTTCGAACAGTCTATACTGTCCTCCATTAATAGTTTTTAAACCTAAAACAATATTATCACACCGAAATGACATGTCTTCTTACACTTACAAGGGATGTTTTTCGTATTTAAAAGCTTTCACGTCCACATTTTCCGAAATTTAGCTTGTTTGGGGGGCTGGGAAATGTTTTGTGTTGAGTTACCCTCGTGTCGTGTACCCCAATTATTGTAGACTTGTCTCTTCTGTATTGATTTGGATTAATTTTTTGTTCCCTTCTATACTCCCTCTAGCCTTTTACTGTCGGTTTTGCTTTTCAACGGTGAGTTTCCCCGTCTCCATCAGAATTTGATTGATTTTTCCTTTTTTGTCTTTTCCAGTGACCAAATTGAGAGAACACTGGGACGAAACCAATTCTAAAGTGATGCAGAGGAAAGCACAATTAGATGCCATGTTGGGAGATTCCCAGAGGTACGAAGCGAAACGTCAGGAAGTGGATGCCTGGCTGACAAGAATGGAAACGAGATTGGAGCGAATGGGAACCGTAGGTCACACTGCTGACGTTCTCGAAGCTCAACTTCGCGAACAAAAGGTAAAAGATGATTGGAGCTTTTTTGAAGGCTTTTCATTTTCCAAATCGATTACCGGAAGAGATAAACCTTTGTATTTCCGGTTGTAAAGGTCTTTAGAATTCTTTCAATTTGATTTAAAATTTTTGTTTGTTTTTGATTAAGTCTTTTCATGCGGAGCTTCATCAATACAAATACCAAGTAGAGCTTTTCAACACTTTGACCCAAAAGCTCATAGCCGTTTATCAACAGGACGATACGACTCGAGTCAAGAAGATGACGGAACAGATTAATCAGCGTTACAACAATCTCAATACCAGGTAAGAGTGGCGGGGGAGGATTAAAAGGTATCAAAGGAAGTGAGATGGGATGTTTTAATGATGAGATAGACGCGGATTTAATAAAGAGAGCCAAAGGATTTAAAGCTGAAATTGTGGTTGCTGATTCAGAAGATGCTTTGATCAATTTTTATCTGAATGTGTTCAGAGACCACGCCCAGTTGACTTGGTAAGCAATCAAATTTCCGGTTTTTAATTGCGGGAGATTAAAATTTGAAAAAGTCGTCTCGGTTCTGGTTTTGAGTTGAGGAATTGGCTGGGCGAAATCATTTTTCCCTTGAAAATTAGAAGGAAGGCGTTTCTGAATGGGTTTTGTGAAAAATCTTTTCTTTCCGGTTTGTTGTCAGCGAAATATTTCAGAAAAAATTTATTTTTGTTCTTTCTTCCTCCACAGCATCGTGAACAGAGGGAAATTACTTCATTCGGCGATGAATTCGCTTCATAATTTCGACCGATCTCTCGACAAATTCCTGGCCTGGCTTTCGGAAACGGAAAGCTCGATGGAAGGAGTCGAAGCCGATGTTGATAGATTGGGAATAAGACGAGATCAAGCTTCGCTGAGACAGCATCTCCCACAGCTTAAGGTGAGTCACCCCCGTTTTCTCTTATTATTTCAAGCTTGGAATTTTTCCGTCGGATCCTCTTGAGGCTCTGTCGGATGGAAGGAGGACTCTCTTCTGTCCCGCCATCTTTGTTTTTAATCTTGTGTCAACCGTTTGGAAAAGCGCCTGAATGACACACTCGAGGAACTGGAGTGTTTTCTTTTTTAAAATTTCCTTGAGTGCGGGGGTTGGGGGATGAACCGGAGGCTGTAGGGTTTATTGAAATTCTCTAACGTGAAACGGAAAGAGTTTTTAGATTCGGGAAACTATCTCTCAGCGAATTTGAGGAAATTGTTTCTCTAAATAGCTTTAATAGGGCAATTAGGTGAAAGCTTACGGAGCTTTTTTCCCGAAGAAAAAAGTCGAAAGTGGTGGGATTTAAGCTTTTAAGCGTCGGAGAACGTGGATCTAGGACGGTTTATAAGTTTCTACTAGAATTTATTAAGATTACAAAACTGGAGGGTGAAGATTATTTTTCTCAAGAAGGACGTTTGTTTACTCTATGACTTGGATGAACACTTTCCCAACGTCTTGTAATTCCTCGGCCAAAAGGAAACAAAAGAGATTTTAATACTTGTCTTCCGTTTTAATGGCACTTGAATTTGGTCTATTGTTCTCGAAAAGTTTAAGGAACAAAGGGTGCCAACAGGGCGGGAGGTTGAAGAGGATAGGAGCGTATCCCAGTCTGATATTTTCTATCAGGTCGTGGTGTCCGCCCATGGTTTTCGCTTTTGTTTCATTTTAACCTTTTTTTTTGTCCCATTTTTTCCCCCTGTAATATTCATTCCTGTTGGCGTGTAACGAGGGAAGATGTCAACGGTTGTCAAAATGGCGAACGTTTTTGTTTTAAAAGCATTTTCCGTCGGTGAAGTTTGGAATTAAGCTGGAAAAGGGTTTCTTGTTAGTGACTAGTTTCATGTCCGGTTGGTGATTTCGAATTTAGGAGTCATTAAAAGAGAAATTGGAATCGGGTTCAGAGGTTTTGAAAGAGTTTGGTGGAGTCTTAAGGGAAATGTTGAATGGAATTCTGAAAATGGTCTCCTGTCTAATGAATCGTGGTAACGGAATGTTTTCTAACAAGACATGTTATGAGGATGCTGTAACGTCATTATGGATCCTAACGAGCCTCTCTCGAACGTTTTTATATTATATATTCAAACTTGTAGATATTATTATTTCTTATGTTGGCGTCAATTATCGCTTATTGAAAAGTGTTGTGAATGTCTATTCAGAAAGCACTCAAATTATGAAAACGGGGCGAAATTTTGTGACGTGAAGAGATTTTCTATTTTTTAACTTTGGAAGAAGAAGGAGACTTGTTTGGAAAATGTAGAAGAGTTTTCCTGTCGAGATTTTATTTTTTTTGCTGAGGGTTTTCCCAGGAAGTTGAGAAAATTATGTTTGACCGGGTGGCACAAAATGATTCGCTATATCTTTGGGTCTTGTTTTTGTGCTGTCGTGGTTATCTGATTGAGTTTTTCTTTTTTTACTTCAGTAAATGGTTTCAGGTATTTTTGGGGATGGTGGGGGAATTCCTTTTAAACTAAACGGGAGGCCTGGTGTAGTGGTTAAAGTCCTCGACTGTAGGAGTTGTGGTCGTGAGTTCAAATCCTCCTCCCGTATCCTGTTATACCCAAAGATGAAAGACGGGATTGTGACTAAGCTATACTAAACTATTTAGGATGGAAACTTGAAACCTGATTACTGAAGTAATAGTTCTATCCCTCCTCCCTCTCCCCATACTGTTATATACTCTACAGAACACTCCTCCAAGGTTTATGGGTTTAACTCATTAACGCCCAGGTGTTGTAGCCTGGTAAAACTCAAAAATGAGATTTCTGTAAATTTTTTTAAAAAATTTTTCTGAAAGTGCTGTCCATTTTACACTTTTTGAAAATTTTAGCAAAACTATTGGTTTTCTTATTGGGTAGGAATTTTATACATTAAATCCAAAATTTACATTTAACAAATTTACAATTTATACACCAAAATTTGACTGTGGCTCATTTTATTTTGGTTGAAATCTCGATGTTACGGCTTTATTCTACGACTTCTCGAGTGTCGGCTAATTTTTTCCCGCAGCGATGCCTCCAATGTGAGAAAAAAAATTTTTCTTTTGGACCGATGAATTTAGTGAAAATCTTACAGCGCTGTCGTGAAACATTCTGCAACTCCTGATTACGAGAAAAGTGAAAAATTGTTTCTGCTTGTAAAGAAAAGATGGCTTTTGATACTACAAAGTTTAAGACGCAAAAAATTACCGTAAAGTTAGTGTCCTAATTTGAGGACGCAGAGCGTCAATGGGTTAAAAGATGAACACACGACACCTGATTGCTAAGATTTTTTGGTTCCACTCCTCTAAACCACTATAGACCACTTTTGGGTTTTAGTGAGGTTTTAGTTTAGTAAAGTTGAGATGTTTAGTTTAATACTTGGAGTAGAGTATCGCAACGAAGAATCAAAAAGAGGAGATAGATAAAAGGAATCGTTTCAGATACAGCAGAAGTTTTGTTGATGCTTCGTTTGATGTTGTTCAGGATTCTTTGTGAGGAGGAGAGGAGGTGGGAGGGGATGGAGTTTTGTTGTTTAATATTCTGAGTGAGATAGTAGCAGTCTAATGGAGAAAAGAGAAGATGGATAAGAAAGAATCTGGTTTTTGAATGCCTATCTATTTTTTTCTTCTTCTTCTTTCTAAAATTTATCTTGTTCCAATTTTTGTAAAGTTTTTCTGAATGTCTGGAAACGTGGGTTGGGTTCGAAATGAGTTTTCCTTCTTCATCCCCACATCTCTTCCTTCGTATTTTACCTCGGAATATCTTATCTTGAGTCTCTCTCTCTCTCTCTTCGGTGGGAAAAGCTTGAAGTGTTGCTTGAGTTTCTCAGAACTTTTAAATTTGCATCAAGTCGTTGCCCTTTTTTTTTTAAACCAACCCTACGGGGTTGGCAAGTTTTTCCTCTTTTACCCTTTTCCTCTTTTTTTCATCCCTTTGTTCTTGAAATCAAAATGTTTTCTTGGACTCTTTGTTTTTCTTTCTTTTGAAAATGTTCACATTTGTTTGAAGTTGAGTGAGTGGGGAGGGGAAGCTTTTCCTCGCGACAACCCGGAGGATTGTTTCATCGTGAATGATTCAGCGAAAGAGTTGAAAGTCTGTTGTTTCAATATCCTCCTACAGAAAACTGCAGCACACAGCCCCTACCCCCTTTTCCCAACTTTGTATTTTACTCCTTTTTGTTTTTCCGGAAGTCGAAAGGGAGAATGAAACGTTATTAAAGTCTTGTTTTAGTGCGTGCGTGAATTTTTCCCATTGACATAATTCAAGATGGCGGATTTAATTTGAGATTGAGATTTTCGTTTTGATGACTTGAAGACCGGGTGTTTTGTCGATTTTGAGATTTGGTTTTTGACTTTTCTCTCGAAATTCGGAGTTCCTCCTGTTTTGTTTGCTTTCCTTGTGTGTGAGAGGAAATTTATTTCCCGGTCGTTTATTTTGATGTTTGAATGAAAAGGTTGGGTTTTGGTTTCTTTTTGCACTTGTTCCACTCTGACGAAATCTGCATTTCAAATTATGCACCCGACAGAGCAAACATGAGAGGAAAAATTTTTATAATTCCTGGTTATAAAAATACAGAAAATTTATTTTTGGGAAGGTGCTTCAAGCCCTTATATACCGTCTCTCACTCTCCTTCCCGTCTTTCTCGCAGAGTGAAAATTTTGAAAATTTTTCTTCTTAATGGATTTCTCCAGTCGGAATTCACGGAGAAAATATTACGCTTTCAAAATCAATAGGCGATCATTCGTTTTGAAATCTGAAGAGAAAGAGAGAGAGAGAGAGAGAGAAAGATGGGAGCTGAGAGAAAAGCGAGGATGGATAGAAGGGAGGAAGGGGGTAGGGATGTGTTGAGGAAGAGAAGAGAGAGGAGAAAGAAGAAAATCTCGAAAGTGACAGAGAGAAAAGTTTTTGAAAGAGGTAAATTGTTTTGCTATGGTTTCTGGCTATATTCCACTTTCTCGTGCCCTCGAGCCGTCCTTCCTTCTTTCCCTCCGCTCTCCTCTCCTTCTTTTCGATTCTCTATTTCAATAGTTTCTCTCTAAACAAATTTTCTTCGTTGGGGGTCGGGGACGAATTGTTTAAACAAAATCCAAATCCGAGTCTCAAAGAGTTTTGCGAGAAATGATTTATGACTTTGGGGATCGAACACATTTCCGGTTCTCATTGGAAACCGGAAGAAATTGGAAGTGTTTCATTTCGGGAGGTGAATGGAAACTTTCCTCCCATGCAATCACTTCCTAATTGTAATACCTCTTAATAATAATTATACTCATAATAATATATCTCTAATTATCTACCATTCTTGAGTGTTAAAGTTTCATATTGTATAAAATTTTGTTTTAGAAGAGCTAATACTAAAACTAGATATGTACTAATATATAACTCGATCGTGGGAGGAGTAGTGTAGTGGTTAAGTTCCTGACTTGGACGCAGATGGTCGTGAGTTCGAATCCTCCTCCTGCATCCTGTTATACCCCCCAAAAAAAAGTGAACAACGGGATTCAAACCACTTTGAGAATCACTGATTATATATTTAATATAGATATGTTATATTGTTTGTATTGATAAGCCAAAAGTCAGCGAAATTATTTACGTTGTTGGAGGTCTGTGGTGTAGTGGTTAAAATGCCATACTGTAGAAGCTATAGTCGTTTATGAGTTAGTCTTAGAGGCATAGGAAGAAGATGATGAACAGGACGATACTGTGTATAAGTTGTGTTTACCTCCAAAATAAGAGGAAATGGCCTCAAAATGCATCCGTGTTTCTACCAAATACAAAATTTTGTGTAATATTGATTTATTTATTTGAATTTTGGTTCCCTTGCACATTTTTTAGGTGTGTAACAGGGTGTCGTTGTAGATGAACGAATGATGGACAACACTAATTCCGAACGTATATGTATTAATATATTGATATATAAAATGTTACTAAAAGTATAATTTAGAATCAAAATGGAAAATGCAAGGATCCTGACGGTGTGGAGCTCCGGGACTGAATGAATTTAGCTTCGGTTGTCGGCTGCTTCATTTCACTGTACCCATTCCGGAATTAGGAATGTGGAGAACGCCACACACTTTTTAACTACTTTAATCTTCATAGATAAAATCGGTAGACAAAGGCAGATTTTTCCTCTGCAGAAAAATGACTTTCCCATTATTATCGAATTACTCTAGGCCTTTAGTGGGGAGACTAGTCAAACTAAAAACTAGGCCCAACCAGAATACTCCTTCATATTAATATTAACCTTAGTATATCAGGAAGTTTCTAGTTTTTTCGATAGATAAACTACCTCAAACTAAAAAATAGGTCAACTCAAAGAAGATAGCCTAATCAATATGCTTTATACTTTGACAGAATACCACAAAACATTTTTATTAATATTATTATCAGTTTCGAATCATTCAACTTGTTCAATTTATTATAAATTTAAACAGAACAAAAAAAATTTAATTTAAATTTGGTTTTGTTATTTAATTAATAACAAACATAAATAAAAAGTCGGGAAATCGTGGAAAACTTTTATTTTTTGATAGATATTAAGTTTTCCTCGGGAAAGTATTTTATGTTTGAGGAGAGAGAGGAGGTTGAGATGAAAAAAAATTTTTTCTTTGTGTTTTTTTTTTTATTTTCCTCGGTCGAGTATTTTTCTCCGGGAACGAATTAATCAAATTAAAATAATTTCTCTCAGTCGCAAATATTTAAACAAGTTAATTAATTAACAAACAAGGAAGTGAATAATTTATTAATTACATTAATACGTATGCCCTTCTCCTCTCTCGAGAGAGCTTTTCGTGAAAGCGTAACCGTCGCCATTGTTAACAGGCGAAGGAGAAGGAAAAATTTTTATTTTATTTTGTAATTAACTAAATGAATATCAGAGATTTTAATTATATTAATATTAATAAATATAAATAATTAAACCGTTTTAAAAGTGTCGAATATATATTATTTTTTAGTCGGGGTATAAATAATTAGATAGAGTCTCGAAGGAGCGTTAAAGAAATAATTAATTTCCGGCGTGGAATTAGTCGTGTTATTAACTAATTGGTTCTGTGATTTGTTTACTGATATTATGAGTATATATTTATAAGTATGAATTATTTAGTGTTTGGGTTGTGTGATTTGTTGGGTTGGCGTGGTTTGGTGTTTGTTTTAGGTAGGAAGTGTTGAGGTTGTTCTGGTTTGGAGTGTTTGGTTTAGGATTGGGTGTTTAGATGGGTTGTTGTTTGGTGTGGTGAGTATATATTGTCGGAGTTGGGTGGGTTGATGAGATGAGACACACGAATTTTGAAGGAATAGGTTTATTGAGGTAAAATATATTTACTAGACCAGTGAGGGACAAAGCACGGCCGGCCAAGGGTTTATTGACATGGATAGTATTAATACACCGCCCGCTACAATTACGTTTTGATGGTCGAGAGGTCTGAATTGGAGTTTACTTAGTAGAATAATAGACGCATAGTCTATAGAAGAAGCTAAACTAGCTGCGGCCCTCCCACTTTAGTTTATATCCGGCCCGTCAAAAAATTTTAAAAAAGATTGTCTACCCCTGTACTAGACTGTCGTTAAAAAATTAGTGCGGTCGTTCCAATAGCCGTTCGAGTTACTTCTCCGATTCGTTGGACTGTATTGACTGACTGCCGGTTAATTGTGTTCTCTGTTTGTATGGTTTGTGTTGACTCCTTCCTAACAGTCTGAATGCGTCTTCATGCCTTGTGACTTTTATTCGTGTCTGAGCGTGTTCGTTTGGTCGCCATATATACTAAAATTTTTAAATATAATACTATAATATATATTTAAATTTGGACGACAGCCTGCTTAAACAGATTAATAGGTCATCACTGAGCTAAATAAAAACATTTCGTGTAGCTGGTCTGTTTTAAAAGTTCCTGGAATTTGTTGTTTATATTATTATTTATCGCTTTATTATAATATTTATTGTATTTAGTATCAATATCGTTTGAAATCTTGCATTCAACACCAACTTCTCAGGTTCAGAATCCGCCCTGGTAACCGACATACGATCTGGACGTGGACTCAGACACATTCTATCTTCCAAACAGAGGGTGGGCAGATAAAACAACAACTAGTGGTGCCAACCTAACTCTCTCTCTGTTAAGACCATAGACATACATTATAACACAGTAGAATTGCTTTAAACAGAATAGTAGTAGTGTAACTGTAAACACACACAAAGTTAAAACGCGTAAAACGAGACCCGATGCTTTTAATAATATTTGTCGGATGAATAATTTTATGTTTTGTTTTATAGCCTAATAAATATTTTGTGAGAGTTAATTAGAAAATAAATTAAAAAAAATAAATTGAATTTGTCGGTTAGGAGAGATTGTAAAGCGGTTTTGGCGTGTTGTCCTCCGTGAGGGCGGTGATTTGTTTTGTTTGAATTATTATGTCACACGACTTGGAGGTGTGGTGGTGTGATGAGGGTGGTGGTGGTGGTGGTTTCGTTCGAACAAATCTATGGGAAAGCCTTTGAGACGTACGTGACGAGTAAACTGACACGAGTGATCCGAGCTTTTTATGGTAGACACGTGGTTTCCGTTTCTTTGAGCTTTTGGAGAAAGGCCCAAGAAGTTGGAAACTGCGTGTTAGATATTCAGCGTTTGTTGTGGTGATTTTCGGTTGGGGATGAAAGTTATGAAGGAATCCCGGGGAGAGCGGGAGGGAAGGAATTTGCGAGAGGAAAAGCGTAAAGAAAATGAGCTTTTAAACTGAGAACGTTTTCTGTTTTTATTTTTGGCAACTTTCTAGAATTTTCCCTTTCTCTTCCTCGCCTTTTCTCTTCCTGACGCGAGATTTCCAAGCAAATGAAAACAACTCGAGTTTACAAAAAGTTTTCCCTTCCTACCCCTACCCCACCATCTCCTCATCTCCTTCCTTCTTCCTCTTTTTCTTTCTCTCTAAAAACATCTCATTAGTCGAAAGGATTGTTAAGAGGAGACGAGGAAGAGATTGAGGCGTGGAAGCTCGAGATGAAGTTGACGATGTAGATCTTTGGATTTCACCTTTTCCCGGGGAGGTGGGGGCGAGGTCGGGAAAGAAAGAAAAGTCAAATCGAGTAAAACGCGGGGAAAATTTAAGAACGTTCAAGGAGCTTTTATTCTTCCTAGAAGTCCTTCATCTTGTTTTGAATAATTTACCGGTTTGGGTGAGATGGAGGAGGAGGAAGAAGAATGGCGGCGGTAAACACTCGAGACAATTTTGAATTTTTGGGAAAAGGGCTGGAGTCGGGAATAAAGGGCCAGAACATCAAAAATGGGTTTTTGAGAATTTGTTTACTTGTCGATAAATTCATCCGAGTGTTTGAGTTTTTTGGGGGGGCGCTGGACCAAGTTGATTTGTGTTGTCCCTCGCGTTTGGGTGGTTGTTCATCTTTCGGTAGCAGAATAACTCCGAAACGAATTTTATTGTCTCTTTCCTTTCATGCATAAACACCATTTTTGTTTAAAATGGTTATACTTCTAATTATACGCGATGGTGGAGAGGCATAATTGGCGTAACCACCGCCTTGGTCACGTTTTAATGATTCCTCTGGGACTGGACTCAATTGCTGTCTTGTGATTCGCTTACATCATACACACTCCCATCGAATTTTAACTTTTTCTGGTTGGAATTCAAACTGTATCACTGGTTTCTGTCTTGATCTGTTTATTTTCTTTACTGCTGCTCTGTCTTCATGGTTTTCTGCTTTCAAACCTTGCGAGAGGTTTGCGTCAATATTTCTTGTCGAGTTTGGTTGTAAATTTCCTCCGAGTGAATTTATTTATATATTTGGAGTAGTTCTTCCGCAAGAGGTAGCTCAATATTTCTAAACTGGAATTAATGATTTTTCCGTTTTTCCAATCCTTTCTGCTTTCTGTTGGGTTTGAGTATTTTCCTTTCCTTTGAATTTATTAGTTTTCATTCTTCTCCTCCCTTTTGGAGTAAGGACTTGTTTTTCATTTCGTCTTGGTATAGATGAGTTTCGTTTTTCATTGTCATTATTATTTTCTTTTTGTTCATTTTTCTTATTATTATTGATGGACATGATAAAAAGAAATGAAAAAAGGTTTTGATTGAAAAGGAAAATGATATCTCAGGGGAGGCAGTGGGAATTGAGAAAAATCATTTTTTATTTTTTTAAATTTCATTTTGGTTTGAATGGAGATTCGAGAAAATACGGCTGAGACTTTGTTTGAGGTCATTGAATGACTCGATCTTGTTTCTGTAGATGACCTAGTTTGAGTTGAAGAGCCTGGTGGCGCCGCCTGTCGTCATTTTCGCTAAGTTTTATTTTCCAATATTCTATTTGCAAGTGTTTCTGTTTCGAGTTTGTGTCTTGATTCTGTGTTCAAGTTTATAGTTTAGTTTTTATAAATTATTTTTGATGTTTTGAGTTATTTTTACCTTTCTGGGAAGTATTAATTTAAGCTTTTTGGTTGGTGGAAGATGAGGAGGAAAATGGCGGAAAGACGGAGATGGGAAATATGGTTGAAATGAAAACAGCCTGCAGCTCCATCTGTTGGCTGGAAAAGTGATTACTTATCACCGTTCTAAAGCTTATGGGATTCTATGTAGTTTCGAAGTTGGCTCAAAAGATGGAGCCACGGTAGGGAAAATTTGTTTTCTCGTGTTTTGGAGGACGAGAGAGATGGGAGGTAGGAAGAATGGAAGGAAAACCGAAGGAAAATCAATATGGAGTCACATTTCACTTTGGAGATTTGCCCTGCGATTAACTGACGTGTATTCGTTCTCCTGTTTAACCATGATTCAATTTACGTCGGAAAGATGGAGAGGCAAGGACGTTCTCTTGGGGAGACCCGATTCGCCTCCCCGCCACCTAAGAAACAATTTTCTTCCTCCTCGTCTTCTCTTCTTCTTCTTCTTCTTCCTCTTCATCCGATTCTCGTGTCAGAGCTTTGATGTTTCAAACTTTGGGAATGAAATTCGATTTCTTAACTTGATTTTCCTTCGTCGAGATTGTGGATAAATATTTTTTTTTGTTTTTCTTTGTCGTCATTTTTGTTTGTTTGGCTGTTGCCATTTTCGTTCGATGGAATACAATAAAGAGTTTGTAGCTGTTGCTCTCAATCATTTATTCGGTTGTTTGATGGCTTTATGCTGTTGGTTCGGGGGTGAGATGGGGGTGGAAAAGCCAATCGTAATTCGAATGAGCTTTGGTCGGGTTACTAGGACAACCGTAACGACTATGCGGGCTGGTAAAGGATGCTGGAGGTAGAGCTTTTGATGAATTTGCATTCTGACAAAAAGCGACCCCGAAATCGTAAAAGCTCGAAGCTTTCGCAATTTTATAACTTGTATATTTTTATGTATAAAATACAGTTCTTGGTTCTTTGGAGAGGAAGAAAGGCCAAAAATTAGTTAAAATTCTGGGAGGACGGTGATGAAGGGAGGAAAACAAAAATGGAGAGAGAAGTGAAATTGTGTCGACCTGTATAAATCGGTCCAAAAGTTTAATTATAAATCCCTTGTTTTCGGATGTGGAGGAAGAGGAAGAGGAGGAAGAGGGCGGAGGTGGGCTATATATTTTGAACATAGTCATTGAGGTTATCAATCGGAAATGAACTGCACGTAGAGTATGTAAAAGCGACAGATCTCATTAATGAATCAACTGATCCCTTGGGAGGGGAAGTGAGGCTGGGGAACGTGGAGGCACCTACATTTGTTATTTATTTTTTTGGTGGTTTTCCTCTTCAAATTTTTTAAAATAAAAAATTGGTCGGCCACAGTTTTGAAAATTTTAAATTAAACCAGTCGTTGGTGGTGTTAAACTCAACTTGAACGAGTACAATTTATTTAGGTGACTCTTGGTTGTCTTAGAACTGTGAGAAAGATGATTTGTGGAGTCATTTTGATCGTCAGAAATTTTCATTTATTTGAAAGGAACGTAAGAAGATTGGTCGTTGCGCTTTAATTATATGGTTGGATCGATTATTTTAGTTAAAGAAATTTCTTTTCACCGACGTTTAATGGTATTCAACTTCTGTTTATAACTAAGTAACTGTCGCTGAGTAACACTCCAAACCTTAACAGTGTTTGTTCTGTAATGTGTATTTATCTCCTTTTATGTGTTTGATTGAAATCAGGTCTTAGGTTCTTGAGTTTTTCAGGCACATACATCCAAACAAATGAAGAAACCAGCTCCCACTATTTTTTCAAGTATTTAAATTTCGTCCTAAAATCTTAACAACTCGAAGTGCTCTTGATTAGGCTAATTAATATTATTATTTGAGGCTAATTAATATTATAATTATATATATTGACATAAACTCTCCGCTGATAGCTTACTGTACGTAGCTTTCAACCCATAAAATGGTTTACTGTTGGGTTGGGTTCTCAAAAGATTTGTGAATGAAAAATAGCAAATCACTGTAATCGCGCCTAAAAATTAATTTTACTACCCCAAACGGAGGGAAAAATTTTGACTAAGTAACGAAAATAATTCCTTTTCTAATTAAAGGAAAATTAAATTTCGATTTTCTCGAGTTCGTTAAGAAGAAGGAGAAATGGAGGTGAGGAAAAAATCTGGGACATCCGACCAAGTTTCCCGAGAGCACATGCGCCTAATTAAAATCTGAGAACTTTAGGGGAAAATGTGAATTTATGAGAAAATTTTGTTTTTCAAAAGCTCAGGAGAGTCCAATAACAAGGAAACATAACCCAAAGGTGATGTTTAAAGCTGTGGAAAGCGAAAGAGTGTAGTGTCACCCGGGAACAAGTTGATGGTGACAAAAAACAGGGCCGTGAATGTGAATTCACTGACCGACTACCAGACAGTATGAATGTTTTTGGTGGTTTAGGAAAATTGTTTTTGCTACAGAAAAAAAGAAGCAGGGAATTCAAAAGCTGACACCGATTCAAAAGTTGAGTCCCAAAAGCACTTCCTCCTCGACGACCCCAAGGTAATAAATCCCCGAAGAAAAAAAGGGAAGAGGGCCCCGCCGCCGCCGCCGCCGCTGCCGCAAGCCATTTCCATTTTTCCTTTTTCTTCTTTTTTTGAAAATTAATTTGAGTTCAAGTTTTAACAAAAAGTTAATAAGCGGAAGCGAGGAAAACTAAATAAATTTCAGAGAATGTTGTCAACGGAAAAACAAGAAGAAGCGGCCGGGTTGGGGGTAGAGAGAGCGAGGTCTGGTTCCCGAAGAATCATTTGAATCATTTTCTTTTGTCCTTTTTGTCCTCCATTCTCTTAACACCCTTTCTTCAGTTTAGAGAAACTTTTTTAATTCAGTCATGACGAAATTAATAATTTTTGCTCAGAGCTTTCACCATCGAAGGACAATTATTCAAAGCACACGCGTCGCCATTAAGGAATATTAAGCGAGGGCCCAAAACAAAAAATATGGCGGCGGACATAGTTTGAGGGAGGGGAGGCAAGAAGAAATCTTTCCTGGAGCCAGCATCCGAGTAGATTTATTCTAAAAAAAAGTTTCTCAAGTTTGGAGGATGGATGGAGAGTTCTCACTTAATTGCCATTCGAAATGAAGTCTTGTCAGGTCGTGTCAAAGGAAATGGAAGATTGTAGTGCAGCCTCCTGTCCCCCCGGGGAAAGAAGATGGCGGAAAAAGGGTGAAAGTGATTTATAGGCAACAATATGGAGGCAAACTTTCACCCAAAGCTCTATCGGATTCTAATACCTTTGAATAAAGAAATTTACTTCTTCTTCCTCCTCCTCCTTCCCCTCACTCCTCCTTTGATTATTGATTGATTGATTGATTGCTTTTTTGATTTTGCGGCTCTGATTAGTCCGTGTAATGTTTACGACAGCTTTAAAGGAAGGTGGTAAAAGCCGTGATAAAAACGTTTTATCAGCTTTCGTCTCCTTTATACAGTGTTTCTTCTCCTCCCGCCCCATCTCCTACAGCCTGGAGTTAATTTAACTGGACAAACAAAACATGAAAAGAGACCCGCGGGAATGATGTTATCATTGACCTGATCACCGATTATGACTCTTTCCTGTGTTTTCGTCTGAATCTGAATATCGAAACCGGAAATGATTTTCAATCAGTCTTAGACAGTAAAATGGCACGAGACAAAGGTTTTAAGGGGGAATAGTGGCTACGACAGAATCTGAGACTGTAATGTGGAATTGAAAAGTTTAAATAGTTTCAGTGCGTTTTGTACAGTGTATATAACTTTACTGTATAACTTTTACATCATACAGTATACAAAATAGTATTACGAATCCTTTTCTATAATAACTTTTGTGTAACTTTGCATGTTTTCAGTTTGTATGAGTTACTATCTACACTTGAGAGGGTTACCATGTGTATAACTCCTTGATGATGGGCCTGCAAATTAATTTCTGTCTCGAATTTGGAGACAGGTGATAGCTAACTTTAGAACACCAAAATTAAAGCTAATGATAGGTTGTTCAATAGGTTCGAAATAAATTTTGTCTCAATGAACGGCTGTTGACCCCAAAATTCAAATCCTTAACACATCCTTTGCCTGTTAATCATCTGTTACATCCTTAGCTCGGAGTGTGTTCTTCTATAAGTTACTGTGACCCGGTATATTATTATATTATAATCACAAGAAGTTGAAGGCATGATACAGACAACAACCAAATCAGTTACAGGCGTGCTGGTTTTGTTAAAAATCACACGACCACATCACTGTAACTCATTCGTACAGGGGATTTTGTGAAGAGTATCTCGAGGACAGAACTGTGGGAAATTTTATTTAAAAACTAGAAAAACTCAAAATTTGTTTTATCGAAACCATGTTTTAGAAAACTGGAGCCTTTGGGTAGTTCTCCGTGAACAAGGTTTAACCATTTGAAGAATCGCTCGGAGACATTTTCTCCGGATCCGTTGCCGGGAAAAGGAACCTAGGTTTTTGAATTTTACGTATCCCTCCAGGACGCATTAAAAAAAGGACGTTGGTATATGAAAAAAATGGAGGGAAAAAAATTTGGTCGTTGTTGGTGTAAAATGTGGACAGTGTGGATGAGTGAGGGCGACATGGGAATTTTTTTTCATTTCCATGGCTTTAAATCAATAACATCGGGGGTTGTTTTGAACTTTCTCCTTGACTGCATCCCCATGACCTCTAAATTAAATTAAATGGATTTACCCCTAGAGGAGGAAGGAGTGTCGGAGAATGATTTTTGAAACAAGGCTTCGGTTTCGTGTCATTTTTAGCGTGTGCTGTTTTGAAGCTTCATTTGGTTTTCTATCAGCTTCTGTTTCTAATTTTGAAACCTGCAATTTCTGCTGTTTTCCAAAATCTTCTTTCTCTAATCTTCATCATTGACAGTTGTACACTTCGCATCTAATTTTTCTGTTTACGAGGTCACATAAGTAGAAGGAGGAGGAGTAGTGTTGTGGTTAACCCAATAACCCCAGGTTCTGGAAATCGTGGACATTTTTGAAATCCTTTTGAAGTCTGGCGTAAAAATGAAAAATGGCGTTTCTATAAATTTTTTTTCAAAATTATTGCACGGTTTTCCGGGAAATTGCTGTCCTCATTTGAGAACACCGGGATCTAAGGTTACCAACATTTGACTGTGGCTCATTTTGTTTTGATTGAAATTTCAATGATAAGTGTTTTGTGGCTTTGTTCTACGTCTTGATTATCTGCTAATTATTTCCCGCAGCGATACCTCCGACAGGATGTGAGAAAAATAATTCTTTATGGACCGTTGCAACTCATTCTGCTGTATCAAGAACTATTCTAGAACTCCTGATTACGAAAAAAATGACAAAATTGTATCTACTTATGAAGAAAAGATGGTTCCTGATGTTTAATCCCCCCCCAACCCCCCAAAGAAATAAGTAGAATATAAATCGCGTAGTTTAAAAATTCGCAAAATCGCATAAAACGAGACTTTGACTGATTATGATGATACGTAATAAAATGGTGGCTGGGAATTTAGTGCGCCTGCATTTTTGTGTTTATGCAATTTGTTGTTTAAGTACATCTGAAGTATAATCGCTGATTTGAAGGCGTTTCATCGACTTCCGGATACCAAAGGTTCAAAGTGTTACAGTCACGCGCACACGTGATTCGATATTCATCAACAAGCCCTCGTGGTTTATTAATTAAACGTTTAAAAATTAACACGACTTTGTCAATAAGAAGACGAGATGCGTTGCTGTTTTTTTGTGGAAATGCTTGTTAAAAGGGAAGTGGGTTAGGGGTGGCAATAAAACCGGGGTTGGAGGGGGTTGAAATAGTGTTGAAACGAGTTATGTATTATTAATCGCAACTGAACAATTTTTTTGTGTATAAAATGAGAACACGTTAACGGGTTCTGGCTGTTACTTTTACGGGTTTTAATATCCCCCTTTTTTCATCTTCCTGTAGTTTCGTCTGCTTTTTCTGCAGTAGATAAAAGCTGCGGAGGAGGAAAAGTTTAAGTGACAGTTTTAGTGACGCGGATAATCTCTCGCGCGGTGCTTTTGAAGATGGTTGTGGGTGAAAGATGGGTTAGGATGAGAGGGAAGTGTTTGTTTTATCAAAATTTTGAAAGAAGGAGAGATGAGAGGACCGGAAGTACGGTTGATGATGATGATGGGTAGGTTGGTTGGCACACATATGAATTAGGATTCGAGAAGATGGTAGAAAAGAATTTTTTTGGTTTTTCGTTTATCCGAATTTGAAAAGTTTATACAGTCAGATGTTGAGTGGAGTTTATAAATTTGGGTTTAGTATAACCTTGAGATTTTGTTTTTTCGTTTCCTAACAGTTTGGCTCTTTCATTCTGAGAATTTCTTTGTGGTTTGAATGTTTGATGAGATGGGATGTCAGGCTGATTCATAATACCGACAGCGCAAATGGAAGACAGTTTTTGATCTCTAAAGTTGTATGAGTTGTACGGATGTGTCTCTGTTAATGTTTATAAGATAAATACTCTGAGAAAGTGTGCAGTACTTATTAAAGTACTCTGTATAAAAGTGTGCAAAACTTACGAAATGACTATTAATATAAATTGTTTCCAAGAGTGTGCATTACTTTTGAAATAGTTTTTTCCCTGTGGAATATCTCTTTTCCCGTTGACTGTTAATGAAAATCATCTCCAAGAGTGTGCAATATTTTTGAAACAGATTTTTTCCATGGAATATCTCTTTTGAAGGAAACGACTGTTAGTATAAATTGTCCAAGAGTGTGCATTATTTTTGAAATAGGTCTTTTTCCTATAAAGGAAGTGAGTATTAATGAAAATGATCTCCAACAGTGTGCAATACTTTTGAAATAAATTTTTCCATGGAATATCTCTTTCGTTTGAGAGGAAGAACTGTTAGTATAAATTGTCTCCAATAGTGTGCATTATTTTTGAAACAAATTTTTTCTTTCATGGAATATCTTTTCTTTTTGAAAGAAATGAAAATTGTTTCCAAGAGTGTGCATTACTTTTGAAATAGGTCCGTTTCCATAGGATATCTCTTTCCTTTTTAAAGGAAGTATTAATGGAAATGATCTCCAACAGTGTGCAATACTTTTGAAATAAATTTTTCCATGGAATATCTTTTAAGAAAGAATGAGAAATTGTCCAAGAGTGTGCATTACTTTTGAAATAGGATATCTTTTCCCTTTAAAGGAAGTGAGTATTAATGAAAATGATCTCCAACAGTGTGCAATACTTTTGAAATAATTTTTTTTTCCATGGAATATCTTTTACGTTTGAGGGGAACAACTGTTAGTATAAATTGTCTCTAATAGTGTGCATTATTTTTGAAACAGGTTTTTTTACTATGGAATATCTTTTATCACCTCTCCTTCAGGTGTATACAGTATTCAGATATTTTCAAAACCATATGTTAGATCTATTCTCAACTTCCGGAGATCAAAATTCTTTTTATGATGATCCATCAAACCGTCTCGGTGATGGTTTATGAACGTTCATCCTGTTCTGGAACATAATGACCGATGAACGTTATCTCTCCAACCTAATAAAAATTAATAATTTTAAGCCGTTCTTGTTTTGGGCACGTAGCCATTATAAAAGTTCATAAAAATTTTTATAAGTCTCCCACCTCCTCCTCTTTCTCTACTCCCCTCTCCCGGAAAAATAATGAAAATTAAGCTCGTACCAAAATTACGAATTTTGAGAAAAAAGGAAAATTTTGACGTGTTCGTTGGAGAACAAAGCTTTCAGGGAGTTGGGGTGGGGGGAATGGAGATCAATTTGGAAGGATCAACTAAATGGGTATTTAAAATTTTTTCCTGTTGGTTAGGGGATGAGGATTTGGGGGGTTAGAACTAAAAAAAGATTTTTAAATGAAAGAATTTCGCAGTTTTTTGCGGTTGATTCCCACAGGATTTCTCACCCGTGTTCCGTTCCAATAGATTTTCACGTTTGTCACGTTCCTTGAAAAGTTTTAAATGAGCATAAATCTCTGCGCAACCGATAAATCCATTTAAAAGAGGATTGATGTCGGTAAAAAATGTCGGGATAGAGGAAGAAAGACAGGAAGAAGAGAGAGAGGAAGAGGGAAAGAATAGGAAAGAGAAATGGATGGCGGGAAATTTGGTGTAGTGAGTGGAACACATGTACCTTTTGAGGGAATCTGTAGTTTTAAAATGTTCCTCTCTCTCTTCCCATTATGCCTAATCAAATTTTCTTTTCTGTTTTTTCCTGTTGGGTTAACAGAACGTCCCGTTCAAAGGGAAAAGCGAGAGAGTTGCGGAAATAGAAATTTCGGAAAAGATGGATTCGGAAACATGTCATCTATTCAAATGAGAAGACAAACAAAAACAAGGATGCTGTTCTCGGGTGAGGGATGAAACGGAGGAGGTTGTTATGACGGCTGTTGATAATCAGCTCTGTCGCCATGTTTGTTAGTCTTGAGACTAGAACATCGTTCCTGAGTTTGTTTGAACGTTTTCTTAGGCGCGTGATGTTTTCTTTTTGTGTCGACTGGAGTCGGACTAATCTACCTGGATGGCTATCTAATATTTGTCATTGGCTGTAGGTTTGGTTCGCATATCTCCGAGTTCGATGAGCTTTCTTTGAACTTATTAACACGAAGACGTTAATTGGGTAGAGGAAACTGTTCCATCCGCCTGGTGGATTTGGGAGGTTATTAATTTAAAAATAAAAATAATTAAAAGCTACTTCAGATAATTTTTATCTGAAGTTGGGTTGTTGTCTTTTGAGGGAGGAACAGCCAGAACACGTGGCTTGATAAAGCTTTCCAGCTTCCTCTAACTTCTGCCACCACCAGGAGTGGATAAAGCTAAACCACTTGAAAGTTATCACCTTTGACTCATCTGGCAGTGTGTCTTCGTCTCTCAACTTCCAACTACAAGCTGTATGCTTCATTCTGTTTCTATCTTACCTCGCGTGCCTCTCTTCTTAATTTTGGACAAGATAAGAAGCGGAAAATTGGAAAAGTCACCGCGTTTTCTTTTACAGGAGCCACGGGTGCTTTTTTCGTTGACACTTGTTGCTGGAGTTTTGCATTTTTGGAGAAGAGGCTACGGGGTTGGGGATGAAAAGAAGGTGGTGATTAGGCGAAGACGTGAAAACGACTCGAGGTTTCGAGTTCTTTTGCTTTTAGAAAGTTTCCCGGAAGTAATTTTATATTTCTTTTGAGTATCCAGTTTCGAAAATTTTTCTTTTTGAGGGTATAGGGAGTCGGGGAGGTGTGAGGATTTTTTAATTTGTAGAAGAGGAGAATGTGGGAGGATTTTCCGTAATGGAACAAACCGTTGATACGTCGACCAGATACGTTTTAAATGAAATAGGTGACGTAAATGGAGACGTGGAGGAGAACCGATTTAATTTGACATAAAATTCTCTTCTCTCTGTCTTTCTACCCTCATCCGGGTCACAATTTTCGCCCCGTGTTTACCTCTCTCTTTCGTATCATGTCCCCCGGGGAACGACTTCGACATTAAAACGTCATTTTTCCTTTTTTCGATCCTTTGATTGGATGTCACAGATCTCCTGTCCTTCCTTCAAACCTTCAGGATAAAAATTTTTCTGTCTGACGTGATGTGACTTATTCCTTGGGTTTCGGTAATTGAATAAATCGATCACGAGTAGGTTTGGGAGATGTGCGAAAGTTGGATAACGCGCCGGAAGTTGCGTTCGCTTTTAACCGGATAACGTTGAAGGTTTATCATTGTTACTCGTGTTCTTATTTTTTCTCTCCCGTTTTCCCGTCCATCCTCTCCCGATTCTCCTCCTCGTCCCATCAGAGAAATGGAAATGCAATTGTTATAAATAAATTTCATTTAAAACAGAAAAGAAAAAAAAATGATTAAAAATTTAGCTTTGAATGTCGTGGAGGGCGTTTGCGCCGTGGAGTTTTGTTCCATGGTGGGAGGGACTCTGAATCTCTCGAAAGCTCAGTCGCGTTTCGATTTTCTCGTAACGAGACTTTTTTTTTGGTTTTTGTTTGAGATTTTTTGGTTTTTGAAATCCCTCCAAAAGAAACGAGAAGTAGTCGAAGAGATTCACAGAAAAGGAGATAGAGGAAAAGGAGGAGAAGGTATATAAGAGAAGAATAAGTTGACGCGCGATGGTTAATTATTAATTATCGGTTTTTGGATAAATTAGTTCGAATTAGCGGTTCGGTCATTCGAGTTTTGATAAGTTCAATGTATTGTTAGTGAGACGTTGGCTGGCATCGTATTTGCACCTGTCTGTGCTTGTGTGTACGTGCGTGTCCGTCTTTTTTGGTTCAATTTTCGGTTTCGAGTCTGTAATTGGTGTTTGGTTATGATGGTGAACGCGGACGGTTTGTTGGAAACCGGTTTTCTGGATTTGTTAACGTCAACATGATGTCGCTCATGAGGATCCAATGGGCGAATTACTTGCCCCAACAGTCAATAGAATACCTCCCGATGAGAAAGGCAAGGTAGTGATACGGAATGGAGGAGGACATATTGCAAGACCCGATGAGGAGCTTAATAATTCTTTCGATAAGCTCGGACTCGAGAAGAAAGGTTCCACTAAGAAGAAGACGTCCTCGCAGAAACCTGAGCCGGTCAATGGTTCGGATACCTCCGATGATGATGGAGGTTTTCGGCAGCCGATTAAAAGACCCAATTCGTTGTCGACGGGTGTGTCTTTGTATGTTCCTCCTGCGGCTCCGACGCGTCGACCCGCGAGCACTTATATTTCGTCTGGTATATCATGCATGACCCAGGTTAATTCATCCGCCCAGGGTGTAGTTCGTAATGGGACGTTACCCCGCCGACCGACAAGTTTGTACGCTAATGCTACCCCAAAGGTTGTGTCTAATTCCAATTCGTATTCTAGTTATCGTAGCGTTCCTAGTACTCCTCAGAATCCGAACGTTTCGCAAAAGTTCCCGACAAATTCTTCCGGTTTTCAAACGTGGGCTTACAATCAGCAAATCAACAGACGACCTGTTAGTTTCTGCGGTTCTTTAACACCCGGGAATTCGTACACGTGGAGTTCGAGCGTGAAAAACAGTTCGAGAAGACCTGTTAGCGTGGGTACGAACTTACCAACTCCTTCCGATTCAGGGTACCGCTCGCTTCCGTCGTCGATCAGTGATTATCAAGTGAGTTCGCGTAAAACAAGTCAAAAGACTGAACCCGCGTCG
The DNA here is from genome assembly GCA_016920875.1 of Columbicola columbae. Lineage (NCBI taxonomy): Eukaryota > Metazoa > Arthropoda > Insecta > Psocodea > Philopteridae > Columbicola > Columbicola columbae. The sequence goes on from JADMLL010000010.1 coordinate 5,905,987, forward strand.
TGTTCTCAGAGCCGGCGCCTATCTTTACCTTCTGCTCAAGCTCAACTACGGCCTAAATCAAGTCCAACCTTTCACGGTCTACCCTTCCGACCTTTCACGTGCGGACTATCCCCCAACGGAACTCCCATATTTTTGGGATGCACTCACCTTCATCCATCTCCGAGTCCGAGCAAACCTAGACCGGTGACTCCGACAACGTCGAAAGCTATTCAGCAGTTGCTTCTTCAGTCGCGGAACGGATTTCGAAGTCCCGATGATAAGATCGCTTTGTTCTTCGAAATCCTCGACAGTCAGGAAAGATTTGCCAAGGTAATGTCTGTTGAATACTTTTGTAGTGGATTGTAGGGTAGGAGAGTTGTTTGTCAGGCATACCAAAGGCGTTGTCGAGGTTGGTTGTTCACGCATCGACGAATTTATTGTTATTAACGACAGGTTTTTGGGCCGTACCTGGTTTGGTTTTTAATTTTGGGAGTTTTTGAACGGTTGCAAATACCGGATGTGTGGTGTAGTCTTGTACTAACTTGGATAACTGAAATTGGACGGAAGATTATCTCTCAAAGTGTGATAAAAATTGAAAAGTTAATCTTCGAGATTGATCAGAATTTAAATCTCTGATTGAAATACAACCCCTAAATCATTTTTGTTGCGGAAGTCACAAAGAAAGTGTGCGGGGGTTGGGGAGAGTGTTGAATATATAAATATTATACTAAAAATATTTTTTTTTACTTTTCAGGTAAGATTCCAGTTCTTGTTGAAGAGGAAGAGAGAGTGGTAAGTGGTTGGAGTAATTAATCGACCCGGTACAAGGGGGTTCAGTTCCGAAGTGAAAGACTTAGCCGAAGAGATAGGTCTTAGCTCAGCAAAAATGCAAAAATTTTGTCGGACGCCGTTGCCCAAAAGTCCGAAACTTGTTCCCAAAATAAATTTCCATTTCATTAACCCTCGGCCGTTAACGACCGACTAATCAACTTCCATCTCTGAATTAATAAGTAACGAGAATGTTAAATGTACGCGAGCGCGTATAAAGCTCATCGCTGTTGCGAGTGTTCGTTCTTTTTACGTTTCTCCAAAACCTGTGTCGGATGTATTAAAAGACTGCCAGGATGAGAAAGGAAAGGAACGACAGGGTTAGTCTCGTTGACTGGAGTAATAAAGTCCCGAGGAAAGGATCTTTCCCTAACAGGGGATGAGGGTGAAGGGGGTGTGCAGCATCTCGATAAAGTAATAAAAAAAACGGTTTTTAAACTTTTAAATTTCTAAGAAGAAAGACGTAAAAGAAAGATGGAGGAGGTAGAAACAAGGGCTTTGGTGACCGTAAAATATTTTTGGGCCGGTGTAAAAAGGTCGGCTGGAAGAATTTTAACAATGCAGATGCCACCCGTCACTTTTGATGGTGGCGTGTCCTTCGCGTGTATCACCTCAATGGGAGGAAGAGGAGGATGGTGATGGTGGTGGCGGTGGTAAGAGGGAAGAGAGAATGCTAAGGGATCTTGAACCAATTTTCTTTTGTTCTGAAGGTAATTTTTCTCCACGGGGTTTTCCTTTTCCCTCCTCCGCTCTTCTTGTCTTCCTCCCGCAAGCAATCCGTAATTTTTGAGGTTTCTTGGCTCATCGGATTTGTCTATTTATTCGGGGAGCTTTCCAAAAAGACAACAAAAAAAAGTTCCGGGTTTTGGAAATGGAAAAGTCTGTCGTCGCTGTCGTTTAGCATTTTCCTCCGAAACGAGAAAGTTTTTTTGTGTTTCGTTCATCCTCTTCCAGACAGGAGAGAGAGAAATACTCAAAAAGTTGGTTTACACGTGTTTTCAACTTGCACGTGTACTAGACACGACGTGCTAGAACTATCGCTGTGTTTTCTGATAAATTTTTTGTGAACTGAGTTGCGGTCGTTGTGCTGTAGACATTTTTTTGACTGAAAATCCGGAATACGAGTTATGTCAACAGCGAAAGTATTTGAATTATTTGGTGGTGAGGATGGCCTTGTAGGTAGGACAGACGTTGTTTTGGGTCATTCACCGACTGAATATTTAATGGGAATGACGGGAGTTGGATGCTGGAAATGGAAGGGTGGCTTTGATGGAGCGTGTTAGGTGGATGACAGTCATTTCAATGACTGGAAAAGCTGTCGGTGGTAGGAGGAAACCTCAAAAAAGTTTAAAAAATGGAATATTGATGGTAGTGAACAAAGAAATAGAATTACAATTAGCTAGAATGAATAATAATGATAATAACTACAAAAGACCGGAAGTTACTACATTTCAAACCTGGGTTTTGACCTTTATCTAGAGCCAATACTAACTGAAGTTGATTAACATAATTTATTTGGGTTCGTGTCAACTTGTATACCTTTTTAAATATATTCAAAGGTTGGCAATCTTGCAAATTGAAGTTAGGAACCTCTACAACACTATCTAATCTAATCTAATTCTATAAGAATGTCTTAGAGTCGGATTATGTTTTTCGCTGGTCCGTAATCTTAATCCTAATTCAACGACCTCCATTTTATTTCATAAATCATGCACATTTCTATAAATTATTTTCTCCATATATTAATATATTTTACTATTATATTATCTGAAGTTTTCCTTATTAATATTTTATTTGTCATCCGTGTGAGTATTAAGAGCTCATCCGGCTATCTATTTCATAAATACTGCACGCTTTTGTGAATAATTTTTCAAAAGTAATGCACACCTGGTAGTTTATTTTATAAGCTTTAAGAGGGGTTCTAAATATTGTTTTTCATAAATTCTGCACGCTCATTTTATTTTTATTTCCTGGTTTCGTTGTTTTGGTCAGGTCTCTTTTTACGCGTTTAATTAATTTTGAGTGTCCCTGCCCAGTGAAATCGATTTGAACGCGATTAATTGTTTAGACTCGCATAAAACAAAACCGCACGTTTGCTTAATTTTCGTTATGCGACCTCAAAAATTTATCTTCGAAGCATTAAAATGACTGAAGACTAGTTTTGGTCGGTATACACCGAATCAGGTTCGATAACATCCGTTTTTGGGTCGTTTTAGGTAATAAATAAGCGATGCGATATGACTTGGCAATTAACGCGCCTGAAAATTTGCATGTGATGGTGATATCGTGTGGAGCTGGGGGTGAGGGTGGAGGTGGTGGTGGAGAGCTTCATACTTCAAAAAAAAAAGTTTGAAAGGATGGAAGGAAGCGATGCGACGGTTTGAGGAAGGCGGTGGGCACGACAGAATCTAATAAAAAATTTATTCATAGGAGAAAGGAAAAGTTGAGGTTGAACAAAATTGGATACAACTTTGTCGAGATATTAATTTTCGATATCAGAATTTGAATGGCGTCCTCGACGGTCGTAGGAAGTGGTGGAAGTTTGTTATCTGCTTCCAGGATCGGATGGACTTTTTTTTTTGTTGTTACTCGCTGGGAGAATGGAGGAAGGAAATCAGGTGCGGAAGAAGTTTGTTGTTTTGAGATTTTTCCCACAGTCACGTTTTTTGGGGAGAACTGTACTTGATAGGATGTTGAGACCAAAAGCTCTCCTGACTTCCTCGGAGGAAAATAATAAATAAATAAATTTATATTTTGCTGAAATTTGTCTCTTCCAGATAAGCTGAAATGGAAATTTCTTACAAGCTCGAACTTTTTGTATTGAAGAAACTTATTTCATACCGTTTATTTTTGAAAGTGGCCCAAGTCCACGTATATTTTTTAGAATACTATTGAGTCATACTGCTTAATTCTATCTAATACCGTTAAATTCATAGCTCCTATCAAAATAATGGCAGTTATTAAGTTAATAATATGCGTTTTCTTATTGAGAATGGAGTTAGATCACTTTCAAAATTAACAACCAGATTCAGTATAAAATTTGAAGGTGCCCAAGTCCATTCAGGATAACTTAAGGTGCTTCAAATTGAAGAAAAACAACCAGTATCATTTATCATATTTTGATTTAAGTATAAATGGAGTTAGACCACTTTGAAGTACACGGTCTAATTATTGAATTAGCTTTAAAACTTACGTGTCAAGAATTATTTTATTTCCTCGGAATATAAACAACCTGAAATGCTTCTTTGATAAATGTGAGTTGTACATGTAAGATAAGCTAAAAAATGCAGTTAGGTCACTTTCGAAATTAACAACCAGATTCAGTACAAAATTTGAAGGTGTCCAAGTTCATTCAAGATACTTCAAATTAAAAACAATAATAATATTACTTCAACAGTAAATGTCTTGATTTAAGTGTAATTGGAGTTAACCCACTTTCAAACTTTAGAGTTCAATTATTGAACTAATTCTAAAACCTATGTTTCAAAAATTTTTGTACAAATTTACTCGAAATATAAACAATCTGAAATTTTTTACTGATAAATGTAAGTTGTAACTGCAGTAACCAAAAAAATGGAGTTAGATCACTTTCAAAATTAACAACCCGATTTAGTATGAAATTTGAAGGTGCTGAGTTCTTTCAAGATTCTTCAAATCGAAAAAAAATACAATACTATTTATCAATTGTAAATATCTTGATTTAAGTATAAATGGAGTTAACCCACTTTTAAATTACATGGTTTAATTAACAAGCTAACTCTAAAAGCTTGAGTATCAAGAATTATCGTAGAAATTCGCTCGAAATCTAAGGAGTTTAAAATTTTTTACTGATAAATGTAAGTTGTAATCGCGGTAACCTGAAAAAATGGAGTTAGGTCACTTTCAAAATTAACTATAAAATTTAAATGTGCCCGAATTCATTCAACATAATATAATGTGCTTTTCAAATTGATTAAAAATAACATTATTATTTATTAACAGTTAATATTTTGATTAAATGGAGTTAGACCACTTTTAAATTACCCAGTTCAATTATTAAACTAACTCTACAAACCTGTGTCAAGAATTATTTTATTTGTTCGGATATAAGCAACCTGATTGAAAAAAATTGTAAATGGAGTTGGACCTCTTTCAAAATAAACGGCTCATATGTTGTTGAAATGCCTGATTCTTTGTTCTCCAGCTTCCGGTTGAAAAAAGGGGGTTTGAACAAAGACGTCACGGTTGTGTACCTAAATAAGACGCTTCGTCGATAATTCATTTTATCTCTCAAGTGATTTTAAGAGTGACCTCTCCACCCGATCAATTATTCTCGTTTCGATTGCCTTTATTGCGACTCCGCCTTGTGAGAGGTCATTGAGGATTTGAGAGGAAGATTCTTCTCCGGGATGAGATTTGCCTGGAGCCGTTTTCGTTTCCTTCCTCTGGAGAAGATTTCCAATGTTCGGGTTTCACGCGTTCGACCCAGTTTAACTTGTTCTCACAATATTGACTTTTGCACCGCTTGCTTGTGTCAATATTTGAGGGTTAACGACATCAAATGATATCTCCTTAGTTCCTCTTTAATTTCCCTTTTTAATCCAATTTGTTTTTACGCGGATTCGGACTTACGCGTTGGAAGTAGTCTTGATAAGGGGATGGATGATGTGTCGGAGTCGTTTATGTTGTCTAGGAAACTTTTCCTGGAATTATGTTTAGAATGTTGGGGGAAAAGCTTTTGTTTAGCTTTCTAATTCTGACAGTTTGATGTTTTCCGGCGTTTCTCACGGAATTGTTTGTGTTGAACGCCCGTTAAACTTGGTCCCTTGGAAAATGTGAATCATTTGAAAATGCGAACTTGTCTCTCTCTGTTTTCTGTGGGTTTTTCCTCTCCTCGCTTCTTCTCTTTTATCGCTTGTAAAAAACCATAAAATTGCTAACAAACCCGGGGTTATTTAATTTTGAGGTTTTCTGTTCCTCGAAAATGGGACAAACAACAGAACAAAGTCTTCTGTTACAAAATGGCTCCCAACTAATCTCGGATTTGTTCAAACCGAAGAAGATTCTCTCCCGATTTTTACCTTTTAAATGTAGCCTTACCCTGCTCTCGGGGTTGTGGGACTGGGAGGTGAAGAAGAGGTTTTCAAAATTTAGTCAAAAATATTATACAGCGGTTGTTTATGTCGAAGCGCACAATAGACTTTAACCGCAGCCTGGAATTATTTAGAAGAAGTAACACAAAAACTCCTCAGGCGGCTTTTCCTCCTCTCTACCTTCCTCTCCGTCACATAAATTTTCCAAGAGTCGAGGAGGAAAGCAGGGGATAGAGAGGAAAATGAATTTGATATTAATATACAATCGTAGGTGAAATCGTGTCCGTGTGCGTAATTATTCATGATTTATATTTCCCTCCGGTATTTTCTCCTTCTCCACTCCCGTCTTTCCCGTTCCCTTTGTCCATTCCTTCCGGTTTTTGGTTTCCAGGTAAATTTTTTGACGGCCGATCGAGCTTTGACCCACTCCCGAATCGGGGATTTGGAGGAGAGGGTTTGATATAGGTTTGAATTGGTCGAAATGGCGCCAAAAAGTGGTTGTCGTGTCTTTAGGGAGGGAAATTTCCCTGCAAAAGTTTCTCCAGGCGGTGATTTTGTTTTGGTCAAACCTTCCCACCCAAAATGGCGTCTTTATAGCTTTGACTAATTGAGGTTTCGCCCATTAAAGAGGGAATTAATGCGAATTTGGTGTTGCGAGTCCTAAAACAAATTTTTTTGGTCGTCCAAATGGCTTCTCTAATCTGATCAACAGGTTCACACAACCCCCATCCCTCTAAGTGGCAATCAGGGTGCAAATGTGACTCAATTAACCATCCAATGGAAGGCTACTTCCACGAGACTTCTGTTAAGGAAATCAAATCCGAATTCCAGCAACCTTTCAAACAGCCCTTCCGTCATTTTCCCGAGGCTTTGGGGGATGACGGGGTAAATCACCTTTCCACCCTTAGCCCCGACTAGAGAGGGAGCTTTACGAGCGTGACATTTTATAAATAAATATATAAATCATAAATGTAAACGATCTCCCAACTAATTCAAGACTTGGAGCTTGATCGGGGAGGAAGATAGCTGACTGAGAGAGGAAGTGGTGGTGGCGGCGGGTGGGGGTGGGGGTTGGGGGTTGGCATAAGACAAGAAAGCGAGAATCTAAAACAATTTTGGTGTCCTTTTGAAAAGCCTAAATTTCTCGCAACAAAAGAATTGAGTTGTTGTTGTTTTTTGTTTCTTATAAATGACCGCCATTATTTTACATGACGCGTAATTAAATTCAAAAATTTTTCCTTTTTATTAACTGACAAAAAAAGTTAGTATATATGTTTTTTGTTTAGGGGTGGGTTTGGGGGTTGGGATTGAAGAGGATGAAGGGGAGCAATAAAATGGAATAATAGAAAAACTCGAAACGAGGTTTTTTTTTTCGTTTCCTCGTCTCTCCTTCTCTTCTGGGAAAGCTTATTGTTAGGCGCGTTTCGGGTTTTTAGTCTTTCCCTTATTACATCCGGTTTTTCTGGGGGATGAAACTTTGTACCGAATATGTTCCTACCTATTTAAATTGCTAGGGGATGATGGTGGAAGAAGTGAGAAGTTGTACACTCTCCTTGAAAATGTTTTTGTTTTCGGGTGTTGACCCACTCGGTTGGTAACCCATCTTCCATTGTTATCATTCTTCTTAAAGAAGACAAAAGACGAGGACTTGGGACAAAGGAAAAGCTTTTGGGGGAGGGGGTGAAAAGGAAAAATTAAATTTTCCGAAAAAGAAAAACTCGAGGAAGTCGGAAGTAGAACTGGAAATGACAGGTGGTAAAGTGTGTCTTTGAGTTCCTCGAGTCTAGAACAAGAGGAACAAAAGAAGGTTCGGGGTGGGGGGTAATGTATTCGATTTTGAAACAATTTACAGCGGAGAGGGAAAAGGTTTTGAATCAAAAACCAAAATGCTGGTTTAAAAATTCCGGAAGAGGTTGGTACACAGGGTGTCTAAACAAAAATTTACCCAGACGACTGTTTCTGGAGTGAGGTTTCCTTCTGAATGTTGAAGGTTTTGGCAGTTAAGAAACCGGGAAACCAATTAAAAGCGTAAATTAAATTCTAATCAGAGGAGAAGAGTTTCGAAAACCGTGATTTCCGCTTTTTTTTCTAATCGGACCAATTTTTTTTTCGTTTGTTTCAACCGGAAACTGTTGGAAAGATGGAGTAGCGAACGGTTGGAAACGTTTTCTTTCCTCGATTATTATTTCCCATTTGTCAAAAGTTTTCGTGGTGATATCGTGTGTGGCATGTGTGGATGGTTTGGTCGTGGTTATTTCAAGTGAACCATAATTTTTTTCCCCCTTTCCGTCCGCATGTTCCAGACAAGTTAATGATCTTTCTTCTCCCGCGTGCGAATTTCCTTTTTTCTTTCCTCTTGGAAAATGGTTTTAGATTGTCTTAGAAAAGCTGAAAATTTTAAACGATGTCGGATGCATTATTGCTTCTCGTCTTGTCGGTTTCCTGTCGTCAGCAGTCTCACAAACATGCTCGAAACCGGAAGAATTGGTTTCTTCCTTTTTTGGAAATGAGTTTGTCATGATCTCAACTCTTAAGTTGGATGGTTTCTTTGTGTATCGTGTTTGGGGCTGGTTAACAGGATTGTAACGTAGCCGTTCGCTGGGAACAGTGCAACTTGACATTCTCCAACTCTATAAAGATGGTCGTTTCCATTCGGTGAAAATAACGACGATTTCCAATCCGAAAGTCAAATATTGAGAAAGAAAGATGGCGGAGAGAGGAAATACAGCCGTGGAGGATTATCTAGAAGAGTTAAGCCCGTTTACATTCATTCCGAGGTTTTGGAGATAAAAATTTTTCGTTTGTGGAATAAGTCGGAGAGAAGACAAAGCGGCAACTTTTCATTTTTGTGTTTCCTTAAAAGCGTTCGGTTGGGGAAATTGTCACGGCGTTCGAATTCTCTCCTGTAAAGAATCAACGAATTGACATGATGCCGGTTATAATGATGCTAACTGCACTCATTTCAAAATTGGTCTTCACGGGTTTTGAAGAAGACCCGAAATCTGTTCGCGATGCCGTTCAAACCGTTCGCATTGTTATTCTATTAATAATCTTTCAAAATAGAATCGAACCGGTTTGGAATTATTGTTCCCAAGTTTATGATACTGCCTGTTCTCACCTCCTCTGATTTAGAAATAAAATAATAAAGTCGTTAACGGACGACGAATCGAAGAGCTAATCGGCGTTGCAATGTCGAACTGAATGAATGACTCGGAACGTTCGCTTTCTGGCAAAATGTCAAACCGTTCGAAAGAAAAAATTGTTTTGATTGAAGAAGAAAAGGAAACGAAAGTAAGAAGACGGAACCTTTTAGCCTCCTCCTCATTTTACTGTCTTGAAATCTCAAAGATTTTTGTCTCGAATTTTTCTGCGAACGCCAGGTTGACAGAATTTCTGACACGGAAATAAAAATTTTCGTTTAATAATTCATAGGTTTGAGTAGAGACGTGGAAGGAGAAGGAAATGTGAGTGGGAGTGACAGAGATGGGGTTGTTAAAACGTGTGGTAGGGTTTGAATTTTGGCGCCGTTTTGATGAGGGGATTTTGTCGTGGCAGGGAAAACGGTTTTGAAAATGGCGTCGTTCGTTTTGTTCGTAATTAACGGTTTTGAGTGGAGTTTTGGTTTTGTTTTAAACAAACTCGTTGCCCGGGAAACATTTTTGGATTTTGAGAATATTTTTGCAATATGGCGGAGGATCCAAAAGATTTTAGAAAAAGCTCTGAATTTCCTAACATCTGTGATGTCGTTTTTTGTTTTGTTTTTTTATTTGAGTTCCATCTTCCATGTCTCGTTTACTACTTCTTGTTGGGGGATTCGAGTCTCGATTCGTAATGGCGCGTTTCACGGTTTTTTTGTTTCTTCTTCTTCTTCTCCTTTTTTTTTCATTTGTCGTCTTTTTCTTGTCTTTCATCCTTTCTTTTATTTCCAAGAGTGCAGTATTATTGTTTATATAAATGGTTCTACGTCAGGCAAGAGAATAAAGTTTTGGTTTCAACGTGTCAGCGGAAAGTAAATGATCCTGGTAATTCGACGACAGCCATGTTTTTTTTAATCAATCATTCCGTCTCTCGCTGACATTTTTAATTTTATGCATTATCTAGGAAATATCTGAAGAATAAAAAATTTTCATCACTGAAATGGATTTTTTAGTTTTTTGGTTTTAGTACCGACAGGACTTTGCTGTTGGTAGTTTTCTTGAGAGTGAAGTGGTTTGTGTTGAGTTCTGGGTGTGATGTGTCGGGGTGAACCTGGGGTTGCTGTTTCGGTTATCTAAGTACTGCTTGGACAAGTCTTCACTTGCATTAGTTACTGTCTCTGTTCCTCTGTTCCTGTTTCTTCTTCATCTGTTTCGTTTACCTTTCAGTTTGTATTAGTGTCATATTGTAATAGGTGGCTGCGCGTGATTTTCTAGTCTTTAAGGTCTTTTTCCGACTTCTTTGAACTAGTCTGTAGTTCTCTTGTGTCTGATGCATTTCATTATCTAGTTAAAGTGTTCCTCTGGGTCCTTGAAAAGTTCTGAGATTCGTCTTTCATATCATTTTATTCATAACAGTGTGCAGTAATTTTGAAATAAATATGTAGGAGTGTGCATTATTTATAAAATGAATTTCTGGTATTGTGTGCATTATTTTTGAAATGGATTCTTGATATTGGTGTACTGATATTTTGAAATGGATTTCTGATATTGGTGTGCGAGTATTTTTGAAATGGATTCTTGGTATTGAATGTGCAGTATTTTTGAAATGGATTCTTGGTATGAGTGTGCAGTATTTTTGAAATGGATTCTTGGTATGAGTGTGCAGTATTTTGAAATGAATTCTTGGTATTAGTGTGCGGAAATTTTGAATTGAATTCTTGATGTTAGTATGCAGTATTTTTGAAATGAATTTCTGATAGTGTGCATTATTTTTGAAATAAGCTCCTGACGAGTGACTTCTCAGTCATTTATAGTCATTTTGTACTTTCCTGAATCAGCATTTTTGGTTTTGTTGTTTCTAAACTACTTTGATGTCCAGTTCTAAAATCTTTTTCTTTTAAATTTAGCAGATTAGGTATTCTGTCTGTCTGTCACTTCTCTCTACTGTTTGTGTTTTCATTTTTCTCTCAGGTTCTTGTTCTTGTTTTGGTTTTATGGGAAGTTACAAAATCTGACTCTCAGATTTTACCCTGGTACCGAATATGACATCATATTTTATCCTCGAGTTATATTTATTAAATGAAAATGGAAAATTTGGCGAACGGGCCCCAGAAGACAGCAGATAACATCCAAAATCGATTTATTTTTCTCTTATTTATGAGAGTCTTCGCTTTTCAGGACCGAAAACCGTCGGATAGGTGGCGAGGAAAAGGAAGATGTCGATGATAAGAAGTGGTGCGTGGGGAAAACTCCATTTTGTTTATTTATTTATTTATTTTATGCGTTTTCAAATAGACTTATGCCTGACATGAAAAGTTCTCTCGGCTTCATAAATACGTCAAGTTAAAGGAATTTTGGCCTTTTAGTTGTTGTTTCAAATTTTTGTTTTCGCCATTTTGTTTTGTCTGAAGAAGATTTGGGAGAAATTTGTTTTTAGTTTTTGTTGCTTTTTGGGGTAAGGAAACGAATCTATGCCAAAAGTAATGCACACGTTGATGGCGAAAATATTACACGCGTTTGTGAAGGGTTTATTTCAAAAGTAATGCACACTTTTATGAAGGATACATTTCAAAAATACTGCACACAAGAAGAGTCGACTTACAGATATGAAAGAGAACGTTGATTCCTGTCCTTCACCGACAACAGCATGGAACTGTTCTTGTGTTCGAATTTTGATACACGTTAAACGGTTAAATTGGAATGCGGAATACACGTCCACGTTGATGGGAAGGAAGTACGTCTCACGTGAACCGAAAAGGAGACGTTTGGCTGTTTGCTGTTGTTGTTGTTGATGCTATGGTTAATGAGTCGAGTATTCAAAATTAATCAGCGGAAATTCTTTTGGGAACGAAACATGGAAGAAGGGATTCCTTTTGTCGGAGGAGATGGTGTCACGAAAAGTCGGGATTAGAGCTGTGTAAAGTTGGCGCCCTGTTGGAAAAGTTAATCAAAAAAGGTGACGGACGACATCTTGTTTCAAGGGAAATAACATCATCTCTGGGCTATAATAATGTTGTTAATGTTGTCAACTCTTAATTAGACAAATGTTGATGATGGTTTGGGGGTAGTAATCATTGCTTGCATCCCCTCTCTCTTTCCCTCCCTCTCCTCCCACCTTTCCACTCTTGATGTCTTTCCTAATGAGTTTAAATCGTTTGGTTAGCTCTGTGGAAAAGTAGGCGGAAATTTGATTTTTTAAATGGAAAAAAAATTTTTTTTCTTCCCCCCTCCCAAGCGGGAGACAATTCGTCGGCCATTTTGAAAAGTGACGTCAAAGATTTTTTGGGTTTCATTATGTTGAGTGAGGTTTGTACAGGTTTGGTGAGCCTTCTGGTTGTTAAAGTTGATGAATGTTTTTCGGGAAGTAGAAGGAGGTAAAGGGAGGTGGAGAAGGGGGTAGTTCTTTCGAGACAATTCCTGAACCTCGTCAGTCATCTTGGATAAAAGATGGCCAAGGAGGAAAGGAAACAATTTTTCTTTCTCTCATGTTTTTGATAAATTAGTTTTTGTTCTTTTCCTTTGGCCTTCACTCCGAAGGGGTTAAGTTCCTCCTGAGGGAGGAGGAGAAGGGATGGAGGTACCTTTGAGGATTCAAAATTTGATTTTAGGAACATAGGCAATCCATCAATTTCAGATTCTTGTAATCTTTAATGTTTTTTTGGGGGGTGAAATTTTGTACCCACCTCCTCTTATCCTAACTTCCTTCGAGATAGGAAAGCTGATTTCAGAAGGCGGTGAGGGAATGAATGACGCACACCCTTCCTGCATCATCTATCTTTCCTATTTTCATTCTAATTGCAAGGTCGCTGGTTGTAGGCGTTAAAATGGATATAAATATTCCCATCCGCTCTCTCTTTCTTAACATAATTGAACACTATTTTTACCTGAGGTTTTGACCCAACAGAAAGTCCGAATCGGCCCATTTGATTTACGCCTTTAATAAAATCCTGTATTATTACAGCAGGAATTTATGATCCCAGCGTGTGCTATCTTTGGATGGTGGAAGGGGGGGAAGATTTTATTGGGTTTTTGTTTTTGATTTACGCAATATCAGAAAGAAACTCCCCCAAACCCCCCGCAAAAAAAAGAAGAGTAAGTTCTGGCGAAGAAAAGTGAAAATTATTGGACTTTTTGTTTTGTTTCAGGTAAGGAAAATCTCAAAATGGCGAATGTGTACGTGTGAACATCTGTAAGGTTTGATTTGAGATTCAGAGAATGAAATCTCCTCCGATTTTGGTGTTAAGTATGATTTTTAGTTAATAAGATGCTGTTGTAGGGTTGGGTTGGGTTGGAAAATATTGCTGTGGTTTTTTTTCTGTTTCATTTTGATGCGAAAACAAAAAACAATCATAAAAAGCTCTCCTTCCACAGAATTTATTTCACTTTTTCTTTTTTGTAGAGAACAGAAATTGTCTCCCTCGGTTTAATTTGTTTCCCTTTTTTGTCATTAATGGAACGCTCTGTTGTTTTTTTTAATGATGAGAAAAATGTCCTCTGTCGTTGAGAGAAAAAACGTGGAAGGAGACGACGAGAGAGGAAAAGTTAGGCGTCTTTTTAAATCCTTCGATATTAGCACCATCTAACGATGATTTCTTTAATTTCGATCCCTCAAATGACAGCTCGATCTGTGATCGTCCTCTGGAACTTTTTCCCGCTCCCACCCCCAATCAGAATTCTCGTGACTTTTTTTAGATTTCCCGCATCGGGAAACGTTTTTCTTCCTCCGTTTGCCTCTTTCGAGGATTCATACTTTTATAGTCTTATTAAAGATGGCGTCTGTTCGTACGCGTATCGAGAAAATCGAGCAAATATTCAATTTGTAGATTTAGTGAAGATTCGTAAGATCTTCCACACTCTGTGGTTGTGTTTGTTTGTCCAGCTGTTTCCTCACACTTAAAAGAGAGTGCGACCTGTGGCATGTCATGTGATATGAAATATTTTTGCAAATAAAAAATTTGCGACTGTTCTGGGGCTCCGGAGGGAAGGTTTCTTTATGGTGTGGTCATGCTAATTATTATTTATATTATTATTTATTAGTTTCTTGGTTTTTGGCATGTCTGACTTGATACTGGCGCCTACCAGCTGTGTCTGGTTTGTCTTTGTATTGAATTACATCGGAGGCCGGTTTTGGGCCAGCAGAGATGTTTTGAGTTTTGTAGCTCGTGAAAAATTGATTTTGCAACTTTAAAAATTCTTATTTCAAAAGTAATGCACACTGACTCGAATGTATCGGCGAATGTTAGTTTTAATCCGTGAAACAACTTCGCGAAGGGATTATGTTTGTAATTTACGATTTTAATCAAATATCCATTTCATAAATAATGCACAGGTTTAAGAAGTAGTTTAAATTCATGAAAAATTCAGTTCATAAGTACTGCACGAATTCATTAAGGCTTTATTTCAGAATAAATGCACGCTTTCCTCCGACGGATCCATTAAATAATTAACGCGTGCTCGGTGTGAGAGTTTTATTTCATTAATAATGCACACTTTGAGTATGTAAACGGGAGGGAAATAGACGGTCGTAAAGTGAGATGGAAATTCACCTAATTCAAAGGAAACTGGGAGGAGGAGTCGCACGAGTGGCGCGGACATGAAAGAGGAACATAAATCGGTCGTCCCTTGACGGAGGGCGGTAAGGGATGGTCGAAGGAATTTTCACGCTTTTGAATTTCCACCCCTGAAAAGCAAAAGGGAAGCGCGTTCCATTAATGGAAAAGGAAGAAAAGCGTTTTCCCTTCGACTTCCAGTGCGTTACGATCTGAGTAGGCGCTCAGAACGGTTAAAACGGTTCAGGTGTTTCACTAAATTACGTTTTTCTTCTTTTCTTTTCTCTTCTTCTTCTTCTTCCACTTTCCTCTTTCTCTCTTTTTTTTATTTTTCTCTTTTATTCTTTATCTCTTTTTTTCTTTATCATTTAGGTTTTGTGTTTATAAAATCACTTTCGTTTAGTTTGGGTTGTGAAAAACGGTTGAAAATGCGAACGGAGATTGCGTCGCGAGTTCATTCACGATTTTCGTATTTCCAATATGGCGAAAAGCTCCGCCTGCTTTGAAGTTTTTTAGTTTTTCATCCCGGTCACGTGATCGTTTATTTATTTATTTATTTACGTGTTATTAATTTTTATTATTTTTAATCAAAAAACAAAATCCCGCGATGACGTGATAATGATCCACTCCGAACGGAAAAATCCTCCGAACGGATTCCATATGGTTGGAAATCGGTATCGATCCGGACTTCCGCGTGCGTGTTTCCTACGACTCGTTTCCGCGTACACGTGTACAACGTTCGGAATTTTAATTTCCGGTTTCGGGAATCTTTGAGAGAGGAGAAAGAAAGGAAAAAAGGTTTCTTTTGGATTTTACGAATTTTTGGGTTTTGTGGAGTGTTGAATGATTTCAGGACTTCGGTTCTGGTCGTGGTTGATGTGAGTAAAGGAAAATGGTGGAGTGACCAAGGAGGAGGAGGAAAATGGTTGGCGGGGGGTGGAAGGTAGATTTTGAAGTGGTTGAAGTAACGCACGCAGCGTTTCGAAATTATGACCGTTAATTACGTAGAATGGAACTGACGGGAAATCTGAAGCTCTGGGGAGGAGGTAGATTGAGGGAGATTAGAAAAAAATTTTTTTCTTTTCGATTCAGCACCGGATTGGTTCCACCAAATAGGAATAAAGCTTTCACTCTTTGAACATGGAGTGAAGATTTATTTTGATGATCGAGGTTTACACGAAAAATTTTTGAAATCAAAGAGGACCGATGGTAGAAAGGGTTGGATGATGAAGATGATGAAGGTGATGATGAAAAGTAAATGTTTGGTGAAAGGGTAGAAAGGAGATATTCATTTGTTAAAGAAGTCAAGGGTTTAAGGGTGAAAGATTATGAAAGTTGAAAAACCGAAATGAAAGGGGTTCGAGATTGGGGGTTGATTTTGGGAAAGGGATACAATCCCGAAGGAAGTGGAAGTAGAAAGGAGTTGACTTGGAAACGGAGTTAATTGGATGACTGATCATTCGAGATAGTTAGTTAGTTAACGTTACGTTAAAAAGTGAAATCTGTACGTAAAGGTAACAATCCCTTGAAGTGGAGGTCAGCAGTCTTTTAATTATTGCGATTTGAAAATCTCAGGATTTACTGATAATTGTCGATCCTTTTATGTAAGATGAATTCTTCGATAGTTGTGCATTACTTTTGAAAGGTGTAATAACTCTTTATAAGAGTTTAAATTTAAATGATACCAGCATCAAAGTGTACAATGTTTATAAAAGAAACTCCCCATAAAAGTGTGCAATATTTATGAAACAGACTCTCTACAAAGATGTGCAATATTTATGAAAGGAAGTCTCTGCAAAAATGTGCAGTATTTATGAAACAGACTCTCCATAAATTTGTGCAATATTTATGAAGGAAAGTCTATAGAAGTGTGCAATATCTGTAAAAGAAACTCTCTATAAAAGTGTGCAATATTTATGAAATCTCTGCAAAAATGTGCTATACTTATGAAGAAACTCTCCATAAAGGTGTGCAATATTTATGAAAGAAATAAGAGCTATGAGCATTATAAATTTACACAGCCTTAGACTGCTCTAACAGTATCTTTATTTCATAAATATTGCACACTTTTGTGGAGCCTCTTTCATAAATATTGCACACTTTTATGAGAGTTTCTTTCATAAATCTTTGTTGAGAGTCTATTTCATAAATATTGCACACTTTTATGAAGAGTTTCTTTTACAGATATTGTACACTTCCATAGAGTTTCCTTCATAAATACTGCACATTTTTGTTGAGAGTCTATTTCATAAATATTGCACACTTTTGTGGAGTCTTTCATAAATATTGCACACCTTTATGGAGAATCTCTTTCATAAATAATGCACACTTTTGTGATGAGTTTCTTTCATAAATACTGCACATCTTTGTTGAGTTTATTTCATAAAAATGGTACACTTTTGTGGAGAGTTTCTTTCATAAATATTGCACACTTTGGTGCTGGTATCGTTTAATTTCACGATTTATTTATTAATATTGAGCTACCGATAACTCTGTTCACCTCTCTCAGCTATTTAATTGCTGCCAGGTCTCTTTTTACGCGTTCAAGAATTCTGAAACATGTGTCCCACGTGACCTTAAAGTTTTCTTTTTCGCAGTTTCCAGATTTTATTTGTAGTTTATACTCGGTGTTAAACAAGATCGTTAAAGGCAACGTCCCGAATCATCTTTTGTCGACTGTCTACCCTAAGATCCTGGATAAGAAAGATTAGTTTCCGGTTATCGTAACGTGGGTTAGCGGAAATAAATTTGTTTTTTGGGAAAAGTGGATGAGAGAAGAGGAAGATATAAAAGAAGCATGACACGAGCCGATAACTGGATTTAGTTAAAAAATTAAAACCTCAGAAACGATTTTTCTTTCCTCCTCTCTCCTGTAAATGATTTATTCCCAGTTTTTCTGACAATTACATCATCCTTCTCCATCCCCAAACGTCTAGTTCCCTCGACGGGGGATGAATATTGAGGAGGTTAAAAGGGATGGTGAGAGAGAGTAGAGGGTGGTTAAGAAAGGTAACATTAAATGCAGATTCCGTAACTCGCCGGGTAATTTCTGTGGGAAATTTTTTGAACCACTCTCGAGGAACGGTTTTGGAAAACAAAAACTTTTCCTACCTCCTCCCACCCCCAACCCCGTACTCTTTTGAGGGTTGTTTTCGTTAAGCTGATCAAAGGGGTGAAATTTTTTACTCGTTGAGTGAGCACGATTCGTTATTTTTGTGTCAGCGAGAGGTGTTATCGTGTTTGTTCTCGGATGAAGAGGGAAAAGTTGTGGAGGATTTTCAAAACGGAAATCACACCTGAGTTTCAGTGCCTCTCGGGATTCCAACATGGATTCGTTTCCGGTTTTTATTTATTTCTTTCGGGATTTGACTATTTCGTGGCAACGTCCTTTATCCCGACCTTAGTGTATCTTCAACGAAACTGTTCTAAACGCACCTGAACCATTCTCCTCTCGAGTTTGTGAAAAGGGCTAAGGAAATGGAATTTAAGAGAGTTAAAATTGTCTTTGGTGGGAGGAAAAGAGCGAAGAAGCATAAAACAAGGTTTTCGATAATTAATTCGAGAGTTAATATTGTTAAAAACAGTTTGAAAGGCTGTCGCGGCGAATAAAACGAGCGAATTGGAAGAATAAGGGTGGTTCGGAGAAGGCTGGAAGAAGAATTGGCTCTCGAGATATCGAGTGGTGGAAAAATTATGAAGAAAGAAAGACGGGAAAGAATAGAGAATAATTAAAATGTTTTCTTAGATGTAGACGAGAATAAAAGATGGCGGACAAATTATTGAATAGATAAACACGAAAGGGAATTGGATTTGGCAGGAGGAAGGAAGCCCTTTTTATTCCTTCAAATTTTCTTCCCTTTTTTAATTTTTATTTATTTTTTGATGAGAAAGGTTTTTTGGGTTTATTTTGAAAATTCAGGTTTTGTGTTTTGCTGGGTTAAATACCTGGAACTGGGTCTTTGTCGTCCGGTTTTGAATTAACGAACCTCTGAAAGGTTTGTGGTGTGTGGTATTTGGCTTGGTGGCTGTCTTCCGTTCGTTTGGTTTGTTGAGCTTTCTAGTTGATGAGTGTATATAGTAGTGGTGGTTTGAATCCCGTTTTGCACTCTACTCAGGGATACAGGAGGATACAAACTCGACCATTTGCATCCTAGTCAGGAACTTTAACCACCACACTACCCCTCCCACGTAGGGTGTATACTGATCTCTAGTCTTTGACTTTCTATATCCTGGAGGACTTTCTATATCTTGTTTTAGGAGAATGTGGTCTATGGTTTTTAGGTGAAAGAGTCTAGTGTTGAACATTGTGTTTATCAAAATGGCGGATGTCAGCAGTTATACTTCGTTTTAGTTTTTATTTCCTTTTGAAAATTCAGAAATTTAGATGTTTAAGTACGAAACAATTTTTCAGTTAGTTATTGGTGGGTCTGTGGTTATTGTTTATTTATTCGCATATTATTTATTTATCTATTTATTTATATTTAAGTGATTTATTGTTGAAAAAACTACAAGAAAGTCCGAACTCGAATGAAACGGAAGAGGAGAGGAAGAGAGAGAGATTATTTATTTATTTGCTTATGTATTTACAAATTTGTTATTTTAAGGTGACCAACTGTACTAATTTACTGAGTTCTGTACTATTGTTTCGCAAACGGTACTCTTTTCAAATCCTGCCAAATGCCAATTCAGCCAACCTACTATTAGTCAATGGAAGTAAAAGGTGATAACGAGGTTACTAAAATTAGATAGAGTTACCATAATAGATATTTGATTCATGTTATACTAGAACATAGCAAAGTGTCTAAATGTTCACATTGTCGTCTCAATAACTTAGGGTTAAATCAATAAAAGATAAATAAACAAATTAGTAAATAAATAAATAAATAAATAGATAAATAAATAAATAAATAAATCAATCATTTATTTATTTATTACTTTTGTTGGTATAAAATATGATATCGTAATACCAAAAAGTGTAAACCCTTAAAAATATATTAATATCAATACTAACCCAATACTCATAATAATATATCTCTAATTATCTACCATTCTTGGGTGTTAAAGTTTCATATTGTATACAATTTTGTTTTAGAAGAGCTAATACTAAAACTAGATATGTACTAATATATAACTCGATCGTGGGAGGAGTAGTGTAGTGGTTAAAGTTCCTGACTGGGATGCAAATGGTCCTGAGTTCGAATCCTTACACCCCCAAAAAATGTGAAAAACGGGATTCAAACCACCACCAAAACCACCATCAATACTAACCCAAGTAAACACCAAAAATGGGTTTCGTGTTAACCCAAAGAACTAAAGACTATGGGTTAGCTAAGAGTATTGTGAAACGAGTCTGAGTTTTTATAGAAACCGAATTGTAGTCAGCGGTGGGTATGGAAACGACCGGGGCGAGGATTTTAACTCAGCGACTCGTTCAGTCCACGTGTATTTCCCTTCCGTTACACCGTTGTTATCATCATCATCATTATTGTAAGCGTCGGTATAAATGAAGGACGACGGGAGGGATATGGGGGGAGAGGAAGACGTTAACGGAAAAAAGGGACGTTATCTCGATTTTTACGTCTTTCCACGTGGTAAATCCGTTTCGAAATCGATTTAGTTGTTGCGGATATTCGTCGATGTGCGTGTTGTTTGTCGGTTTGTTCGGTTGTCTGATTGTTTGTGTAACTGTGATAGTGAGTCTAAGATCGTTTCGATCCTTTTCTACGCTCGCGGTTACGTCTTTTGTGTTAGTTCTGTTCACGGTGTGCGGTTCTTCCGAAAATCGTTGCACCGAGAAATTATCCAGCGTTCACACCCTAAACGTATGTCAGTCCTCTTAAAATCGGTCACAGAGACTGAGCCCATTAATAACTCTCCAAGTCGTTAATAATTTCTCTCCTTTTGGGTCTTTATTATTTGGAATCTCGAGCGTGGAAATGAGGTCCTCTGGCTTACCGAAATTTCTTTCATTTAAACCGACACTGCCGTTCTTTCCTCTCTCTCGCGCTCGTCCACGTGGGACAACATCCAATATTTATCAAGATGGTAATGAAAGAGATTTTTCCCGGTCGTCACCATGGAGACAAAGACTGTTTTCAATCGGTCGAACATGTTAACACGAAGGCTTTTCCTTTTTTCCCCGGTCATTTAAGAGGAAACAAATGTTAGTTTTTGGTTTCGAACATCCGGCCGAAGGTCTAAATTTGAGGGTTTTTTACTTTATTTCATTTCCCACCATCCTCGGTGTTAGGTTTTATGTTTCCACGGAGTCGGAGAGAAATAAAAAGCTTTTCCACAGATCGTTTAAATTGATAAAAGCTTCAAATTCGCATCTAGCCCGTAGTTAATGGCATCTTTAAATGAAATTGAAACGTTTCGGAGTGTTAAGCGTCCGAGTCTTGATTTCAAGCTTTTAAAGTCCACGGAGACAAGTGAAAGCTTTCAACTATTTGTCTTGGGAAGGAAAAAAGGAAAAAATTTCTTTTTTGTATTTTCCCTCCTCCCAACCCCCGTCCCTTTGCTTGGATTCTGTAGAAATGTGTTTCTCGAAGAAGTTCCCTTAATGATGGTCTCTCCTTTGTTTCCTCTTCATCCCCTAACTTCCCTCGGTAATTGGTTCTCAGATTTTACTGCCTTCGTTGGGATGTTTACCCGACGTTTTTGATTTTGCTTTTATACATGTGACGATAAAAGTGATAAATCGGACGAGTATATATATAATCATAAACCAAACTCGGTTAGTATAACAAATTACTGAACATTTATCACATTTACCGGCTAGTTTGTAAAATTCCCAACTTGTAATGGGGATTGAATAAAAGTTTGCTTAGATTTTGAGTTGGATATTTTATCAAAGTAGCCGGTAAATGTGATAAATACTCAGTAATTTGGTGTAGTGCTTAAGTGCCAGATTAAGAAGTTATAGTCGCGAGTTCAAATCCTCCTTCCGTGTCCAGTTATATCCGAAAAGGGTATAAAACGGGATCAAAACTCAGCTAAACTCAACTATATACTCAGTAATTTGTCACATTAACCAAGATTAGTTGGTGATTATGAATAATCGCCGAGATTTATGTATTAGATGGACTGGAAAATATTGACCGGTTCCGGGCGTTACACGTAAGTTGTGATAAATTAGACGAATGTATATAACTGTATATATAGGCCTAATTATTCATAATCACCAACTAATCTTGGTTAATGTGACAAATTACTGAGTATATAGTTGAGTTTAGCTGAGTTTTGATCCCGTTTTATACCCTTTTTGGGTATAACTGGGTGCGGGAGGAGGATTTGAACTCGCGACTATAACTTCTTAGCCTGTAACCACTACACCAAATACCTCCCGCCAAATTGCTCAGTATTTATCAGATTTACCGGTTAGCTTGATAAAATATTCAACTTAAAATCTGAGCAAACTTTTATTCAATCCCCATTACAAGTTAGATATTTTACAAACTAGCCGGTAAATGTAATAAATGTTCAGTAATTTCTTATATTAACCGAGTTTGGTTTATGATTATATATATACTCGGCACTTAACCACTACACCAAAGACCTCCCGGCAAATTACTGAGTATTTATCAAATTTACCGGCTAGTGTGATAAAATATTCAATTTAAAACCTGAGCAAACTTTTATTCAATCCCCATTACAAATTGGGTAACTTAGATTGGTAAATGTGACTAATTATCGAGTATATATTATATATATCGAGTAGTTTATAAAATCTTCAGTCTCTACTGACGAGTTCGATCAAACTTTACTCAGATTCTGAGCTTCTGTTATATTCGCCTCTTGTTGAGAGGTTAACGGTTACCAACGTATACATCTGCTTGGATGTCTTGTCTTTTGTCGGGAAAGTGAGATAAGGGTGTGAGCAAATTTTTAAATATAATTTCCTACTAGATGCAGGTGATTTTATAAACTAGCCGGTCAATATGATGAAATACTCGACAATCTTATCACATTTACCAAGGTTACGTCGTGATTATGAACAACCGCCGGGAATCAGATATGATTTAACCTCATTTATCACTTTTACCGTAAGATGTATACAATTTTATTTTACTTTCTGTTTCATATATTTTAAAGAGTCGGTTTTTGTATCAACTGGAATTTATTTTTAGTTCGGCTGGAAGCTAATGAATCTATGGGAGTGGAAACGAGAGGAAAATGGGAAATGGAATCCCTGAGTAAGGTTGTTTGCTATCGCGGTTTCCGTCATTACGAAAGGGAAAATAATTTTATTTTGAATTTCCTTGGAAAAAGGGAAAATTATTATCATTATCATTCTAGTGAAAATGTGGATACAGTTTCCTTTTATTTATGTACATTTTTCTATTAATTTATGTTATGTAACCGGGTGCGGGGGTGTTTGTTCAAATTAATTGAAACATGTAATTCATTTGACATCATCCGAAACACCGTCATATACTCGCGTAAGCATGAAAATCATTTCAGTCAGTTTTCTTATACAGTATAGTACAATACAGGTTGCCCAATATAAATTACAATAGTATAATATATATTAAAATTGAGCTGGGAATTTTTCTTGTCTCTTATCAGGAATTGCTGTCTGTCAAATAAATAATTTCATTCTTCTTAACTCCTTGCGAATTTGTAAGAGTTGTTCTGATATTTATTTCATAAGTATTGCACACACTTCATAAAGAGAATTTGAGTGTAAAGTATTCTCAACTCTTGAAATGATGGATACTTTGTATAATATTTGCGAAGTAGATTATTCGCTAAATGAATAGGAGCTGGTTTGAATTTGTATTTATTCTAAACTTGACAAAATCAATCCGCGTAAAACAAAACCTTTGTACAAATCATACTATTTGCTCTTATGAGGTTTTATTTCTTTCATAAATTCTGCACACTTTAATTAGGACTTTGTTTTCCTTATCAGGCCATTTTTGGTTAAGTTAGTTTATTATAAATTTTTTAATTTAAATTTTTAACAATTTTTGGAGGTCTTTATTTCATAAGTAATGCACACTTTTTAGAAGAATTTGAATAAAAGTTTACTGAGCTAATAAAATAGATGTTCTGTGCAATATTTTTGAAATGAGTTTGAGTTGGTTTGAATTCACTTTTTATTTATTCTAAATGATAAAAATCAGTCCGCGTAAAACAAAACCTGTGTATATATCATACTATTTGCTCGTATGAGGTTATATTTCTTTCATAAATTCTGCACACTTTAGTTAGAAATTTTTTCCTTATCAGGCCATTTTCGGGTTGAGTTAGTTTCATCAGGAATTTAGTATTGAAAAATTGACCATTTTTGAGGTCTCTATTTCATAAGTATTGCACACTTTTAGCCAAAACTAAACTCTTGAAATGGGGCCTATGTGAAAAATTTTCGAAATGAATTCGAGTTGGTTTAAATTTTATTTTTATTTATTCTAAACTTGACGAATTCAATCCGCGTAAAACAAGACCTGTGTATATATATCACGTTCTCAGCTCTCATGAGGTTTTATTTCTTTCATAAATAATGCACATTTTGAGTAAGAATTTATCTTTAAAAAATGCACGACTCTGTGAGGTATTTATTTCATAAGTAATGCACACTTTAAAAGAGGTTCCATTTCGATGATTGTGGGCACTGACGGAGAACAATATTGCACATCGATTTCATTCAAAAAGTGGTTTACAGTGATTCGTTTAAAAGTGAAGAAATCTTTTCATAAATATCACGCCTTTATTTATTTTTATTTAAGTTTATTTACTAACCAATTTACTGTCGTCGTCTTTTTGACTCACTTTATGAAATTTTTGAAATGCCGGCGGACATATATAAATTCAAAAAGTTAGACGAATTCATGGAACGTAATGAACATGTCTTAATGATAGCAAAACATTGTGCAAGTTGCTAGCGGGTATAGAGTTGGCAACACTGAAATGTGACGGTTGCGGCATTCGGTTAGTAATGGCGTCAAACACATCAAGGAATTAGACCCGATTCGCCGTTAAAATAAATTTCTGTCGTTGTCGATGTGAGTTGTGCGGTGAAGTTGAAATTTTTAAAATTTCCCAAAATGGAAATGAAAGGTGTAAGGATTAAAAATGGTTGAGTGTGGCAGCTGAGGGATAAATGTCAGAGTTTTGGTGGGGGCGGTTGTAAATAGCGTGGAGAACACGTTCGTATAAATAGATGAAATTTTAAAAATAGAATCCTGGTGGAAAGCTCTTCCCTTCTCCGCGGGAAAGGAATCACTTTCATCTGCGTTGAAACAATTAAAGATTTAAAAATTACCTTTGGCGGCCATTTTCCTTTCGCACGTGACCCGGAGCAGAAGAACTTTATTTAAAGGGGGGGAAAGGTATTAAAAGAGCTTTCCCTTCCAAAGTAGTTCGGGGGTTTCGTGTTCTACTTCCACGTCCATTTTATCCGACTACGCCTTATTAATTTTATGTTATCGGTTTGAATTTCTCTCAGAGAAGGAAGAAACAAGGAGGAGAGGAAGAAGAAAAAAATTAATCTCTCTTTCCACCCCACCCCACCCCCAACATCCCCTCAAAGTCATTGAAAGCAGAAATAAAAAGAGCAGGAAGTAATAAAATGAAAAAAGTTGGTGAAAAGTTTGTTGGGTTGGCGTGACGTTAGGTGGTCGAGAAAGGAAGTCGTCGGGTAGGCAGGGGAAGTAGAGGAGGAGGGAAGAAAGGTTCTCTTCCGGGGAAGTTGGAAAAGTTTGGGAAAGCGTAACCGCGGAACTTATTTCTGGGGCTTTTCGACTCTTTAGGGAAACGCTTAATTCTTGCCACAGTCGAATGAAGAGACTCCGTCAAAGTTTTTGACATAACGACTCTGGCCCGGAGGGATTTGGTAAAAGGATGGTGGCTAAGGAGGAGAAGAAACTAGACGAATGGCAAAGAGTCTGAGACTCCGGGAAATGGCCTCGAAGCTTTCGAATTGAACTTTAGAAAAAAATGTTAATAACTTTCTTATTTATTTATGTGTTTATTTATTTGTATAATTAAGTTGGGTGCTTGACTGCTGACTGCTGAACTTGAAAGTTGGTAATTTCATTTGATTTAATTACTTCCACGTCTGAGATGGCTCTAATTAGAATTTTAAATTAAATTTCTTCCCTTATTTGCTTTCGAGTTTCCTCCGGTTTTCGTCGAGTGCTGGAAACGAGCTTTTTCGAGAAATGGGGGAAACAGATTTTGAAAGATTCAATAACAAAATGGCTTCTAATTTGAGAACTCGGATTAATTTAATTAATATAATTGAAGTGTGGGGCTGAGGGACGTCGTCTCCCATAAACCCGAAGAATTTAATGTCTGAAAGACTAAAAAGGGAAGGTCTCGCTCCTGATGACAATAATAACTAAAAAAAAATTTCTCAAAATTTAATTTTAGCTTTATTCCTCATAGATTATTAAAGTCCCCCCGCCATCAACTCCCTTTTTTCATGTTCGGGCACGAGCTTTATTATTAATTAACTCCGAATTTCTTTTTTTGATCTTTTTTTGTAGAATTTATCGCCGGAAACTCAAATTTAATTAAAAATTTCTTTTTTTTTCCCCATCCTTTTTGTAACTCACTTTTCATCGAGTTAATCCAAAGTTAAATCAAAACTCATTTTCCAGATTTTTCTCTTGCCCCCGCCCCCGCGCACCTCCCAATACCCCTCATTTCAATCTCTTTCCTGATGAAAAAGTCCTTTTGGTAATGAACATCCCTAAGGATTCATTTCTTTTTCGGTTGGTTCATTTCTTTCGTGGCATTAAATTTGCCGCTTTTGAGATGAGAACGATTTTATTGTTTTATTTATGAAGGCGGCGGTGGTGGTGGTGGTGATGGTGACTTAGCGTTTGTTTGGTTTTCGTCGTGGAGTCAGATGGCGTTTCTTATGCGGTGAGAGGGGAGAATCGCATATTTTCGGTTATTATTTAATATTTTGGAGTTTTAGAAAAGGATTCTTGTTCTTTATGGGGATTAGTTTGGAGAAATACGTTTTGTTGGTTTGATTCAAATCGCGTAACTTGGAAAATTAGGTGATGTTATCGTTGGAACGGTGTTTTTAAAGAGTTTATACTCGTTCGTGTGATAGTTGAACGATTTGAATTACTGTCGTTGAGTTTGAGTCGGTTACAGATTTCCTTTTGTGCGATTTTTTTGTATACTGAGGCTTAAAAGTTATTGTTATTATTAGTATTTAATATTTAAGCTGGTATTATAATTATATTATTAACTTAGTAAAGAGTTTTAATTAATTTTTGAAGAAAATGTTTTTATTTAAATTAATTTTTAACGATAGTGTGCAGTATTTTGAAATGGATTGTACACGATAGTGTGCAGTATTTTTGGAATGGATTGTACACGACAGTGTGCAATATTTTGAAATGGATTGTACTTGATAGTGTGCAGTATGAAATGGATTTTCACTATAGTGCGCAATATTTTGGAATGGATTTTACATGAGTGTGCAATATTTTTGGAATGGATTTTACACGATAGTGTGCAATATTTTTGAATGAATTGTACACAGTGTGCAATATATTTGAAATGAATTGTACTTGATAGTGTGCAATATATTTGGGATGGATTTCACATGATGGTGTGCAATATTTATGAAATGAATTGTCGATAAGCGTGTGCATTACTTTTGAAATTAATTGTTTATCAGAGTCTACATTATTTATGAAGGAAATATGAGTTGAAACTAAGAGCTAAATTCAGGTTCAGAAATCTCTACCCGCCATTGGTCAGGTTCATCAGCTAGCAGGAAATATCAACAACGTCTCTGAAGCCATGGAATGCTGTCGTGTAGTGTTTCTGGCGACAAAATGGCGACCAAACGGGAAAGAATTACAAGTAATAAGTTTTATAGGGAGGAGGTTTTTCAAACTGATCTGAATTATTGTTATTGTTGCTGTTGTTGTTAATGTTTTTAATGTCTGTTTCGTACGTTGTTAAAAATTTTTGGAAAATTATTTCTGGAAAACTACGAACTTTCGCTGAGTTGTCTTTTTGCTTCTTTGACTCAAACCGCCCGCTTGGCCTCATTTTTGCTGCGGTTTCGTTTTTGGCCGCGTCCGAACCCGCTTTAACTCAGATTTTTGGTTTTGCGGTTAATTAGTTCCGAGTTCCTCAGTTTTTAGTTTTTCCACCCGATTTTTCGTCTCCTTTCCAAACTGTTTTCCTCGCTGTTTTGGCGGGAAGAAGTGGGGGTTAAATATGGCCGACGAATGAGGGTCAAGAGATTCTTCTGTGGTTTCCTTTCCGGTTTTTGTCGTTCATAAATAAACACAATACTTTTGAGCGATGTCGAAAATGTTTTTGCTGAGGTTAAAAGTCAAATCGATTTTTGCTATGGTCAAGTCGTTTATTTATTTATTTATTTCTTCTCCTGTTGTTAATAATGATGTGGTCGTCGGAAGGAATAGTTTCTCAATGGTTCTACGTGACTCGGATTTCTTTAGTGGCGGCGGGAATGGACGGGTTGAGGGGAACGGAGGGGGTCGAAGGGCACGAACGGGCCTTAACTTCACTTAAACGTGAACTGATTTAGAAATGTCTTGTGTCCGCTAGTCTACCCGCCATTTTTTTTTCTTGTTCGTCATTTTTTTATGCTCTCATTTATTATTTGTGCAACCGTTTTGTTTTTCCGTCGTCGTTTCTACTTTTCGTCCTTCTTCTTTGTGAAGGGTTTCTTTTTACGCGGTTTGGATTCCAGCTTTCTTTTACAGTTAAGCGTTTATGTTAGTATGCAGACATAAATTTTAATGAAAGGTAGACAGGAACGACGATGACTTCTAATGAAAAACGAGACAAATAAGTGCGAGTAATTTTTTCTATCGATTGTGGATTTTTTTTTCAAAAGTAATGCACACTCTATGGGTGAATTTTTCATAAGTATTGCACACGATATCAGTAAAATTTATTTAATACATATTGCACGTCTCTCGATATATCATTTCATAAATGTAGGACGTTTTCGCGTATCGTTTCTTTCATAAATATTGCACACTTTCATGTAGAAGGTTAGGAGTCATGAATAATCCACAGAATTTTGTTTGATGTAATTTGATTTGATGTTTAGACTTAAAGAAAGTTGAGCTATAAAGCTATAACTATAAATATAGCTAAACAGCAGTTAGGGTTCACTGTTGAACTTTTTATGTATTTAACTACGGATTTATTACTTATCAAATTATGATCGGATCCTCTTTTTACGCGTTTTACTGTCTTGAAGTTTCCATTCTATATATTTGTGACTAAATTTTTATTTTTGTTAGTCCCGAGCTTTTAATGAAAGGACAAGGGACAGAATGTGAAAAGCTTTGAAAGCAATCCGATTTAGCGTCCTTCTAATCTCTCCTCCTCCTCCTCCTTTCTTTTTTCTTTTTTGTCCCCGGCTTTAAAAGCTCTTAATGTAAAAATTAATTGATTCCTTTTTTCTTCTATTTTTAATTTAGTTGATGATAATGGCCGGAAGCGAGAGACTTTATTTTGCGCTCCGAGAAAGATCCTAGTTAAACGGGTTTTTCGCTTTTTCAGCGGGTTTTGTGCGTGTGTGTGTCTCTCAACCATCCGCCCACATTCCTTCTCGCTCAACAGTTTGTCACCCACTTAAAGCGTGTAATTGTTTGTTTGAGCTTGGGCTCTGTTTGTGCCTTCGTGATTGAATTTCCGCTTCGGTCATGCGAATTTTGTTAAAAAGCTGCGGGTCGGTTGAAACGTCAGCGAAAACCCGGAGTTTGTTGTGGAGGAGGAGGAGTGGGCTGCGGATTAGGCTGGGGAGGAGTAGAGTCGTGAATACCTTAGCTAGGAACGACCTGATACGAAACTAGGTCATTTTTGGTGTCATGGTTGTTGTGTTGATTGCTATCTTAAATATTTGCTTTGTTGGTTAACCCGTCGAGATCATCATCTATAGCGAATAGAGTCGATTTCAGTTACGGATAATATTGCTGTCGGATTCCGGGTTTTGTTTGTGCCCTTCAAATTGACTACAGCGGCGTAATAACCAAAACATTAGCATCACTAACCGCTGGGAACATCTTAAACCTCGTCTTTTCACAATTTTCACAAATTTTTATACCTGAGGATATGAAAACGCTGTTGATGCTTTATAGCGTCTTACTAAAGACTATCATCTTGTGTTTGAGATTGTTTTGTCGATATCAGGAAGCACAACTTCATTTTTATTTATTGACATGAGTACATAAATCCTGTTGTGAAGGATCTTTTTAAAAATGTTTATCACTACATTAAAAATAACTTTAGTACCACCGAATATGTCAAAGATTTTCTTTTAGACTTTTAAAAAGACCGAGCAATTTATTGGAATTACATAACCTGAGGTATCTTCTTATAAAAAATGTTTTATGGGAAATTTGTTTCATGTAGTATGAAAGGTTTGTCTGTAGTCGATTTTGTATTAGGTGCAAAATAATGTCGGTTACATCAAATATACGTTACGGTAAAAGTGATAAATTAGACGAATTATATATAACTCTCGGCGGTTATTCATAATCACCAACTAAGCTTGTGAATGTGGGGAATTAATGAATATTTATCACATTTACCGGGTAGTTTATAAAATCTTCAACTCCTGGTGGTGAATTTGATTATAGTTTGCTCAGATCCTCGGCTTCTGTCACTTCATCTCATGTGATTCCTCTTGTTGGGAGGTTAGTTCGCTGTTACTGACGAGCATCTGACCAAACTTTGATTGAATTCGTCATTAGCAGTTGGATAGATAATACATTAACCGGTAAATGTGATAAATAGTTAGTAAATTTGTTAAATTTGCCGAGATTAGTTGATGATTATGAATAATCGCCTAGAATTATATATAATCCGCTGATTTATCACTTTTACCGTAAGATATACACGATACTAGCATTGCAAAAGTGACAAATTACTGAATATTTATCACATTTACCAGATAATTTATAAAATCTCTAGCTTGTAGTGGGGAATTTAACAAAAGTTTCCCGAAATAACGAGTTGGATATTTTACAAACTAGCCGGTAAATGTGATAAATATTTAATAATTTCCCCGCCGGAAGGTATAAATATATCTCTCTGATATATCACTTTTACCGGTATTTGTATTAACAAAGTAACAATAAATTTGTGATCACGACACGAATATTCCCTTCCTTAAAAATTGATTTGAAGTTGTGCGGTTTGAGACAAATGACAAAGTCAAATTTTTTTAGTTGCGCGAATTTCGCCACCCGAAGTGTATCGCGTAAATGAAAATCTGGGTAGAATTTTCGGGGGGGTTATGGAAGAAGAAAAGTTTATGTTGGTAGTATGAGAATCAGGGGCGTAAATTTCGAGGATGCGTGGAAGAGTCGAAGTTTGAAAACAGGTTTTGCCAACAAACCGTTAATTGAGTTCTAATTAGGACTTGGTTTTGTGCGTTCGTATGACGTGTTTCCTTTTTAGGCGCGACGATTTCATCTGTAACAAATCAAAATTTGTTTTGTTTTCCGGTAATTATTTTGTGAAAAGACAAACAAAAGAAAAAATCACTTCCAGGCGTACCTGAGAAAACGCTTCGAAGTTTTGTTTGTTTACGGATTTGGTGGTTTGCGATACCTGAAAAACGGCAGCGGCAAACGCCATTCACAGGTTATCGTGTTAATTGCTACCGCGTGAGATTCATATCAGTTGGTAGAAGTACTTTGACGTCGCTTTCCGTCTTTTTAAAAGTGAGGTCGGGTGTTTTTGAATTAGCCGAACCTGAAAGTTTTTGAATTTCCTTAGGCGCGGTTTTCCGGTTTGTTTCTGTTTTTCGTATGATGGGGTGATGATCGTATTCAAAGGTGAATTGTGTTATCGCGTTAGTTCGACTTCGAACTCGTTCTCCTCTTCTCTCATTTTAGAATTCTAGTCTTATCCGGAAGTTTCGAAATTGGAAAGAGTAATGGAAAACCTTTTCGTGTCCCGTGCTTCCGTTGATTGATCCTTTAAATTTGGAATTCCTTGATGGATACCTTTTACCTTTGGGACGTGAAGTGAAAAAACAAATGGAAATGGGCGAATAAAAAAAAAGGGAAGAAAGGATGAGGAAAAGAGAGAAGATGGTGGTCAGAGAAAGCGGGCGGAGGTTAGAAGAAGAAAAGAAAGTGATTCCGGGAGGTTCGGAGGCTGGGGGAGAGCCACTCAGTTCTGGCTTTTCTTTGGAAATATTTATAGCCGAAGCAGTCGACTTTTATTTCCAGCTAATCTCTTTGTATCACCGGAAACTAATCCGGAAAACAATTTGAAAATATTGTCATGGAAATTCCAAAGACCTTTTAATGGCCATAATAATTTAAAAGGAGCCGGATCATAGTTTAAGATCCCTCCTGCTGCTTCCCTTTTTCCTCTCTTCCTCCTCCTCTGTTGCAACATGAATTATGTTTGGTCGGGGGTTTTCCAAAAGGTAGAAGTTTCTCGGTAGGCATGTCAAGAATTTTATATTGCATAGCCCGGTTGTTGTTCCATCGTGCCTGAGATGTTGGAATATCGGATTGGGAGATGAATCAAAATCGAAAGCAGCTGGAAATTAAGTTTTCGAAATTTGTGATTTAAGTGAATTTTGTTTTGACATCAGGATTTCAGGTTCGAAAAGGATTCGTTTCCGGTTTTTTTTTCCCTGTGTAACATCTTTCGGTTTCCTGTTTTCGTTTTGGTCATAAACTTCCGCGAATGTCACGGATGCTGAACATGTGAATCGAGTTATAAAGTTATAATTTGGCTTTTAGTTGCGGTTGTCTCGTTTGACTGATTTTCACATAAGCTCTTGATCACGTGACAGTTGAAGTGAACCCAGAAATATAGTTTTCGATCAAAGGGCAAAATGGTGAGTCGAACTTGAAGGTGCTTTTAGTCGGATCGTCATTTGAATTTAAATTGTGGATTGGAGACTGTAAAAGCAACATGACCGAGGGAGAGGGTGTTAGGTGATGAGCCTTTCTTGCCTGTCTTTCCTTGGTGCAGCTCAGGTTCGGTCGTCTGTGAGAGACTGTAAACGCCATCAGTGGGGGCCGGAGAACTTGGCCTGGGCGGCATAGCCGTTATGGCTTCCGCCAAGGGCCTACGCCCTTACTCGGTAATCGGAGGCCTCCACACGTAACGAGATCCTTGGAAGATGCTCGGTATATTCACATTAATTTTCGGTTAATTGCTGAAATATACAGTTTTGAATTGGTGAGTTAAGAGCGGAGGCGGTTTCTCTGTCTCTCTGTCTTTAACTAATTTCTCACAATTGTTTGCTTTCCTGTTTACAGGATCTTCAGTCGGAGATAGAAAGCCACCGCGATGTGTTCAGTTCTCTTAACGGTGCCGGAAGAAAGCTTCTCGGGTCTCTGACATCGCAGGACGATGCTGTCATGTTACAGAGGAGGTTGGATGAAATGAATCAAAGATGGCATCATTTGAAAGACAAAAGCATGGCCATAAGGTAAATACTATTTTCTTCTTTTCTCTGCTGTAGCACAGTTTTTAGTCTGTTACACTAACTCCCGGAACAAATTTGAAAACTTTAAATGACTCTCCAACCACGGCGGTAACCGTGACTGATTAGTTCTTCAAAAATTTTTGTGTTTCAAGCAACTGCAACATGATTTCTAACTCGCGACCATTTTTAAAATGGAAATCATGCGGGGGAAACCATCTGATTAATTCACTACTTTGTTTTGAATAAATTTAATTTTGTTTGTTCTCGAAATTTACGGTTTTTACGTCCTCCCTCCCCCCCGAATTCTCCTCTCGTTTGCTTCTATACGCCCCTGTCATCCCAGCATCTCTCTCTCTCTCGATCTTTCGTGTCGAATTTTTTTTATTTATTTCCCCGGTGATATATTGAACCTTGTTTTAGAAAGTTTTTGTGTTTTATATATAGTCTGATGAAGGTAACTGACGGAGTGATGTTTGGAGGGTTGTGAAAGGAAATTTTACAAGGGATGAAGGAGAGGGAGGAGATGGTGTAGGTCTTAAATGAAGGATTTCATCTCGCGTAACAATTAGGGCTTTGGTTGAATGAACCTCCCTTATAAGCTCAATATTCTGTAACATATTTGGACTTTCATCAAAAGTGTGCGTTATTTATGAAATGGATTCTCCGTGAAAGCGTGTCGTTTTTATAGAGTGAATGAATGCTATGAGAAAGTGTGCAGTTTTTATGAAATGAATGTCTAAAAATTACGTAACTTTGGGGACTGTTTATATGATTAATTTTAGGGATGTGCATTATTTTGAATGATCTTTCTTGAGGAAGATTAGATTCTTTTCTTTCTCTTTTGGTTCTTTCATTTTTCTATTATTCCTTCCTATTCTCGAAATGCCTTTCCTTTTCTTTTTGATTTGAAAATATGCTGATTCATTTGCCTTTTCGTTTGTTCTTTTGCTTTTTGGAACGCAAAAGCTTCTTTTTTCTTCTCTCCTTTTTCTTCATCCTTTTTCTTTTCCGCAAAAAGTTTCGCGCTTAATTTCCGATTTTCCTTTGCCGTTTTCTTCGCGCGTTCTTCGCCTTTTTTTCTTCTCGCCATATTTCGCCTCGCCTTTTTCAAAGATACTTCCTTTTTCCCCTCCTTCATGCCTTCTCCTTCTTCTTTTCTGCTTTTCAAATTTCCTTCCCAATTTTCTCTCTCTTTTTCCATTTTTTTTCTTTTTTCCTCGCCGCTCTCCCTTTTTCTCCTCTCTCTTTTTCTTTTCTTCTCTTTCGATTTTTGTACTCGAGACCCAGCCAGGATGTGTTTAGCTTATTGTTGTATGTTCGGATTTTCTCCCTGGGTACTGGAAAATTTTCCCGCCAAAAATGAAAGATTAGATAAATCGAGGAGGATGGTAAACGATTTCAAAGATACCATGAAAATATTTTTATCGAGAGGAGGTGGATGACTGGATGAAGGAGAGAGAGGGGGGGGCAATGGCGTTTAATTATTAACATGAAAATGGTTTTTTGACGTGGGAAAACGTGTGATTTTCCCGATACGTGATGTGCGATCTATCTTTCACTCTTGATATGAAACGGTTCTCCTGTTGGAACAGATCGACATCGAGAGGGAAAATTTTTTTATTAACTCGATTTCGTTTCGAGGGAAAAGTGAATTTGTGTTCGGGGGGAAACCGTCAGAGAGATTTGACAGTCTTGGTTCTGTTTTTTTTATCTCACTTCCGGTTTTGTTGACTTTTTGCCACGTTAATGCCTGTGGTTTTTGCCTGGATTTTCTTTTTCTTATCCTCTTTTCTGTTGGTTCTGGAATTCGTGTTTTTTCTGAAGTTTGAGATCAGTAAATTTGTTTCTTTCCTTCTTCGAGGATGAAGACATCTCCTGTTTGAATATATTGAATCCTGAGAGTGGTGACCTATTTGTGTTCTGTTGGAGAGCTCTGAAGACTTGAGAAAACTTTTGAAAGACCGAACTTGTCTTGTTTAGTTTCGAGAAGAAAGTTTTTGATGTTGTAGGGTTCAAAGAAAATTGAAAAATGTGATCGAAATAGACAATTTTTTTATCTACGAGAAAAAGGAAACTTCTACCCCCTCTCGGCTTTTCCTTTTCTTACATCCCAAAAGTTGAATTTTGTGTTTTAAAGAATTCCAAACGGTTTTTCCTTTCACTTTTGGTTTCAATAAGCGACTTCAAAGTTATTTATTTATTAATTGGTTACTTATGTATTTGTCTTTCATCGATTTTGCCTCTGTAAATAAATAAAATCCTCAAATATTTGTCTCAGGTGTCGGTACGTACGTGTCTAAACTTGTCTGTAGTTGTTACGCTCTCTAAATAATAAATAAAAATTGCTGTCGAAGAAACTCGCGTAACGTGAGAAGGTTGAATTAAATGGCGACGTTTGTTCGTCAAATTTTTGTTAATCTTCGTTTTCCCTTTTCAGAAACAGACTCGAAAGCAATGCTGAACACTGGAACGCTTTACTGTTATCCCTTCGTGAGCTCATCGAATGGGTCATCAGAAAAGACACGGAATTGACGGGTCTCGGACCCATCGGTGGCGATTTGGCGTCTCTTCATAAACAACAGGATGATCACCGTTCTTTCCGGCGACAGCTCGAGGAAAAGCGACCCGTCGTCGAAAGTAATTTACTCAGTGGAAGACAGTACATCGCTAACGAGCCCCCGCTATCCGATACGAGTGATAGTGAAGGTAATGATTTTGAGAGTGGTGGAGGAGTATAGCGAGCGTCGTCGGTAATTGATTGGGACACGTGGTTTCGGGTTGAATTGGTTCCCACCAAAAATGGAAGATGTTAAAAGACGCTAAGTGTCTTGTTCTTGTCTCTGTTATCGTGTATTTTGGGCGAAGGGTAATTAGTCTTTCTAGGAAATGACGTAGAAAAAGTCTTTGACCCATTAATTCCGATTAATTATGTACAAATAGGAAAAATAATTAACGACGAGTGGGATGAGTGCATTCATCTCAGTTTTAAGCAGAAGGATTTGTGTGATTCAAAAATTTTTCTCTCTTAACAGCTGGCCGCGAACTCGACGGCGATTCACGAGGCTACAGATCGGCCGAAGAACAAGCTCGAGAGTTGACTCGATGTATACGGAGAGAAGTGACAAAGTTATCGGAGAAATGGAACGCTTTGATCGATCGCTCGGATCAATGGCAGAGAAAATTGGACGATAGTCACAGCGTAAGTGGAGGAAATGAGTTTTCTAGAAAGAATGAGAGAGGAGAGCAGAAAAAATGGCGAAAAAACCGAAGAATGATGATGTGGAGTCGGGGGGAATATTAAAAAATGAGAATTTATTTCGGAGTCGTCATTTAATTGGATCGCCTGTCGAACTGTAGTGTAAGGAAAAAGGGAAATGGTTTGACGACAGCGAAGGAGGAGAAGATTCACGGAATTTTTATCAAACGCGAAACGGAGACTTTCCTACTTAAACGGTTCTCTAAAATACGATCTAATTAAAGCGGAATGGAATTCCCGGCCATTTTTTCTTCTCTCTCTCTCTCTCTACTTTTCTTTTCTTTCTTCGTATTGGTTGGTTTTAATATCGTAATATTATATATTATAATCGACAGAAAATGCGAATATTGGTGAAAGGCATCGAAGACGTATCCACCCGAATAGCAGCTCTGGAAGCTTCCAAAACTCAGTGGCCTGTCCCTGCGGATGCATCTCAAGCTCCCGAACTCCTGGTTGCTCTCCGACAATACAGTGAAAATCTGAGTCCTCTCGCCCGCGTTGTCGATGATCTCAATGACCAAACTGCTCTCCTGTCAGCCAGTAATGTTTTAGTTGCACATTCGACAAGAGCTCGACTTGATGACATTAACATGAGGTGAGTCTTGGAGAAATTTCTATCAGATTCCAATCCAAAACCAGACGAAAGCTTAAATTATTGGTTTCTGTTTTTAGATGGAAACTTTTGCAATTGGCCGTTGACGAAAGATACAAGTTACTCTCCGACTACGGAGAGATGGAGGTTTGGGTTTATTATCTGCTTCGGTGGAGACACCTTGGGAAAGAGCCATCACAGCTAATAAAGTGCCTTATTATATCAAGTAAGCAACTCACTTCGAGGTGGAAAGTTGAATTCTAACAGTCAAACTCCATCCTCTAAACGATTTCTATCTATTTGCAGTCATGAGCAGGAGACAACGCACTGGGACCATCCTAAAATGTTGGAGTTGATGACGTCACTGTCTGAACTGAACGAAATAAGATTTTCAGCGTATCGTACCGCGATGAAATTGAGAGCTGTTCAAAAGAAATTGTGCTGTGAGTGGTTTAGCCTGTAAAAAGCTCAAATTAAATTTCTCGACCTTAATTGGTTTCAAATTTCCTTTGTCTTGTTGTAGTGGATCTGATTCCATTGTCGGTCGCTCTGGAAGCTTTCGATAATCACGGCCTTCGAGCCCAAAATGACAAACTTCTCGATGTTCCGGATATGGTGACAGTCCTTCGTTCGATGTATGAGAAAACGCCTGAGAAGAGCGAAAGGTTGAATTTACCTCTGGTTCTCGATCTCGTCGTGAATTGGCTTTTAAATGTATACGACAGTCAGCGAACTGGACAGATTCGAGTTCTGTCATTCAAAGTAGGAATCGTTCTCCTTTCCAAAGGTCATCTCGAGGAGAAGTATAGATGTAAGCTTCCTATCCTAAATAATTTGATGTCTTTAGATCGCTTTAAAAGTCCCAAGTTTGACGTATATTCCCTTTACAGATCTGTTTAGACTGATTGCTGATCCCTCTCGATTGGTGGACCAGCGAAAATTAGGCTTGTTACTTCACGATTGCGTTCAGTTGCCGAGGAATTTGGGAGAAGTGGCAGCTTTCGGCGGCTCGAACATCGAACCATCCGTTCGATCGTGTTTCGGTCCGGATAAGGAACAAATCGAAGCCGTTCACTTTCTCAGCTGGGTTCAGCAGAGCCGCAAAGTTTGGTTTGGCTTCCAGTTCTTCATCGTTTGGCAGCCGCCGAGGGAGCTCGACACCAAGCCAAGTGCAATATTTGCAAGGACTACCCCATTCTCGGGTTCCGCTACCGGTGTCTCAAGTGTTTCAATTTCGACATGTGTCAGAATTGCTTTTTCTCCGGCCGAAAAGCCAAGAATCACAAGCTTAATCATCCCATGCAAGAGTATTGCACGACTGTGAGTTGAATATCCTCCGTTTTTAAGAATCTACGCCCCTGATTTGGTTTTCTACGACGTTTTGTTTTTTTGTTTCTTTTTAGACAACCTCCGGTGAGGACGTGAGAGATTTCACTCGAGCTTTACGTAACAAATTCAAGTCGAAGAGATACTTCAAAAAGCATCCACGAGTCGGATATCTTCCCGTTCAGACTGTTCTAGAAGGTGACGCGCTCGAGTCTCCCGCTCCTTCTCCGCAACATTCGATGCTTCCACATCAGGAAATGCATTCGAGGTTGGAATTATTCGCTTCACATTTGGCGGAAGTTGAACATCGAAAAAGAAGCAATTCGACCCTGATTCGTGAGTAGACGTGTTTCCCTAAAAACCATCTCACGAAGATGCGCTAAATGGTTTCAACTGTTTTCCTGTTAAAATTTCAGGGAAGACGAACATCAGTTGATCGCACAATATTGTCAGTCTTTAAATGGAGGAGTTGGAGATTCTTCAGTTCCTCGAAGTCCCGTACAAGTAATGGCAGCCATCGATCAAGAGCAGAGAGAGGAATTGGAAGCCATGATAAGGTTCGTTGAGTGTGTGATTGTTTCCTTTGGAGACAGAAAAATGGAGGATGGAAGCCTTATTCTGTATTTGTTCAAATCCACAGAGAATTAGAGGAAGAGAATGCGACGTTACAAGCAGAATACGAACGGTTAAGATGTAAACAAACCCCTGGATCGACACCTGAAGAAATCGGTTTAGGCGGTAACGACATGATAGCCGAAGCTAAACTGTTAAGAGAGCATAAAGGTCGGTTGGAAGCGAGAATGCAAATCTTAGAGGATCACAACAGGCAGTTGGAAGCTCAATTACAACGATTACGACAGTTGCTTGATGAGGTATGGTGGATGATGTTTAGAAGTAAGAGTGAGAATAGGAAACCTAACAAACCTAAACATTCAAATTATTATCTTCCAGCCTGCTGGCAACTCTCCTTCCAAAACTGGAACGTTACAGACTCGTTCAGTAACCGCTTCACAATTAGCAACAGACTCTCCAGCTAAAATCAACGGACATTCAGGTGGACCAGGAGGTAGGGTATTGTAACATCTTCTTTATATCGACCTCCCGTGTCTAGGGAATGATCTAGAAGAGGAAATGTTGTTTAAGGATTTATTAGAAAATTTGTGTTTCGGTTATGAGGTGAAGGGAAATAATGTGTGTCATGTAACGATGTTAAAAGTAACATTTTCTCTTCCTAACACACTCTTAGATGATTTAACCGGAAATGGATTTAAAATTTGATTACAAATCTCATGTTTCAAAGTTGAGTTGGTGTCCATCCCTCTGTGTCAACAGATAAATTATTTTTTTCTTGTATTTATTATGATAACATTAACGAATTTATTATTTTATTCAGGGGGAAGATGGGAGCGGCCCTTGCCGCCTCCGCCCCCGAATGGCCGCATGCCAACTTCCGGTTCGGCTCACAGTGTTGGGAATTTGCTTCATATGGCAGGTGCGGTCTCTCTTCTCTCACTGTCTCTCTCTCTCTCTCTCACTCTCTCACTGTTTCTGTTGTTGTTTTTGTTTTTCTTTTCTGTTTTGTTTCTGATGTGCTGGCTTATAGTTACACCCCCTCCCTTTTCGAAAATGGACGGAAATGAAAATTTTTTTGAGCTTATTTTGCTTTTTTGTTTTGTGTTTTAAACTCACTAATTGTTCAGTTTGGTGGCTAATTTAGTTTTTACTATCTCGAGAAGACATAGTTGATTGGTTTTTGTGAAAGATGAGTGGTAGAGGGAAAATGATGGCTGGAAAATTTGAGAAAGATGTGAGAATCGTTTTAGATGTTATCAAGAAGAAGTTTTTTTTGTTTGGTTTTTAAAACCGAACACGCTTGCGATTGCATTTTGAAAAATTTTCCTGGCATGCTGCTGCAGATTCCTTTTAGGTTTAACTAATTCTGAATGCGAAATTAGAAATTTAAATTTTTTGTTACTAATTTGATAATAATTTTGATTTGTTTTTCTCTTTTTTATTCTAACCTTAAGGACGTATTTAAGGTGAGTCTTTATCATTTCCTTGGTGTTGATATTGGATTAGGACATTTATAACTTCCGGTTTTAACAGGAAATTGATTTTGGTTTCTTATTGAATTATGAGTTAGTTTGTCATGTGTTCATTCTCAGTCTTATCTCATGATCATCTACTTCCATCTTTCTTGCACTTTCCCTGTCTTTGGTTGTTTGAAATGACTGATTAGTTTGTGTTGTAAGGAGTTTGACGCCAGAATGCGTGACTTGTGTTCAATGTTGAAGAATTTTCCGGAGAGTTGGATCCTCGTCATCATGTGCGGTCTCTTGAGTTTCTTGGGTGTGGTCTACTACTTCTGTCTGTCTTTTAGTATTCAAGTACATCGTTTTTCTTTGTCAATTTTCTGTCTACATTTTCCTAATTCTTCCAGTTCTTTTCTCTCTTTCTGTAGTGCTATGTATAGTTGAAAACAAGGCCTGACTGGAGTTATGTTTCCTGGCGGTGTGTTTCTGCTTATTTCAAAAGTATTGCACACTTCTTTGAAGGTTTCATTTCATAAATATTGCACATTTTCAACGTTCTTTCATTTCATAAATATTGCACACGCCAACGTCCTTTCATTTCATAAATATTGCACACTGTC
Source organism: Columbicola columbae (assembly GCA_016920875.1). Classification (NCBI taxonomy): domain Eukaryota; kingdom Metazoa; phylum Arthropoda; class Insecta; order Psocodea; family Philopteridae; genus Columbicola; species Columbicola columbae. Next base: position 5,946,800 of record JADMLL010000010.1, read on the forward strand.
AACGTCCTTTCATTTCATAAATATTGCACACTTTCAACGTCCTTTCATTTCATAAATATTGCACACTTTCAACCTTCCTTTCATTTCATAAATATTGCACAACCTACAACGTCCTTTCATTTCATAAGTATTGCACACTTTTCAACAGTTTTTGCCTCCTGTTTTTCTCTTCTTACTTGATCTTCTCTTCTAAATTTGTCTTCTGTCTTCCTTTTCTCTTTTTCTCTCAGAAGGTTTTAAAAGGATCAGAGGATGGTTGTTTGTGGTGGTTATGAGCGGAGAGCAAAAGAGTGTGAAAGACGAGGTCAACCAGGGTCGAACCAGAGTCTCATATTCAAACATCAGGGAGCCTGTCCTTATTCATCATAATATTTAGGGACAGGACATTTAGGTTCAGGCATGGTTACCAAAATACTATCTAGTCTCACTAAATATTTACGGGTACCAGAAGGTTGTTTGTCGTTTCATAAATACTGCACATTAAACTTTTCCTTTTCCATGTTCCTGTTCTCTCCTTGGGGATTTTATAAAATGAACAACTCCATCGGAAGTTATTTATGTATCGACCTAATCATCTGCCAATGTCACAGGCTATCTTAGTAAAAAATTTTTTTCTGTCTTACAGGGGACGTTAGCAGAGCCGTTGGTGAATTGGTGAGCGTGATGTCGGCGGAAAGCGACGGGGATTCAGGTCCCGAAAATTAAGGCCCAAGTCAGATCCGACAGATTGCCCTTCCCTGACTGCCGAAGATAATATTTAAGTAGCAATATTTCTTCCATATAAATATATAATAAATACGTCGAACAGAACTGTATTTAGTAGTGAATAATTTGTTAACGACTCGCAGAACTATTCTATGAAAAGAAAAAAGTGCTTCTCAGTGAAAATAATCTTTCTCGTTCTTCATTTTTGTTCTTTTTATCTTGTAATCAACGAAGTGATCGTTTCTTTTGTTTCTTGTTTTGTTTTATAAATCGATGGGTGACGTATCGTTTATCGAGAAAAGTGTTAAAGGAAATAGCCTGTAGGATGATAGGTTATTGTTTGTTTTTTGAAAAAGCTTTTGGAAAATATCAGGAGTAGACATATCACGTTGGATAAACCATATCGGAAAGACGATCCGTATCAGTTTGATAAATTTTATTTGAATTCAAATCATTTTATGTATACTTAAAACAAAAAACGTGGTAAAACGGATTCCTTTAGAAAAATCATTACCAAATCCATTTGGAAGATCACTTCCAACAGTATGGAGGAGTTGGGTGTTGATTCAAGATGGCGTTTTGAGAATGCGTTTCCCGTTTTTAAGCTAAAAATCAATTTGAAATACATAAATATCGATAATTAGTCGTTATTTAGAGCGAATCTTTCATGCATTTGTAATTTTTCTTTTATTTATTTTAATTTGTTTTGATGAATTATTATTGCTACTTTCCACAATCATTTTTTTTTTAATATTATAAGTTTAACATGTTTTAACAATTTGAGTCTAGTTGAATGAGTAAAAAATTTTTTCTTGTCTCTTTTAATGTCTTTTTATCCTTTATTAAAAGAAAATATTGTTTATTAGGTTTTCTTTGTTTTGAATTTTTTCTTAGATTCTGTAACGAATCGATCATATCAATTTATCATCGTGAGGAAACGTCGAGATGTCTAGAGTTAATGATAAAAATTTTTGTTATTAAATCAGGTCGTAGTTGAGTTATTTGAAATAAATAAATAAATAAATAAACTCGTGTTTGATGTAAATGTTTTCTTCTGTACAAATTCTAAATCTTCCTGATTTTGTTAGGTTGGCAAACTGCAGCTTTTGTACTCTTTGGCTCTCCCAAGAAATGTTTAGTTCTGGCCTGGAATATTATTTAATACAGTGGAACCTCTCATGAGTTTAATCAGGAGTTTTACTCGTTATGCGAAACAATTCTTTTTCATATAAATCAATTGGTAACAGAATAATGCGTTCTAGACCGAACCAAATACCCCCGAACGAAATTTATGTTTAGCATTTACTAACCCTTTTAGTGCCGGAGCCGGCTGTAGCGGTTTACTACTCGCATTGCTGAAGAACTCTATTTGCTCGTAATACGTTTGAACTCTTTGTGGACTACCTTTTCCCTATCGCTTGGAGGTACCGAAATCTAACATAAACACCGCCGACACGTTCTACCTGCGGCCCAAGTGGCTGTGGCGTTGGGCCCTTATCCGACTTGTCGAAGACGTTTTATATAAACTGTTTGGAGACTCTCACGAAATAACGTCACGATGCTGCAGCAAGACGTAGGGTCAGTTAGTTTCTCCTCAATTTTGTTACTGCCGTTGTTTTCCAATAAAAAAATTTTACACTTTTACAATATATAAATATAAATATGACAATTTTGTTTCAGCAATGTTATAACAATTGTATAGTTCGAAAGAGAAAATCCGTTTGGTACCTACCGTGTACCTTCAAGTTATATTTTGTTTTTCTTATGTAATATTGTTTATCTTGTTACAAAGTATATACTTTATAATAATTGACCCGTATAAAATTATGATGAAAAGATAACTGTTTGTATGTGCAACAGATCTCAAATTCATTTCATTTACAAACGTTTGTTTTTTGTGTAATTTTCAAAGAAGTTCGAAAAAACTGTTGTCATTCTTTAGTTCAGGATTTCATCCACAATATGCAGCTTTTTGAATCATGTAAATATTATTTCTGATTTGGTTTTTACAAACATTTTTCCGAACCCTTGTAAAACTGTGAAATTCGGCCGGTTTCGCATAGGCACCACTGTTTTGCCCGGCACTAAAAGGGTTAAACATCAAAATACATAAAAATTGTTGCAGAACAAAATAAATAGCAACAGATGTGTACATCATTTAACATCACAATTGTCTGATTTTTTCCATTTATAAATTTCAGTCGATTGTTCTCCAACAATTTCAAATTTAAATCTTGTTTTTGTGTATGATGTCAAGTCAGTCATGTTAATCATCATTTCAAACCTTCAGACCTAGGCGAATACTAAAAATATTAAGATCATAACCAATAAAGACCTATTGAACATCTCACTCACATCCGCGGAAATTGTTCCACACCTTCAAACAACAAGCGCTCAACTGCTAAGGCAAGAAGGTCTGGCAGGAGGCAAAAGTTGAAACTCTTCAAAAACCAAAACTTCGAGGCATGCTCTGATGATAAGTATAAGTATGATATTAAGTTTCACTTAATCTACCCTTAAACTAATGTCGAGACTATACTCTTAACCTTAATTATTTTATTAAAAATGTTTATACCAAAGCAAAATTTAAAAAGAAAATGGCGGTTTGAATAAATTTCAGTTTTGTATTGGTTCTTTAGGATGATCAATTTGCCGACCAGTGATATAGTACAATCAGAACATGGTGGGTGGTGTTTATTGTTTAGTCTTTGGTGGCCTCACTGGTCATGTCGACTGAGATAAATTTTCCGTCAACATGAAACAACACGTTTAAACGCTTTTCCACCGGAATTTTCACTGATACACGTTCGATATAAGGAGGCGCCTAGTCGTCGGGGGTTAAAACTTTGGTTTCAACTTGTTTATTTGTGCATTGTTTTTGTAAAATCCGTGCTAGGTTTCAGTCTAAAACCTTCCACGCTATCATCAACACTTCTAAGTACGTCATAAGCTGGAGAAGTTATGAACATTTTATCTTCCTCCCGTTTCTTATTTATCTGTATGAGTCTGCACTCAACTTTAAACAATTTCAAGTCAGGTCCTGAAGGCAATCTACTATGGAAAACTTCTTCAGATTGTTTGTATGTGTATTTGTTTACTAAATAATTTATTTTTTTTTGATTAAATTAATTATCCAACTGGTGTAATCTTTAATTTAGAAATCAGAGATTCAAGAGATGTGGTTCATTCTTCCTGTTGCTTTGTAAGCAACTTCAAAATCTTGTCTTGTTTGCTCACACACGTCTTGTATGCATTTGAAAAGTTTTTATTTCTTTTAAAAGAGGGCGTTAATAGTTTTTGTGATTTGATTATAATGAATTAAAATTTAAGTATATGGAAAACGTTTTTTGCTGCAGGAATTTAGGAAGGAACAAAATCTTATTTACACCGAAATCAGTGTAGTTTTAAATTTAAATTGAAAATGGGTTGAAGTCAAATTATTTTTGTTCCTAAGGACAAGGATCTTTGGGTTGTTGTTGAGAAATAATATTTTTCAAGTTCCTAAGACCTTAGTACTCAAACTACGGCCCACCAAGCTCTACGGAGTGGCTCAGTGGCCCAGTGACAACCGATTGCTCATTGTTAAGTCTGAGCTCTGGAACATTTTGGTTGACCAGTAGGAAAGTGTTCGAGCCTGTGCTCAGATACTGCTAACATTATTGCTTCAACGTATCTTTATACAGAATATACATACAACAACAGACTGGCAGATGTACATAAATGATGCCCTGAGGCTGGACTTGTAAAATCTTTTTGGTAAGTCGTGTGGCCCAGCCACAATGGAAATTTAGAAGGGAAAAGCTTAAGTACCAAGGACCTAAGAGTATGATTCACCTCGAAGGTGAGGTGTTTCGTCCAGTCAACCAAACACCCCCAGGAAGTATAAGTCACCAAAGCCTTCCAGAACCCTCAAACCCATTTCCTCATCTGCACTCTAGTGAAACGTTGAGTTTCACTAACTAAAATGGGTAACCATGGAAACAAAATATAAACAAACCAGTAGTCAAAATGGCTGGAGACGAAATCAAAAACAAGAATAATTTTCTGATGTCAATTAATGGACAGATACACTCGGCGTTTTTCCCTTATTTCGATGATGTCTACTGTAAATACAGTTTCGTTTGTGGACCAGACTGGGTTATAATTTCCGTGAGTATAATTTACCGATGTCTTAACGCTCGAAACAGAACTGGTATCATCACCTGTAGTTAATTGCTTCCTGCTGTCTGTCAGAACAGTAGGTTGTTGCGCATTATTTGTTAACTGCTGTCCTCTAAATTTATTGTTACCATCATGTTGAAAATTCTTGTGCAACGTCGAATCACGTCGGAAATAATTCCAAGGACGCGTTTCTCAAATAATCACTTCTTGGAAATTTTCCTGTTTTGACTTGTTTGGCGCCTCCTCCTACGGGATTCTAAAATTTTCTCGTAAACATTTTCACTTTCTTCTCTGATGTTGATTGAAATTTTTTAAAAAGTTTCTGTAGTGATAAACCTTTGGTTTGGGTGTGACTCCAATTTTTGACTGCCTAGAGACATTTTAAGAGTTTACTTGGATTTGATCAGTAATAGTGTAATCATAAAAAATTATAAAATGGAGTTAGGCCCCTTGCAAAATAAGCGATCCGATTCATTCGAATGAATGACACGTTTATCTGAATCCGTTGAGTTTCCTTTTCAAACCGAAATTGGGAAGTGATTAGTTCTAAATGGAATTTCCTATCAGTCGAAATGACTACATTGTTATATATAGACCCCCGCCCCATTCGTAAATTCTTTATTGATGTTCTTAAAACACTTTATGTCTTAATAAACCGTCTTGTGTCTTCAAGGTCATGTCTGCCTCATTCCAACCATTAGCTTAATGGTTTGACTGATATTGTCATTTCTCGAAAAAGACATTTGGTCACCGATTGGAATTTTTATTGTTTTAAAGAAATCTGACCAAATTGTTAACGGTTTTTGAATGAAACTTTCGACATTGATGATTTCAGGGAGTCGAAGAAGGGATTTCTCAAATTTCAAAGAAAGGACGGGATGATGAGCAATTATTTATCTGGAACCTTCCCTTAAACATTGTTTTCAAAAGTACCAATCCGTTTGGATGTAAGTTTTTGAATAATTTGAACCGCCTGTCTATAGTTTGATGAGCTGCCACTCTTTCACTTCCTGCAGTATCTTTCAAATTATTTGACACAACCCAACATCAAATTTTTGAGTTAAAATTATTTTAAAACTCATTTAAGGGCCTCAGTTAGTGATAAGTGCTTACGGATTAGATGTATTTGGTAATGAAGTTGTACGGGGCTATGGAGTCTGCCACGTACCCATTGGTCCAGGACACAATGAGAAGAAGTAAGTACCGGGTAACCAGTTCAGATTTTTCCCAACTTAGCGGTAGTAGTCTTAAATGGGACATTGTTTCGTTGCAGGATTCCAATGTTCGTACCTGAATCCAGTTCTATAATTCAAAAATTCACGTCCTGGCTCACCGGAAGGCGGCCAGAGTTTATTGATCCTAGAATTCTCACACAAGGAGATGCCAGGGAAGGTATTTTATGTTTTAAATGAAACAACAAAACCTGAACTTGTTATTTCATTAAATTTATTTCAATTCTTGGGAGTGGAAATTTAAAATGGCTTCAATCCTCAGTGATATTCTGCCATGTTAGTCTACTACTCGCTGACATTTTTACTTTTGCCTTTTTTTTAGTTGCCAAAGTTCGTTCTCAGGGATACGTCAAAGTCGTCTTTGACACAACAATGAAAGGTCTTCAAGCTCTTGGTTATAGATATTCCTGAAGGAGATGACATTCATCAAAATAAGTTCCGATCGCTGATTTATTGATTCTCTCACTGACTCATGGATTTGGAGTGTTCCTCTGATTATTAAGTCATGAGCCAAATGCAAATATTTGTTCCGATCAGATGAAGATGAGTGTAAGAGAATAAACTTCCTCCTGAATAAACTAAATGGTTTTAACTACTACAATAAATTTTAACAAATCAACGAGTCATTATAGACGAGGAAGACAAAGGTGAATGCACAGCAAACAGAATTTTTCCAAGAAAATTCCTTATCGTATGAAATCCTCTCATTGTTCGGCTGGCTGCAAAAGGGGATTTGGATCGTTGGATTAAAAAATTAAAATTAATCATCAGTATTAAGATTATAATTCCAACAAGGAGAAAAATCGATTTCGTGCAAAATTCGACGCACAATAGCACCAAGATTTATTGAACCGTGACAGGGGGCTCCTGAACTCCTAGACGAAAAATCCACGTATTTGTTTATATTCTGATTATAGAGAAACCAAATCGCTGAATGCGTGTGATATAAAAACTTTAAGGTTTGCTAACGAAACTTGACTTTAATGACTTTGAATTTCTTGAAAAACATTAAAAAATTCCTGAAAATTGTATGACATCACGCATGACGTCATAATCACGAATTTGAGTTTTACGTTGAATGCGTACGAGCGCTGTCTAGTGTAGAGTATCGTAACTAAGAATTGATTTTGTTTTGGTTCTTCTGTCACTTTTTTCAAATGTATTACTTTTATGTTTTTGGTGAAAATTAACATTTACCAGACCTCAAAATGAGTTCAAAAAGTATGTTTAACGTAGTATGATTAGTTTTAGTGTAGAATACTGTTTTATAATAAATATTAAACAATCACACGAATCTTTCGACTTTCAGAATATACGTTATACAACCTGTTCGTGAAAGTTCATTAGGAACCTTTGTACGTGTTAATTACGTTTTTAATTTACAGTCATTAACAAATACCTACCGTTGCATAGTTTAATATCAAATGATCAATATCTGTACGTTCTTGATTTTGTTACTAAGTTTTTGTTTGGTATTCCTAATTAGACTTTACATTCCCACTTACCCCTGGGCGTAAATACACAACAGTAACCTAGAAAGAAAAATTTCTTAAAAACTAAAATTGCTACACCGATCCACTGTTCATTTCATACTGTATATAAAATTTTTATCAGTCTATCAGATTGATTTGATTGTGAACTCATATAAATAACACAATCGAAAGGTTTTTGATAACTGTTTTGTTCACTAAGTGTGCTCTCTTTGATCAGTGCCAGTGCCATTCAGGAACAAATCAATTTTTTTTCCTTTTAAATCTTAAAATTACAATTATATAAAAGTAAAAAATAAAAATTACTTTTAGTTTTAAGATTTGAGAGAAAAAAAAAGTTTTGTTTCTTTCAGGTAAATAAAAATTTTCTTATCAATTTTCTTGGGGCTTATTTGTAATTCCACCCTTGAGGTTAACTAAATTTGGAAAGGGGCTCAAATTTTGTTGGTTAGGTGGTTTGGTCACTCGACTACAGATCTGTGTTATTTGTTTGTTGTTTTTTATTTGTTTTCAAGTTGTCACTGTTTTTATTTGGAATTTGTGTTTGAATCATGAGAGCAAAGTATTCTTTGTTGTAGTTCCTATCATAGTGGACTCCAGACTTGGATTCGATAAGTTATTCAGTTGAACAATGTGAAAGTTATTTTTATTTGCTTTTAAGGCCTTGTTTATTTGGGTTAATTCCTATTTTTATAAAAGTTTAATGACACATTATTAGTGTAGGTTTTATTTTCTTTCGAGACATTTTTTCTTCTCATTTCTGAGTCGTAGGTTGTGAATGAATTTTAATATTTAATAATTATTTTGACAATTTTTTGATCGTCATCATTCCCAAATGTTGGAGGTTTACATGATTTGCTCCTTAAAGTAGATAAGTTTTTTCTAGATAAGTCTGTTTGTTAAAGAAATTTAGCAAAGCTGTCTGAGATCAAATTCAGCAGTTTGGGGAGGAGAAAAAGAACGGAAAACCTGACTGTTTTTATCAGGATCCTTTTGTTTATTCTTCCGCACACGCAGACAAATGGCCTAAATAAAATTTCGAAATGTGTAATAACAGGCTCCTGATAGTCCTATTATGTTGATAAAACTCTTCTGAGAATTATTTATTACATGTTTTTCTGTAAAGTAACTGATGAATCTGCCTGTGACCTTTGCAACAGGAGAGAGTCATCGTCTTTCTTTCCAAAGAGCGTTCATAACGAAATAGCACTTGGGGATGAAGCTAAAGCAAGGATTTAAACACCTACAAAAGCAGCTTTCTACAACTTTCTCAGGGACCCACATGTGTATATACAGTATCTAGCACGATATGATAGAAGTGGGAACGCCCAGGCATGAGAACATTTCTTCGTTAACTGTATATCTCTAATTCCTTTTGAACGACAGATGTTATGAAACTCTTAACGTTTTCACCGTATCTGTGTTTGTGGGTGTCCTGGGAAAATTTGTTGTAATTCCCGATTAGGCTCAACACTTATTTATTACGTGACGAAATCAAATTTGAGGCTGTAAACTAGGCTTGAGCGCCACCCGCTGTCGTAGTTAATCGTTTTCCACTGACTGCAGTGATTTTGTGTTTGCGGAAAAGCTTGGGGTCGCACTATTTGAAGAATTTCGATATTTAATTCATCAAATTTACTTTTTTTTGACAGCGATGTCACTGTCGTGTGTTTCAGAGATTGGACGTGAGTTAGCAATAAACCTAGATTCGATTTATAAGTTCTACCACAACCCGAAACGTTTAAAAAAGGAAGTCAACCGATTAAAAACCTTCGAAAATTGGCCCGTGGAGTTCATTGATCCAAAGAAACTAGCCAAAGATGGATTTTTCTACACGAAGACAGCAGACGTGTGCAGATGTGCGTTTTGCTTTATCGATATCGGTTTCTGGACACCTGGAGATGATGTGCGAGAGAACCATCGAGCTGCGTCCCCAGCTTGTCCCATGGTCAAGGGGGTGATATGTTCAAACGTACCTATCTCCGAAGCAGCTACGGAATCGGATCCAGACCCACAGTCCGAATCGGACTCGGAATCAGATTCAGAATCAGAACTAGAATTAGAATATGGACCGCAACCGAGGACGGAAGTCGAAGGATACGACGTATGTGGTCCCTATGGAATGGAAATAAGGCCCTTTTCAGGACCTGAAAAACGTAAGTTGGCTTTTGATGACTGGATACCTTTCATAATCTATTTAGGCGACTAGTGATATCGAGATAAGATGAAACATCAGGGCTGATTGGGTTTCCTTTTGTTTTTTCCTTTTTACAATCGTTGAAATCTTAGATTAACAGCCATTAAAACCATAATTTATCAGATCATTCGTCACCTGAATGATTTTTGTGGTTTATTTCGAAGAACAGAAAGTCGAATCATGTTTAGGTCTTCATTTCTAATTGCCTCCTTGTAGAAGACATCTCGTGTATTTGGGTGGCATAAACTTCATTAGCATTTCCTTGAGGACTTGCCTTAAATTATAATTTCACAGATGATGTTAATAAATAGAAATTTGACCTTCAGGAAATGCAAGAGCATTCTTACGCAAGGAAAGCTAATTGCTAACGTGGGTTCTCCTCCCGATGCAATTCAAGGAAATCGATGTTTATGAAAGGTTTTATCCAAATTCGGGAAGTTGTGGGTTGGTCATGAGAGTATTTTCATGCTTTATCGTGTTTTTAAATAAATAAAAGTGGGACACTTCCATTTTTCCCAGGGTTTTTTAACCACGTGATGAATAAAATGGTTTTTGTTTTGGTTTTTTTACAGCCGGCAAGAATTCCCTTTTATCCACCACCAACCATTTGTGTAAGTATTTTGAACAGTTGGGCGTGTCAAAGGTGAGCGGTCCAGTTTCGCCCCAATTCGCCACGTACGAGGTTCGTTTGGAAACTTACAGAACTTGGAAGTATCACGAAATACAGAGACCGGAAAAATTGGCCCAGGCCGGATTTTATCATATATCAAGAGGCGATCAGGTTTTGTGCTTTTACTGCGGCGCAGGTTTGCATAAATGGAAACCGGAGGATGATCCCTGGATGGAACATGCTAGACATTCCTTCAAATGCGGTTTCATCATTCTGCATAAGGGAACGAAGTTTATTCAAGATGCACTAGAAAGGAGAAAAGTGATTTTAACATCGTCGGTGAGTTCCTGGCGATTACGTGTAAAAAAAATTGAAGGCGTTGAACATACATAAACATTTTCCCAGAGCCATTTTTTTTATTTTACTAATGTTACAAACTATCTTTCAGGAAATAAAAAATATTCTTAATAATAGCGATCATTTACCTGGTGGTGAAGTTGAGAAAAGTTTACTTGTACACCAAACCGCAAGACTTCCACAAACACCACCACCTATCGATCCTCCTGTTGTTTCTGAAGAGAGGCTTAAGTATGTAAGATCATTGCCTATAAGATAACTTCCTTAAAAATGGTCTGATGGTTGGTGAAATAATTTTTTTTTATTTACACAGGGAATTATCAGATTTCAAACTCTGCAGAATATGTTATGTAAGAGAAAGAAAAATAGTTTTCTTACCGTGCGGCCATTTCATCAGCTGTAATGTTTGCGCTTCATCCTTAAACTCCTGTGCTTTGTGTAGGACCAGGTTCGAGGCTGTGGTTCGAACTAGTTTGTACGTAAAGACAAATTTTTTACATCCTTCTTCGTATCAAATTGAATCGACGTTATAATTTTGATTTCTGCCTTCCTTTCTAGGAGTTCGGGAGAAACGGATTCAGAAACGTGCATGGTTTGCAAGTCCGCACAAAAGGAAGTTGTGTTCTTGCCCTGCAGTCATTTCATAAGCTGTAGTGACTGTGCCGTTCCCACGTCTACGTGTGCTCTGTGTCAAAAACGTTTTAAATTGGTAGTTCGAGTCTATCTGAGTTAGATTTATAAATCAATATTCATAGATTATATAAAAGACAGTCATAATTTAAATTGTATATTTACTTTTTTAGCTTTTTATCTATAAACAGTTAATATATTAGATTTTAGAGAATTGGTGTCATTTTAATTCCTAACTTTAAAAAAAAATCAAATTTTTTAATTATCTGTGTCCTAACTGGGGGAAGAGGAAAAGGAAATAGTAGAAAGGGTGAGTTAGATATCTGTATCTAAAAAAATTAATTATATTAATTCATTACAATATTTATGTATATATATGTTTGTGAGGACACTTTCAAAAAATTATTACTTTTGTACTTTTCTTCATTTTTATTTCTTGTTAGACTGTTTGTAGCTGCTATATATCATGCTGTCATACTTTAATTCATTTTAATTAGCTATTTGTGAATAAATAATTAATATATAATATTTTAGAGATTGGTGGTGGACTTTATTTAAAAAGTGTTTTAATATCTATCTTAAAAGAGTCAACGTTTTTAATTATCTGAGTGTCCCAACTGGGGAAAGAGGAAAAGGAACTAGTAGAAAAGGTGAGTTTGATCTATATTTTGAGAAACAAATCTGAATTTCTAATCCAATTTTATAAATTTTATGATGTTAGATGATAATCTTATTTAATCATATGGTGTAAGCATCATATACGAGAGCACACATTTTGGTTTGGTTTAGCATGACATTACGCATGACTGAAAACAATATGTTGGTTGTTACAAGGACGTCGAGTGTGGTCAAATATTCAAAATTTTTGTTGTTTTTGTTCATAATGAGTAACAACCCAACTCGTACCCTATAGCCGCGCACGTACTGTTGCTTACTAACAAAAGTGTCCTTGCACTTATGGGAAGTGACACTAGCGCGCTCTCGCGGAAAATATTATAAATAAAAGTTGATTTCGTTTGTATGTTTGGAATCCAAACGGATTTTATTTATTTTTCTTTTTAGTCTGAGTTTCCTTTGATTTGTCCATCACAATATTTATCATAAGGTACGTACTGAAATTATACTATCGATTAGAGTTGATTAATAAGTAACGCCTCTTTGTTAGAGGGCACTCGATGTGGATTTTGTTTTGCTTTCACACTTCAATATGTGTCGCAGCCATTTTTAAACGAGTTACTGAGTCAGGCGTCTTTGTAAATTTAGACGTCCGTGAAAAATTGTACGTATTAAATGAACGAAATCCAGTACTTCGTCTGACGTCGATAGCAAAACAGATTATCGGAAATACTAAATTTCAAGTCTTGTTTCAGTTTTTGTTTAGTTTCGTAAATTTATTGTCTTTTTGATCGACTCTTTGGAATTTGTAGCGTGAACAAATGAATTTCCTTTGAACGACCCCAATTATGACTAGCACGGAATTACTGAACGGTAAATGAATTTCCTTTTTGTTTTCTAATATTAAAACTCCACGTATTGAATGTTTTCCCTCCTTAAAAGACTTATCTGTGTCACGTATTATTTACTTGTTTTTACAAGGCCATTCCTGTGAGGCCTTTTTTTTAAATTTTATATCTAATATGATAGTTTAGATAAAAACAATTTTCTTTTGAAAGCATCTCGCAGATTCGTATGTTATGTAAAAGCAGTCGTAAGTAGGCTTATTGAAATAAAAGTTGCATTGAAGGAACAAGTACAGAATTCTGGGTTAAAAACAGCTTCAGTTTTTGTTTTATTTATTTCAAAAAATCTCTAAATATTTGATTCTTGTTACGATTGTACATGATTATTGACACAATGGCAGGTTTAGTACCTAAATGAATGTTTACAAAAATTTTATAGAACTTTTCAAATGTTAAAAAAAATAATTTTTCAATTTTGAATTCAAATTTTTAACTAACTTAGCTTTGATTCATTAAACCATAAATGAGATATCAAATTCTTAATTATTTGCTTAATGGAATCGGTTCTGGGTTTTTATAATGTTGTTTCTTTGTGGTAAGTTTTTATGAGTGTTGATGATCCAGTAAAAAATTTTTGATTTCAGAAATGGCACCAGATACAGTATCGAATAGAAGTAGTTCAAGGCGGGAAAGCTCAAGTCCATCCAATTATCAGAAACATGAAGAAGGAATCGGACAGACTGAAAACATTTTTAAATTGGACTGTGAGCTTTTTGGACCCTAAGGAACTAGCCAAGGGAGGCTTTTATTATACAAACACGGGGGATGTCGTGAGATGCGCATTTTGTGATGTCCACTTCGGTTGCTGGGCGGAAGGTGACATTCCAAGAAACGATCACGCGAGAGAGATTCACCGGATTGCCCTCTGCTTAATGGTAGAGACTGTGGAAATGTTCCCATTTCGGAGTGTGAGGATGAAGGCGAAAGCGACGAACTGGAAACGGGATCATTTGACGTTTGTGGCCCTTTTGGATTGGAGATAAGACCGTTCTCAGGACCGGAAAAACGTGAGTTATTAAATAATTAATATTTCCATAGGTAGCTATTAAGGTTTATAGTAGATAATAGTAATACGAGTGGGAGTGAGCTTTGTCAGGTTAGCTTTAGTGCCTCTGAACAAATTTTCTCTGTTTTGCAAATTTATTAAATTTTCTTTCTTTTTTTGTCAACAGAAAAGAATTTGACTCCAATCAACGACCTGTGTAAATTTTTCGAAGAATTTGGGGTATCAAAAATAAGCGGTCCGGTCGCTCCTTATTACGCCACTTACGAAAGTAGGCTAAAAACTTACGAAAACTGGAAGTATCACGACATCCAGTCTCCAGAAAAGTTAGCTGATGCTGGATTTTATTCAACGTCTTCCGAGGATAAAGTATTATGCTTTCACTGTGGTGGAGGCTTGCAAAAGTGGAAGCCTGAGGACCAACCGTGGGTAGAACACGCTCGTTGGTTTCACAAATGCGGTTTCGTACTTCTTCGAAAAGGGAGAGAATTCGTTCATGAGGTGCTTTCGAAGAAAAAGCCTTTCCTGACGGCCTCGGTAAGTGGACTTGAAGGATGAAGAAATGAAGGTTTTTGAGGGAGGAGCAGTTTTACACCAAAAAACAAAAATTGCACTCTCCTTGAGAGGACCAAATTTGTCATTTCTTCGTTTTGATTATAGGCCGTAAGGGAGATTTTAAAAAATTCTCCGAGAACCTCGGGAGTGCCTCAATTTGAGGACAACTCCACGGACGAAGAAAAAATTTCAATACCCAACAGTCCTACCTCAAATTCAACCTCAGACAGCGAAAGAAGTTCGCCGTAAGTTAAACTATCTTCAAAATTTCTTGCTTTCGCCGTTTTATTAATTAAAATTTATCTAATCAATATTTTTGTTTGTTCAATAGAGTTCAAAGTTTAAAATTAAAACCCTGCAGAATTTGTTATGTCAGGGATAGACAAATAGTTTTTCTACCTTGCGGCCATTTTGTGAGTTGCACTCATTGCGCTCCATCTCTAAGCTCGTGCGCTGTTTGCAGAAAGCCTTTCGAGGCAGTGGTTCGAGTGTATTTGTGAGTGTTTCATTCAAAATCATTTTATTTAAATTTGATGTAAGTAAATGTATGGTTATTTGGGTTTATTTATTTGTTATTTATTTGTCTGCAGGAATCCAGAGGATAAAGAACCGGAATTGTGCGGACTCTGTCACTCAAACGAAAAGGAAATGGTATTCTTACCCTGTGGACACTTCGTAAGTTGTGGAGACTGCGCTTCGTCGGTGACGTTTTGTGGACAATGTGAGAGACCCGTAGGAAAGTTGGTTCGAGTTTACGTGTCGTAGATCACAGTTTCCTTTAAAAATCAATTTTTAATAACTCAAAACATTTGATCCGTATTAGTTTTTTAATTGACTATTTTTTAAAACAGAAAAAGGTGTGGAAACTTTTTTATTTTTCGAAAACAGGTTTATATAGCTTAAAAATTTGTTATTGGCAAGATTTGTATGGTTTTAAAGTGGAATGTGTTAAAAAGGCTCAACGATAGAAATTAGCTCCTTGTTAAAAGCCAAAGAAATTTTTTTATTTTTTTTTCACCGAAGGAGTTTTATTAGATTGTCAATAGCAAATTAGCTATCGCGCTTTAATTATTTCTAATTTTCTTGAAAGGCGTTACGCCCAATCAGCAGTCAGAAATATTATTTTTTAGTTTTTGTGTAGTAGAAAGAAAACAGATGTCTTGCGAATGGGAGTCTGATAAAACATGCGGAGAAATATGAACGTTTTAATGGTAGACAGTTTGTAGTCGACTGCAAAACAGGGCTTGGTGGGTAGTCGTTGCTTCATCGCGAGATCAAAGCTAATGCTTTTGCTTAATTTTTTTTTTTTGGAAGTGGACACGATCGCGTGACTGTAACACAGAGTACCTGTTGTAGGAATGGAAGGAGAGGGCGTACGCCCACACGGTTTGAAAATCTCGCGTCGAAACGTTCCTACAGCGCTTAACTTCAGCTAGTCTGAAATTAGTTCTTAGTGAATTCTATCCTTAATTTTCTCTAGTTATTAAGAATCTATGAATCGAACTATTTTGTAATTTTACGTCAGTAGTTTTGTTTTGTTTTATTATCATTATTTTGTAATAATTTTTAAACAAATGCCGAACAGAGAAGTGTTTCTGTAATTTTTATTGATCAAAGTCTGATACGATGAAAGTAGGTTTTCAGGACGTGGTTTTTGAAAAAGGAAAAATTTATGCCGTCGTTCTCGTTTTTATTTTTATTTTGTAAAATTTTGTAGTTTTAGTTTTGGATTTTAAATTTGTCCAGAAGGTTTTTAAAATTTTAATTTGGATTTTAAATTTAACTAGAAGAGTTTTTAAATTGATTGGTCACGGTAGAGTATAACCGAGATTTGTTTTTATCTGGTTCCTGGCGCGTTTTTATGAAAATTTATTTCTGTTTTGATTGATGAGTGTCCGTTCAACAATGAGTTTTTGAGTGATTAATGGTCTGGTTGAACTATGCGTTTTAAAGAATTTATTTATTTTCTTTTGAAAGAATTTTTTTTGTTAATGGATTCTGGTAGTTGGTGCGGGAAGCGTGCCTAAGACTTGATTTGTTGGATTATCGGTTTCTTAAAAACACGCCAGGATGGTACAACGTTTCTTTTTATTACTTTTTTAAAAAAGTTTTTAATTGACTGTCGTTTCAATTGAATTCTCTGTCACGGTTTTTTTGTAGACTGGTGTTTCTTAAGGTATAATAATTTCTATCCTCTTTGTGTTTACACGTTTTTTAAAAATTCTTTGGGCTTTTGGCGATTTCATTTTTTAAATTGTCCGGAACGAAAATTTTCAACAGAGGGGACAAGTCTGAACCCCTTTTCAAATATTTTAAAATGGTTTTGTTTTCATTTGTAACAAAAAAATTTTTTTTTTTCACTTTGTTAGTGTGATCATTTCGGAATTGGATTTGAATTTGTTTTTAGTTTAAGGATTTGAGATTTTTGTAATTAACTTATACAAGTTATCAGTTTTGTTATGTCCGGATGAGAAATGAATCGCGAGTTTGAATTACTGTTCTTTGTATACACCACTGCGAACGACTTAAAACTATCGTCGGTTCCTTTAAATACTAATTAGGGATAAAGGTTTAATAATTGTAAATAAGGAAATTAATTTTTTTTAAATTATTTTTATACATAAACTCGTGAGATTTAGGCTTAGGATAAGCTTTAGTTAACGCCTTAACTCAGGGTCTCCTCTCGCTGCTTTAAATGCCAATTGTGTGGTTGTTATGAAAAGTCTGGGAATTAAGAAAAGGCAAAATTCTAGTTTTGTTTTCGGCCGCGAGTTTAACATTCATTTTTTTCTTATTAACCCCCTTTCACCCCTTAAGGGCTATCGAATATATATTTTCAAAACAATAGCGATATCCCGTTCGAATGAGACTGATTTGTTGTTATACAGGACCGAGAAGGAGCTCGAAATTGGCAATCTCATTTGTAAGTGTAAATAGTAGTATTATATATGTTTTTTTTACCGCTAATGGCGGTTTTTATTTCTGATTAACAGTTTTGTAATAAATAGTTTTTTGTGAAATTGTTTGTCTATCGGATTTTGAGCACCTCTGACCCGCGTAGGTGGGTTTAAAACAAGTTTTTTGAACAATTTTTCGTTAGTGTAGGTCAAGAGTGGCCAGTTTATATTAACACTATACTGCAGACCTCCGAACGTCAAATTTTTTCGTATTGGTGGCGGTGGAAATGACTCGTGCTGCCTGAGCACCAATATTTTAAATTCACAACATATGAACTTCAATGGTAATCGCCTGCATGTGTAAATAAGTATAAGATCGCCTGTGACGCATGCGCAATAATTCCCGAATGTGACGTCACAGGCGCTCAGCCAATAGTGTTTGTGAATTATCCATGGCCCCACTGTGGGATCGTCAACGGTTTTTATGACCACACAGTGGAGCCAGCGGACGTCAGTGTTAATATTTGTTAGTATATTACAGCTCTTCCCTGAAATGATTGGCCATTTTGGTTTTATATAAAAAAATAGGCGATAAAGTTATAAAAGAAAAATTGTATTTACGGATTTAAGACAAAATTGCTGTGATGTAACGACTGTTATGGCTCAACAATTCCTCTTTAACTGTTTTTATTTCTTCGACGCTTTTCCCTTGTATCGTTTTAAAAATTCATCCACCAATCTTTTGCCATCTTTAATCTCATCTAAGGTCAGTGGAACGCCGTTCAGACAGAGTCCAGCTTTTTGATCGAGTTCTGTAAGTTTCTGACGTGCATCCTGTTTAAAAGTAACAACGCATTACTATCTGATGTTTCAGTAAGCAAACAAACACGGGGTTATGGTTTTGGTTTAGTACCTGTATAACTTGTTCCTGAAATCCGGCCATTTTCGCCACTTCTAGTCCGAAGGATCGATCGCTCGGTCCTGGGCAAACCTTGTACAGCATAGTTAGCTCGTCTTGACCGGTCATTGCTGTCACGTGAAAATTAGCTACAGAAGGGATTTCGTCAGCTAGAGATACCAACTCTTGAAAATGTGTTGCAAAGAGTGAGAAAGCTTTCACTTCTAACGCCAAGTGTCTGTTTAATGGAGGAAAACAAAAATTAAGAAGATGCAAAAGGATGTGACAGTTCTCGCCATGTTACCAATACTCACGCAGCAATAGCCCAAGCGATTCCACAGCCTTCGTACGTAGAGGTTCCACGACCGAGTTCGTCTATCATGACCAAAGAATTTTCTGTCGCTCTCTAAAAACAAAAAATTTACTTGAATACCAACTCATTTAACATCAAAAGCAATATTTTTATAGATCAGCAACAAATTTACCCGAAGTATTGCCGTTATTTCAACCATTTCATTCATGAAAGTAGACACTCCGATAGACTGACGATCCGTACTACCGATCCTCGCCAAAATCGCATCCTTCAAACTGATTTCAGCTTCCTGACAAGGAACGAAGGATCCGATGTGAGCTAACAATACGTTCACTCCCACAGTTCGTATGTAAGTACTTTTACCTCCCATATTCGGACCTGAAACAAATTTAAAATATAAATAAACCGAACAAACACTAATACTAACTTAAAAGACTCAACACTAACCAGTTATAATACAAAAAGTCGTTCCATTCTTTTCTAAACAGATATCGTTTGGGATGACGGAAACGGAATCCTGAGCTTCAAGCATTGGATGCCTTGCTTCTTTCAGTTTCAAGACACCATCTTCAGTTGGAAGGATCCTGGGGCGGACGTAGGGAGTGATAGCATTAGCTGCAGTTAAAGCGAAACTTGTCATGACATCAAGTTTCGCTATTATGTTGTTAAGAGACAGAATTGGAGTGACGTACCCAGCTAAACGCCCAAAAAAAAAGTTCAGTTAAACTAACTGACATCAAAAAAATGGTTCTCAATTTGGGTAAAGTTCAAATAAATCACCAGCAATATCCATAATCTCATCGACAACAGTTTTTTGACAATCATCATAACTCTTTTTCTTCTCGAAATAATCTTCATTGAACTCCATCAGTGCTTTACTTTGGAATCTAAGGCCGGCGTTTGTTGAGTCCAGGATTTTGAACTTGTAATTGTTTCGGAATTTTTGTTCTTCCTAAAACGACAGATTTTCAATTAAATTACGTCAGCAAATGACGACAACATCAAAATACAACTCAATAAGCCACCTTTTTATTAGAAATCCTGAAATGGTAACCGTGTTGTGACGTAACTTCTAATTTAATAGTCTTCCCAGCTTCCATTTGTAGTTCTCTTGATGATTTATCTAATTCTTTCTGTATTTCCGCTTCTAAATAATCTAAAGAAGCTTTTAATTCAGATAAATCATCGCTGAAGTCGGATTTGACTAAGTATTCCCCTTTGGCAATTTGATCCATGTCTAAAGTGCTCGAAATCATTTCTTGGTACTTTGACATGTCTTCTTTAAACTCTTCTAAAGGATTTATGAAGGTTTCCTTTATGGCAGCACAATATTCGCCAGCCTTTAGTGCTTCCAGAAGAGGTGGAACGCGTTCAACAGCACGATATATTCTACAATTAAATAATTTTACAGAAGTTAGAAATTCTAGGTGGAATAAAACCTCCATAAAATGAAGTTATGACTCATACTTATAACAGTCTTGTAAGGTTGAATTCTTCCTCTGTAATTTTCTAGCAAGCAACTGTCCATCAGGAAACCATCGTAAATGTTCTTCACTGAGACCCATCCTAAGCTCAGAATCATCGACAAGTGCTGCCACAATGTCTTGCCTTTCAGAAATGGCTCTTAAGTCTTTTAAAGGTTGTTTCACCCACTGTGACAATAGTCTTCTCCCTTGTGGTGTTCGACATTTGTTAAGGAAGTTAATCAAAGTTTCTTGAACTGCTGATGACTGTTGAGGAATCAAACCCAAAGCTCTTGCTGAAGCTGTATCCACATGAACAAAACGGTTTGGTTGAGCTGTGGATAACTTAAAATTTGAGTCTTTACCTGAAAGCTTAAAAACAAACGATTAGCTGTTTCCTTTTTAACACAAAAGTCTGATTTGAATATCTTATCATAACCAACCTCCAAATATTTAATTATGGCATTCAAGGCTCCAGCTGCATTAGTCAACTTCATTTCTGGTAAAGCAGATGCATTTTGAGATTGACCTTCACTCCATTCTAATAAACGATTTAAATCTTGAGCCAAACCATCAAGGACAAAGTTTGAGGGTTTTGATCGTACCACTAAACCACAACAGCGTGAGGCAACCTAAGAACACAGAAGAAAAGTCATGCATGCTTAGTAAGGTAATGACTACCTGAATGTCATTAAAAGATTTTAGGCTTTCCTCCTCTGTATCAATAATACTGAACCTAAAAAGCATCAAAGTTGTTTGAAATACCTGAACGATATTTTTATACTCTGGTAGATCTGGCACCAAAATTTCCTTTGGGCCTTGTTGTACGATAAATCCTTCCAAATCTGTGAAATTGTCATCATCTTGAAATTGACAAACTGTCATGGTTTGATCATTCATTTCGACTAATGCAACACCAACTGTTTTCACCTTGGATTCTTCTGTAACTTTAATAGCCATCACAGCTGCTCCTAAAACCAGAAATAATTTGAAGATGATGTCCTCCTACTATTTATTTATTTATTTTTCTTCTTATTTGTTACTTCTTAAGTTCATTTTATAGTTCTTACCAACTGCAAACTCTGAATCGAAAACAACATCCTCAAAGGCAGTTAGATTCCCAGGAGAGGCCTTAAGGTCAAGAAACCAATCACCACTCTTGACACCTCCTTTAGGACTATAAACTTCAACCCTATAGTGACGAACTAAGAGCAAATCTTTAATTAAAGTTTCAAATTGGTTTTTGTTAAGTACCAAAGACTCACATTTAGATGGACCTAAAATGACAACATTTATATGATAAAAAATTAAATTATTGTATCTTGCAAAGGATCCTAACAATTCATCTCCCAAATTCACAAACATACCAGCCCCAAAGTACTTAATAGAGCTCATTGATTTGAAAACTTCTTTTGCTACAAATAATGCATCACTTCCATGCACAGTGTAGAATTCAATCCTGTTGAAAAATCTGATTGTGGTATCTGATTTCTGAAATGAATAAAAGACTAGTTTATACATTGCCCTGCAAATACTGATTTTAAGTATAACAAATTGAAAATTGTGATTATTTGTGTACCTGAGGTAGTTTTTTAAAGAAGTTGAAAAATCCAGATTCCACTGAAAAATTAGAAAGAAACACATGTATCATTAAAAATGAAAGGAATGGTATAATAGAGGCTTAAAAAATACTTAATTTTAAGAAGAAACTTTTTTGCATGAAGAATATCTTTAAAACGAAGAAAAAATCTATAACCTAGAAACCTGTCATTTTCAAAATTTCAAATCTACGAACAAATTAGTGAAATCAACAAATAAAATTACCAATATCAGAAATATTGCTAATTTCAGATTCCATTTTTAACTCGAAATTATTTTACACAGCTTAAAATACAGAAAATAATCAATATAACATATTATCCTTCCTCTCTAATGGAATCCCAATTTTTTAAATGTCTTTCTTAAAAACCGGAGGGAATATATATCGTGGAACAAGACAAAATTTTTCTTTGAACGGGGTAGAAGAATTTGAAGGGAACACGTAATGTAACTGTAAAGATAGTGACTATACAATTGACCGGAGCAAAGTGGTAGATATCCACTGTCTTTGTACTATTTTCATTCGAAATTAAAAGAACTTTCCTTGATTAAATGTACGAGTACTTTTCTAAACCTCTTTCTTTTACGTTCTGTTTCAATTCGGTTTGTATTAATTTTCTTTTATGAAATTTTTTCAGAGTTATCGTATGACCAACAATTAGCCGATGGTCTTTAGTTTTGCTTAAGTTGCATCTCTAATTATAATTACCATGTCGTGGTTACGGGAAAATAATTTAAACGCTTTGCAAAAATTATCCATCACGATTATCAGGACCGGAAATATACCTCGCCACATCGCATTTATTATGGATGGTAATCGAAGGTTTGCCAATAAGAACAAAGTGAAAAAAGTTGAGGGGCACACAAAAGGGTAAGGCAGGAATTTATAAGCTCAAAATTTTTTTATAACAATGTGTTATGAGTATTATTGAGTTTATAGTATATATTTTATCATTTTAGATTTGATAAATTGACAGAGGTTCTTCGTTGGTGTCTCGAATTGGGTGTACTTGAAGTGACTGTATATGCATTTAGTTTAGAAAATTATAAGAGAAGTGAAGAAGAAGTAAATGAACTAATGGATTTAGCCAAACAGAAATTCCAAAAACTTATAGAGGAGAAGGATAAGCTTATGAAGGAGGGAGTGAACGTTAGAATTATAGGAGATTTGTCAAGAGTTCCTGAGGACCTTTTCCAATTAATGGCAAAAGCTGTTTCCCTAACTAAAGATAACAAAAGAGTTAGGTTAACAGTGGCTTTTTCATATACAGGTACATCTAGCTTATAAATGAAGAAAATCAATAATCTGTCAATCCCTTTGTTTTTTAAGTTGATTTAATGTTTCGTTGAAAGTTTATCAGTTACTATTTCACTTGTACAGGTCAGAATGAAATTGCCGAGTCTATTAGATGCATTTCAAAAGGAGTTCAAGATGGAGCCTTGAAAGAAAGTGACATCACCACCAGTTTAATAGAAAGATCCATGTACACTGAGGACAGTGAGGCGCCAGATTTGCTAATTAGGACTTCTGGAGAGGTCAGACTTAGTGACTTTATGTTGTGGCAAAGCAGTTGCAGTTGTATATATTTTACACCTGTACTTTGGCCAGAATTCACTTTCTGGGAACTCTTGAAAGCAGTGTTCCATTATCAAAGGAGTTATGATACATTATCAAAGATAAAAAAGAAAGAGTGTAGTGTGGTTCATAATGAAAGAGTAGAAAATTTTTTGACTGAATTATATCAGAATAGATTGGATCGATTCAAAGAGGGATTGAGGTAGCTTAGATATTAATCATTCTCAAAACTGTCTTTAGTACCTGAAACTTCTTTCATATTTCTGAATAAGTTCGAAGTCTTTACATATTATTTATAAATATAATATTCCAGTAATAAATTTATTGTAAAAACTATACTGAAATCAAAATAAATTTTTTTCTCGCAAAACAAATTTCATTCCGACACCTAATCCAGAAATTAAGGCTCCACCTGGATGACAATTGTAACTGAATCAGTTTCTGCAGGAAGTAAACAGACAAATCCTACTTCATATAATTTATTAATCATTTCTTCCTAACTTAAATCTACAATTAAATTTAAGTTAAATAAATACAGTCCTGGAAATTTATTAGGATCCTGGACAGGACAATTCTACTGTTCGCAGTAATCTATTCACTAGTTCATATGATTCTCTGAAAAGAAAGGAAAACATGATCGTTTCACAAAACATGATTAAAAAGAAAAGTAAGAATTTGTTTGTCAGTTGGCAAAGAAACTCACTTCTCCGTTGAGTCATATTCATGTACTTGGGTAGATAAATGTTTCAAATGCCTTAAAAACATTTCTAGTCTTTTAATTTTCATTTCTTTTTGAAACCACCATCGAGGAAATGTTATAACGATCTAAAATAAAAGAAAATTTTTAGTCAGCCATGACAACATATCGATCTCGAAATAGAATCAAAGAAATACCATCTTACCATATTCGCTTTGTTGATAGCATCACAAGGCGTGCAAGTTCTCAACGCGGCCATGAGATACCTATTTAAAAGAGAATCTAAAGCTATTTCTTGTAAGTGCTCGGAACCGATTAACCCGTGGAAGCTTAGAATATTCCGTAGGAGCTTGACCGCGCCCGCAAATTGTCTTTGAAAGAAAACTGAAGGATTTCCTCTTGGTTCTCCAGCTCTGAAATCAAAAACTTATTGTTCAGGCAGAAAGATACAACGAAACTACAACAAATTCCGTTCCGGAAACCCTCCGGGAAACATACGCTTTTAGATGAATAGGAATAAACACATCGTTATCCACTGCTGACTTGAGTTTGTCGATGATAGCTTGCAATAATGTTTCTAGATGACGGCTTTTTGGTCCTAAAGTCGGCGAGTCATTAATATATTTTCCTAGCAACCCTACTAATCGGAGGGTTTGTGTTGATGACATTGGGTCCCAGGAACTTTTGACCAATTCTATAAAAAGTTGACCAATGATTGATGAATGAAAATCATACAAGATCATACTAATCCATAAGCGAAAGACTTACGAGTTATTTTAGGAATAATTACTCTTTCGATTACAAAGGGAACGAGTAGAACGTCTGGGTCGTCGCCAAGGCTTTCGCAAGTTTCTTTTTCCCTAATACCATAAAGCAGTAACCTTCCCCACCACTGGGTCGATTCTATATCGATCACATCTCCCTGTGTACAGATTTAATGACTTTATAAAAACATTTATTTAATAAAGAAATAAAAAGGTTTTTGCAAGAAGGAATTCAAGTACTTCACCTGTATAGGATTCCACGTGAGCAAATGTAACCGTACAAGAGGTCCTATTAATTTGGGTAAACAAAGGCTAACATAAGCTTCTGAATAAGCCGTTAAATCGAACTTTCTCCAATGTTCTAATCGACTAGCGATTCCATCTATAGTTCCGAAATCATCTTCGACATCAGCCAACAGTCCTTCTCCCAATCTATTGACTTCATCTGAACAAGGAAAATATTCCAAATCAAACATCAGATTAGGCCCGATTTGGGGAAAGTTCAAAAATCATTTTCTATACCTAGTTTTAGTCTAAATGATGTTAATTCTGACTCAGTTTGTTCGTCGTCACTCGACATTCCGTCCACGTGAGAAACCCTGATAGATTTCAACTCCCTCATTCGTCTTCGTCTTGTTCTCCGACCTTCTCGTTCGGCGGCTCGACGAGACCTAGCTTCTTCCTCTTCTCTGCTCCAGCGCGGCGCCCCAGATGAATTTTCTGCAAGCAACCACCAATTAATTTTTCTATAAAACAACTAAAGTAATTAGTACTAAACTGATTTGAAGGAATATTTACTTGCAAACGGTGACATTTCATCGGCTTGATCTCTGACGTCTTGTCTTCGACGTTCGGCAAAATGTTCCGCCCGTTCTGCCCATATATCGTGTGCTTTCTCTTCTAACTTAACAAGACCAGGTATCTAGAAGAAAACGAAATAGTTTCAATGCTAGGCACAATAATTTTACCCTAATACTAGCTCGTTTCCTCTCCTTGTCTGATAATTAACAATTTGAATATGGAAGTAGTACTGTACTGACTTTTCATCTGAGACAGACAGACCAAGTTTTGTTTTGTCTTTAACATGCAGTAGAATTAAACGTCCTCAAAAATTTTACGACTAAGGTTTGGAGTCAATTAAAAATTACAGTTTGGTAGTGAACTATGTCAGGGTCGTATTGATAGAGTGGTTTAAAAATTGTTTGCAGTAAAGCGTTCCACATTTTTTTGTTTAGAATATCAAACGATTTTTCTTCTACACACAATAATACACAAAAACTGTGACATCTGATACTTTGTATTGAACAAACACAAATTTACCACACAACACCAACAACGCAAAACATAATTTTAAAATCAGTTGTATTGATTGCAGGAATCAATACAGAGAAGATCATAATTTTGGACCCACCTTCTCATCAAGACACTCTACCAAGTCTGTGACATACCCACGCATTTCTTGGTAGAAGCGGAACTTGTCCGCTAATCCAGGAGCTTCGGCTTCCAAACGAGTCGTTTCTCTGAGACAATCGCTCAAATCCCCTTCCGCTTTTTCTTTGTCTTCCAAATGCCTGTCGTAGATTTCCTTCAATTCACTCAATCTAAAAACAATTAACGAATAAGTACAAAGCTGTGGTTGGACTCCCTTTAAAACTGACATTGAAAGAGATGACTCACCTCTCTTTCACTCTGTCAATTACAGACTGAGGAGTTGGCAGGTCTTTATTTTGAGGTGCAATTACATTGGTAAATATAGTTTGAGTGGTTTGAGGTTCTGGTGTAATGTTGGACGGCTGGGTAGCAGTCACTGCAACACCTGTTACTCCCTTTCTAATTTGTTGATTTTCCCATTCATCATCTTCTGGGGCTGGCGTCTCCTCATTAAAAAAGTTCTCAAGGCGATGATTTCGTTCTTGACTTTCTAAGTTAACTGACATGTCTATTCGCTTCTCATCATCATCAGAGAAGTCATCTTCCCTAACTAATCTAGATTTCGAATTGAACCTAAATAATTTTAAAGAATATTGTCAAAAATTACATTTGAAGAGGATAACATTTTAATTAAAGTAATAACAAAAGTTGACAATAAACTTTAAACTAAATATTTGTTTTCCAAGAATAATTAAAACTGACTTTTGTGTATTTTCAACTGGAATGTAATCAGCTCCTAATTGTCTAGCTCGCTGTCTCCTTTTTCTAGCTGCATGAATTGTTGCTGCATCAGGAATTTTACCACCTGTAATATATAAAGATGAATTTAAAAACTCGTACAAGACAATCACAGTAAATGAAATGGTTTTTAAAACTTACTTTCAATCATTATTTTCGAATGATCAGGTTGAGAGAATTTATGCCTAGTGGAACCTTCATCATCATCTGATGAAGAAATATCATCTTTCCCAGCAGCTAATGCTGCTCTTCCATTTAAAATAATAGGTTTACCATCCTTCTTTGATAATCCAGCTTGTCTAATCTTTTCTTCTTCGTTCATTTTTAAAACAACCTGCAAATATAAAACAACCTTGTATGTTTGAACATAACAATGGGAATAAACACAAAATTTGGCATTAAAAACAAAACTGTCATGAAAGTAAATTTATTTACAAGAAAAACCTCACCACAAGATCATCATTGTTGTCATCTTTTACTTCTGACTTGTTATCTGATTCCATGTCATCGATTTCCATTTTTTCCTGTCTTTCTTTTCTCTTCTTCCTTTCTTTATCCAACAATTTAACCAATTTCTTGCTATGAGATGATTTTTTGATCTGGAATACCTCTCCATCTTCTGCAAGGGAAATCATATGTTGCCAGTATGAAATCACTGTACTGAGTAATTTTAAAGTGATTCGTGGTGGTAATGACTAACATTAGTGG
This sequence comes from Columbicola columbae, assembly GCA_016920875.1. Lineage (NCBI taxonomy): Eukaryota > Metazoa > Arthropoda > Insecta > Psocodea > Philopteridae > Columbicola > Columbicola columbae. The sequence continues at coordinate 5,974,344 of JADMLL010000010.1, forward strand.
TATTAAGTGAGATAAATCGAAAAGACGGTAAAAATTCAAAACGTCGTATTTTAATTTAACAAAAACTGTCTTACCCTCTTCATCACCAAAACTCAATAGGGTGGTTTGTTTACTCCGTCGAGCATCCTTATCTTTATCCTTCTTCTTTGATTGTTTTAAATTTGACAATATGCTTTCATTTTCCTCGGTGTTATTAAGTACATTTTCGTTTATTCCGGTGTCGTCGTCATCTTTCTCCACATTTCTCGCCCTTATGTTTTTCTTGGGCTTTTTAAATAAAGCCATGTCGATATTTTAAGGTTAATAGCGCGTTGTCCATTTGCACAGACTAAAACGGTGACTGCCGAACAATTGCTTGACTAATTTTAAGACGTGTCACTAGACACATGTTCACCATGAACCCCAAAATCTGATATTTTTATAGTTAAAAATAAGCATTTTATGGGTGAAATATAGCCCAATTCTTCGTATTTAAAGAGAGGATCGATGAAAGATAACACTTAAAAATACTACCCAACAAAATTATTTATTTGTGATGTAAAAATTTTTAATACTATGTACAGAAGCTCAACGAGCTTTTACGTATATCATAATTAATTAAATTATTTTTTATAGAACTATTTTAAATCACAATCAATAAGGCACAGATACATTTTTAAATAAAAATGCATGGCAATATCTAATATTTGCCCTGGTACAACAGGCATGTCTCCTTAAAAAAGAAAAAAATTAAATTAAACAGTTTCCACACTCGAAACGGGCTCACTTTTCAAAAGCTCCGATGGGGATGATAGAGAAATGATTGCTGAAAGAATCTGAGGCAATAACATTTGGATTATGATATATAAGAAGGTCGGAGTGGGGACTGTTGAGCCCAAAGGCCACAGCCAAAAACCTCGTCGTTTGCTGTCTCTTATGTGATGACTCAAGATTGCAGCAGTAAGAATCCATCCAAATTTATACAGCCAAGTCAGTTTGAATAAATACGAAAGGAAGAGTGTCGAAAAATAATTACTAATCCTAAGGAGGTGGAATGTAAGAATGGTCGACTTTTCAAACTCGTTGCATCCTAAAAATCCAAATGAAAAATTTATAATTCAAACTTTTATAATCCAGTTTGGAGTGAATTGTTAAAAACATCAACAACCTTAAGATGGAGAGATTTGGCAGCTATAAAGTGATCTACATCAATCAGTGCTGAACAGAGTCCACACAAGACAGTTTCTGTCAGGAAATAAAAATCAGCCTTAGTAGTTTTAGCAACAAACATTCCAATCCATGTTAATACTCCAATAATGGCATGAGTGGCATTGTCAGTTATGGCAGCCGACACGGGGTTTTGACTATTTTCAACGTTTTTGTCCCCAATCCAGGCGAATATTCCAATTAGTATAGACACAACCACCTTTTTTCTATTTATGTGAAATAAATGCATGATGGATGAATCTATCGATTATCAACACAACGTGCCATCTGAAAGCCTGAAAAAGAAAGAAAAACAAAATTAATTGATAAAAATGAATATTAAAATAATAAAAATGTACTGGACAGAAGAGAGACTATCATTTATATGGAAACATCTGGAAACAATTTGAATTTGAAAAAACCGCGGGAAAATGATAAAAATTAATTAATTTTGAAAGGAGACGAAGCAATTTTTAATTAAAAAGAATCATATTTAATATTTACTGATGAATGTAGTTCAGAAATAAGATATAATAATATCATAAATATAAAAGAAACAAATGAGAGTGAGGTGGAAGCGCGGAAAAAAAGTCAAATGCAGTTTTTTTCGGCAATCACCATGTTTGCGTCATTTTATGAAGTCCCATAACGCAATAGTTCAAGTCACATCGAACAACAACAACAACAAATTCTCATTCTCTCGTCAATAAACTAAATAAATTTAATCATTTTCAAAATGAGTGAAATGGAAGTAAGTAAAATTTAATTCATTTCTTAACTTACCAGTTAAATTTCCAAAGGTTTGCTTTGAAAGAAAAAATTAAAATTCGAAAACACTGTCCTGCGCTGTGGGTAATTTTCAATCTACTGACACTTCATAATTTAGGTTAGTCATTCATACAAAATCTGATATTGATTGGGATTTTCGTATGACTGAATGCTCGTCTAATACAAACTCAAAAATGGTATAAATTTATGCGTATATAATAAATTGTATTTAGTTTCCTTGCTTTAGAAACCTTTTTTTGTTTACTGTTCTCCTTTAGAAAATTTTGAGCTTTACATATCCAAAACCAGTATTAGAACCTATTTGTAGTTTTGTAGATCATATTAACCTTCTTGATGTCATATTAGGAATTAGAAGTGGCTGTTCCTGTAAATGATGAAATTTCACAAGAAGACCCTGACGAAGAATCCGAAGCTTTTGAAGAGGTATCCTTTATCCAGTTCAAAATCCTTCCCCAATCTGTCTTTTACCTTTAATCCTAAGAGTATCCTTTTTGTGTTTAAAATTTAGAGTCATGAAGGTGAATCTGTAGAATGTATTGAAGCCGAGGAGATATGTGAGAAGGAAGTATGTGGATCCTGATACCTATCCTAAGTACCTCTTTACTCTTTACCTGTTACATAAATAGTTTGTTCTCTCTCTTACTTTAAACAACTCTGATAAATATTTTAATTTATGGAATAACAGGAAGAAGAGAAAGTGTATGGAGGATGTGAAGGACCGGAGGCTATGTATGTAAAACTAATCTCATCGGATGGACATGAATTTATCGTGAAAAGAAAACATGCTATCACATCAGGAACAATCAAAGCCATGCTTTCTGGTCCAGGACAGTTTGCTGAAAACGAAACCAACGAAGTCAATTTCAGAGAAATTCCATCACATGTCTTGCAGAAAGTTTGCATGTATTTTGCATATAAAGTCCGATACACCAACAGCTCAACTGAAATACCTGAATTCCACATTGCACCAGAAATCGCTTTGGAACTCCTTATGGCTGCAAACTTTTTAGATTGTTAAAATTCTTGATTGTACATATTTTTAATTGTTCTGAGTTTTAAATTGACTGGAAAACATATAATCCTTTGATGCAAATGATTACAATATCTGTCACAACTACCTATTATTAAAATTTTCTTAGAAAAGCTAGAAATACATGTACATCAGGTAGGAACTGTAGTTAAAGTCATTGTATCAAAAATTTAATCAGTCATTTAAAATCCAAGAGCAAACGTTTAAAATGGAAATAAAATGCAATTGTAAATTTTAACTGCTCACAGCCGGTTTTTTTTTCTTTTAAGTTTATTTGTGTTTTAACAGATAAGTGAAAAGTAAATAATATTTATAATAAAATAAGTTATAAAATCATTTTAAATGATTATTTGCCTTTCATCATTTCCACCTGCTTTTTTAAATGGAAAATTCAACATCAAGAAGACGATAAACCTTGTTCCAGTGAGTCTTAGTTTTAAGATGAAGAAGTTGTCAGGGAATCACAAGATTTTGTATGGATTACAAATTTAATGTATGCTATCACTAATGTGCATTAGATAATGTACAGGTTAGTAGTAGTAAAGTGCTGAAATTGCTTCATTAACTAGACACTTTGGATCCTTGATACTCAAACTCCGGCCCACCAAGCTGTATTGAGTGGCCCAGTGGAAACCGACTGAGTGCAAATTTGTGAAAGGTTGATTGCTCATTGTTAAGTCTAAACTATAGTGCCTGACCAGTACAAAAATGTTGGGGCTTGTGCTCAGAAATTGCTAATATTGGTTGCCTCAACATGTCTTTATGAGGTAATATACAGAGAATACATACAGAAACAGACTGACAGATGTACATACAAATGATGCCCTGAAGGTGGACTGTATATCAAAAGCCGGACTTGTAAAATCTTTTTTTTGGTAAGTCGTGTGGCCCAGTCGCAATGGTCACAATGAAAATTTGGTCCGGAAGAGAAAGCTTAAATACAGACAGATACAGGCTTTAGACAGATTTTTCTACATCTAAAGAATTAAGTTAACACAAGAAAGGTAACAAGACCAACAAACTTATATCGATTCATAAATTGTATATTATAGTATATTCAAATTAGATAATCTGCATATTGCCTAACATAACGATTTTGGCGGGAAGACATACCGCCTGAATCTTTGGCAAGTTTCCCACATCAGTAAGCCATTTCATCTTCACATGTCTTTTGGTCACGTTTAATGCCACGTGCTTTTCGTTTAAAACCTGATGAATCTTGATCCTCATCAAAGTTCTAAGCTCTGAGACTAACTGTTATTCTAGTACTTAACATTTCCTATAATATTTCTAGTAATATAATGAAAAAATACAAATGTAGGTGTTTTAATGTTACTAACGTACCTTTCGTCAATACTTTTAACTTCCCAAAGGAGCCATGTAAGGGTAATAAAGGACATTGGGAAGAGGATGTTTATCTGACAGTTTGATAGTCTTCTTAGAAAAAAGATATCCACCACAAATTTTTAAAGCAACTGCTTCAAAGATACAATAAGCATTTGGAAAATAAATTGAAGGCAAAATTACTTTCCAAACTTAAATTATATTTTAAACATTAAATAAAATTTTTTGGTTCTTTACATAAACTAAAGTTTCTCCCAGCATTTGGGAGTTCACTCGATTCCTGCTAATAAAAATTTGAAAGAAAGCAAATAAAAATTTGATCACAAATAAAAAAACTAAATACTGGTTTTTCCATAAATCATTTCTACATTTAATTAATTTTTGAATATGACATAGTGTAAATTGAGGGAAAACTTGAACACAATATAAAGACAAACTCTAAATCTATTTGGTGATATACTTCAAAATGTAATCGTTTTTGGGAATGGGTCGATCAATATGTTTTTGCTGAACTGAAAAGACAAACTAGTTTAAAGCTGATAACAGGTACACAACAAAAACAAATTAACATAATATAATTTTAAATAAGGAAATTATTTTAAAACTGAAGCATATTTACAAGGAAATGTCTTTTTAAATAAATCACACTGCACATCAGTGGGGAATTGTACTTTTAGCACTTAGTAGACATGCACCATTCCATACAAAAATCTGTTGATTGATTAATTAAGGAAGTAATTCAGGAAATGAGAGGTCTTTAAATCAGAACCAAAATTTTAAAATGATTTTAACAAATGTGATATTCTGATCATAAGAAAATATGATTGATTAAATATTGTAAATTATAAGTATTTGATAAAAGGATACGTCCAGAAAAGCACATATGTCTGAATAAAGCTAGTTAAGGAAATATTCAACGTTTTTAATAATTTTCAAATACAGTCGATATTTTTCAAAAGGATACAAAAGCCAAAAAGCCATTCGTTAACAGCGACTTCCTATTGATGAAATATTTCTTCCACTGTGGACCTGCTTTTATCAATATCAGAGCCTGAAACAAAAACATTTAGTTCGAACAATATAATGAGTTGATTTTTGTCATGTGTCAATGATCAATCTTTACAACCCACCCAGAGACCGATTACTGCAAATATGTAAAATCCAAATCCATAAAACCCAGTTAATCCTAAAAGACCAGCTGTTCCTCCTGAAAGTGCTGCCATAGATGTTCTACAGTATTCAACGATGGCAGCATTATTGCGAACTGCTGCCTCACTGTATACCACCAGATCTACAACATATATAAGATCATGTTCCATAACAGATTAATGATTTTGATTAATAATTAGAAATGAATAACTAGAGTGAAGCAAGATGTTCTAAAAATTATAAGTTCCATTTCCTGAGTAAGTATTAAGTTAGAGAAGGCTACATAAAATATGTGTAGTAACAAAAAAATTAAATAAACTAAAAGAATAAGAGAAATTATTTATAATTAAATAAATATAATGTAATGACGAATTTGGAGTTGAAAAAATTTTTAGATTAAAAATTAAACAAAGGAACAACCTACCACTTTTATCAGATTTTGAACGTATTTTACCGGAGAACATCTTTGATAATTACTTCAATGAATTAACATTTCACTTTGATCATTAATTCCAATACAAATCATAAACAGCCATAGAGCTTCTCAAAACATGGCCCCTCTTTGACATAGACAAACTAATATAAAATCATCTTGTGTAGAAATTGTCATCTCTACCGAAATAAAACATAAATAAAGTTTTACGTCTTTTTATTAGAGAAAAATGGTGTAAAATTTTGATTTTTTTCAAAAATTTGCTTAATTTTTTAAACTTATGCTTCATACATGAATACTTCAAAATGGCGGCAAACTATTTTCAAAAAATACTCGTTGCTCTCTAACTCTTAATTTTTTCTCCCCACAATATATGTAAATAATTGACTGCAAAAAATTTTTCATTTTTAAAACTTTATTGAACAACAAAAATTAAATTTTTATTTCGGGGTTTGCGGTCTAGTTCAAACGTAAGGGGAACAATGCACCGGGATTTGGATTTTTTGCCTATAGAGGAGTTGAATTTAGGATAAATAGTTGTTTGATTATTAAATCTGCTGTATTGCGAGATAATTTTAGGGGAAAAAGAAATTCACGCAGGCCCTTTGTTGTATTTTATTTAAGGTCATCCCTTAATTAATTTAAAATAGCAACACGCCTTTTCCAGATTTTTCGATCTCTAGTCCCACGACATTTTTTCAGAAGCTTCGTTTGTCTCGAGTATATTTTGTAGAAAAATCGAAAAAGAATGGTTGATTATAGCAAGTGGAAGGATATTGAGGTACGGAACTGTTAAACTTTAGTATTAACGATTATCTGGTGTGAAATCTCAAATATACGTAACAAAATGTTTAGTTTGAGACCTTCCTTCCATTTAAAGTACCTGGCGTCGCAATTTCTCAATTCAAGATATGCCCCTCTCTGTGTTTAATAGCAGAAATTTGAGTACGAATCCTGAAGAGAACAAATTTCATTTTGATGTTTTCGATGATAAAATTGACGAGGAGGAATTAGCTGCTAGAGAAGCAGAAATAGAAAAGAAAAGAAAGAAATGTATCAAAGTTATTTCAACAACACTTCAACAAGCAACACGATAGAGTGCCAATTGTAGAACCTTCTTTAGATATTCACAAGAGTTTAAAACACAAAAGACTAATGTATGGAAAATATGGAGAATCAAGTAATACAGAACCAAGACTTTTATGGCCTTCCAAGGAAGAGATAAGTGCAATGAAAGAGTATGAGTCAGTAAGTCAACCATACACAGTTCAGGAGCTAATTGCAAGAGTCAAAGAAAAGAAAGAGCTTATCGAGAAAGATAGAGCAGAACAGGAAGCCCAAATAATGGCGAATGTTAGAAATGTTAAGAAAGAAATTTTAGAATTTCACAAGAGGGTGCATGCTAAGAAAATGGCGGCGTTAGCATTAGAAGAAAAGAATAACAAATTAGTGGAAGAAATCAAGAGACACTTTGGTTATGACATTGATGTTAGAGATGAGAAATTTAAAGCCATGTTGGCTGAAAAACAGATGGCTGAAAAGAAAGCTATGAAAGAGGCCAAAAAAGCAGAAAAGGAACTTAAATTGAAAGAGAGAATGGAGAAACTTAAAAAACAGCAAATAGAAGAGGCAGAAAGGAAATCGGAGGAAAAAAGTGAAACCTAAATATATAATTTTGTTGAAACATTTGAGCATGAAATGTTATATATTTGTGTTTTCGAGTATTTCATAATTAAATGTTTTTTTGTTAAATATGCTACCCTAAGTGCTTCAATAATCACTTAGTAATTAAATAGCTATAATAAAAAAACATTTTTAAGTGATTGTTGAATGCATAGTGGTGATTTTTATTTTTTTGACACCTGCTTTCCCTTTATTCCTTTTCTTTAGCTGTAAATTTTGAATTAGTATCATCTAATTTTCCGATTATTTATTTATTTTATTTATTTACCAAAAAAAATTTGAAGAAGTCAATAAAATAAATGTGGCAGGGGACAGAGCAGGTGTCAAAAAGGTAAGATTCTCCAAATACCAATTTTTTTGCTCTATAATTCGTTTATATTTTCTAAAACTTCTTTATGTAAAAGATTTCAGATGATGAGGATGACACCCATCCCAATATTGACACTCCATCATTATTTAGATGGAGGCATCAAGCCAGATTAGAAAGAATGGAAGAAATGAAAGTTGCTAGAGAGACCCCCACAATCAGAAAAAGGCAGAAAACGAGAAGAAGTTGAAGGAAACAAAACAGAAGATTGAAGAAGCGAAAAAAACCGGATGCAGTTTGGATGAGCTCAAGAAAGTGTTGGACGAGCTGGAGAAAGAAGCTGATGAACTTAAAGTTAAGGAAGAGGAGCTGATTAAGAAAGAAAAGATGACTCCATGGAATGTTGACACAATTAGTCAGTCAGGATTTTCAAAGACTGTTTTTAATACTAAGCCTAAACCTGTAACCTGTAAAAGAGGAATTAACTGATGAAGAAAGAGAGGAGCGAATGAAGGTGTTTATAAAACAACATGAGAAAGAAATGAAAGAATTTGGAATGCTTCAAAAGTACGATGATAGTAAAAGATATCTTCAGGATCACTTGCATCTTGTGTGTGAAGAAACGGCTAATTACCTGGTAATATGGTGCATTAATCTGCAGATGGAAGGTGTAAGTGTTTTCAAATTTTTCTTATTGAGGAACGACTTTGAGATTAAAAATTGGACTCAAACCTTTTTTTTCCTCACCAGAAATCAAGTTTGATGGAGCATGTAGCTCATCAGTGCATTTGCATGCAGTATATTTTGGAACTGGCCAAACAACTGGATGTCGATCCCAGAGCTTGTGTTGGATCTTTCTTTAGCAGGTTAGTTTTATACGAAAACAAGTAACAACAACTTTGACCCAATCTCGATAGTAATTGTTATTGTGTATGTTACAGAATTCAAGTAGCAGATGCAGAATACAAACAGTCATTCGATGACGAATTATTTGAATTTAAAGGACGCATTAGAAGAAGGGCCCAGGAAAAATTGGATCTTGCCGCGAAAGAAATTGAAGAAGAAGAAAGGAAAGCTAGATTAGGGCCCGGGGGTTTAGATCCGTTGGAAGTATTCGATTCATTACCGAATGTAAGTAAACCTTTCATTTCCTGCATACCACCATCATCCATACAGCGTAACACTAACATCTTAACTTTTGACTTATTTTAGGAGTTAAAGAAGTGCTTTGAAAGTCAAGATATTCCATTGCTTCAAGCAACGATTGCTAACATGCCAGAAGAAGAAGCTCGGTACCATATGAAACGATGTGTTGACTCCGGACTCTGGATACCCGATGGGGCTAAAAAGAATTCCGAAAATTCAAAGAGCGATGTTCCTGAAAAATAAATTTTTTGCGCCATTTATTTATAGCGAGTCTAATTACTATGTTTTTATTATTATTATTAATACTGAACCGTGTAGCAGTCGAAATTTTTTGACCGGCGATGAGCAGTCTTCACTGTTTCACATTCTCTTACGATAACTTCAGCTTTAAAGTCTAAATAAGCTTATATTAATAAATTTGCGGTTTCGTTATTTGTGAGAATCATTTTAGGTCCATAAACAAATTTTTTTTTTCTTTCTTTTTTTTATCTAGAAGCCGAGAGAACATTTTGTGTAATTACTGTTACATGTAAACCGCTAAAATTAAGTTTTGAATAAGTTATCACGTTTTTGTTATTTTTTAAGTTTTGTTATTGAGATGATTTTTGATTGTCCTCAGGTTGCTCATCATTTTATATAATTATTTTGAATATAAAACTTTTTTTTTGGAAATTTGTTTTTAATTTATTCAATGCCTCTCAATTTTTATCCCCTAGTCGACAGACACCTGTCTGAATGAGAGAGTAGTTGTGGGTTCAGTTATAAAGGATTGTATCTGGGGAACACACTTAAAGTAGTTGAATTCAGAAGGTTTTGAGGTAATTACTGGCTTATTAGTATAGTTAGCTCCAGCAGAGTTTCATTCCAAAGAGATTTGTAATCAGCCGTATATTTAAATCACTCAAGACCGTTAAGGTTTCACAATTTGACCATCCTTACTACAAAACCACTCCAGATTCTGGAGATTTTTGGTGAATTAACAATCTCATCACTATACATGCTCATCTATCAATTTTAACCTGTCCTCCAGACTTAACTCCCAATTTCCTAGTCATAGCTTAATTGTTCTTTCCTTTGGATTAGTTGGCTGTTTATATAATAAAATTTATACTTACATATATAAATATTATGAAATATTGTTTGATATTTTATGATGTTTGATTATTATGAATATATTTTGATATATTATGATAATATGATATATTGTTGTTATAATGCTATTGTTATAAAGATTTTTAGTCAGGGTAATAAATTTCTACTGAAGAAACTAATACTATACTATATATTACTAGATAATCGAGTATTATTTATACTCTATCTATCTATCGATATATATCTGGTATCTCTAGTACCCAATTATCTAGTAATAAAGAGTAGTAGCCCCTTTACTAGCAATTCTTACCCATTATCTGAAAAATCAGTGATATCAATCCTCTTTCTACTACGAATTGTTTCAAAAACCTTGATTACAATTCCTTAGCAGAAAAATTAATTTCTACTGCTTCAAAGTAGTGCTTCAGTTAAGCTAACAAGATAATTGGGTGAACGGCCAATTCTGCTATAAATAATACAACTAACAACCCTCCAAACGTTGGCTTTTATAAAATTAATCCTGTCTCACCCTCCAGTATATATAAAGCTTACATTTATGTATAAGTCATGTATATATCATAAAATATGAATCAAAATACAAAGCTTGGAAGAGAGAGGATCTGATGTAGAAGTTCCCTTTTGTAAATTTCTCACTGTAGTGAAGTAAATTTTTTACTTCATAGGTACTTTATAAAGTATATGTCTTTATATTATAAGATAGTATAATGTAAGTAAATAGGTACTATCAGTGTATGTTGAGATCCACTATTGCAGACCCCCATTTTCATGGACCTCAAATTTTTCTGCTACCCCTTGCAGGTTGTCATAGACCCCTGGGAGTCGATATAGACCACTTTGGGAATCGCTGTTCTAATAATAACAAACTCAAAAACTATTTTAAAATTATTTTTAAAAAAAGCTTTTATTAACGACTTATAAAATGGTGTTAGCTTACATGTATAAAAAAATAAGTAACAATTTTTTTTTTAATAATTATTTCGACCGAAATACAAGAGAAACCCAAACAACGATTTCAGCCTTGTAGTTAATTACACACAGATTAATTAACTCGAATCTTAAATATAATAATTTGAAATTTTTTTTATTAAACACTACTACATATCTCTTTTAACTAAATTTATTGTTATTTACGAAAAGAACATTTCCACACTTTATTCGAAGAGGAAAGTGATTCTTTTCTTTAAGGATACAACAGCAACTGTTCTGTATCAATCTAAGATCTACGAAAAATTCAACATATCCATGGTTTCCCTTATTTCAAGAAAACCTCAAAAAGTACGTACTTATGTTCTCGACATGCGATTTATGTATTTACTTCTTATTAAATCATTCAATATTAAAAATTATTAAAAATAATTATAAATTATTTGAAGTTTAAGGAGATCAGATGTTGACTTGCAAAAATTGTTTGTCTACTTGATTGATGTAGTTTAAGAATACCAGCCACTGAATCAATAGATTTATGGATCTATTAAAACAACATAAAAGAGATTTAAGTCAAGAAAAATAAATCCTTACCCCCCTTAAACCTGTTATACTTTGTAACTGATTCATTAAGAGATATTTAACTACAACTTAAAAGATAATTATTCAAACAACTACAACCTTCTCTGAGGAGAGCTTTCCCCGGTTTTTCTAAAACCTAGAAAACCAGTGTAGTAGCCAGGTCACAATAGACTTATGTTAATCATGTTGGTGAGTAACACAAAAAATCCAAACCACATTTTTAGTGGAGTATACCACCTTTTTTTAACTTCAAGAAAAATAATTTTAAGACCGTTTTAACAACGGAATGATTATGTAATTCCGGAATAAACAAGATTTCAAGAACAAAAAAATTATTATTTGTAAATTAGAAAGGAAGAAAGAGAAAAGTTGTCAGACTAAATTATCTTCGTTTGAATGTTGTCCAGGTTCCACTTTGATGATCAAACCAGTGCTGGGTCCGTCGGCAATTGCGTTGGAATTGCTAAACAAAAGAAAACAAAAACCATTACAAAATTTAGGGCTCTTCATTCTTTGGGTGAAAGCACTAAAATTTATTTTTGAAAGATCTCCATCATTAAAATTAATCGATTACATTTGAAATTAATGTGAAGTCTTTTTAGTCAACTACAAAGTTGTTGGTGAAACTGTCCATTTCTATATAAAACAAGTTCAGAATTGAAGGTAGACCTGAAAAAGTTAGTTGATAAAACTAAATTTGAGATGCTTGAATTTTTCATTGTTCTGTTACAGAAAATTGGAGAAGAAGATTTGTACAAGTTGGTGGAGCCTTTTCAGCCCTTAAACAACACTGTAAGGTTATCGATTTCTTTCAAACCAAAATCATTTATCACAAATTCTGATGGCCTTTAAAGAACCTACACTAAGGACTTCAAAATAAGGCCCAATTACAATTTGGGAACTATTCTAAGATTTATGATAACTGACATATAACTAAGATAAGCTATTTTAAGCCTGATTAATTATTTGCATGAGCGACTTAAATAGTTAATTGCTGAAGATAGTTAAACATGATTGTAGAGTATGTAAAAGTATCAACTATTTGTAAAAATTACTCTCATCAACTAAATTCAATGTCTTTAATCTCCTGAAGCTTAATAAATGAGTACCTATTCACTAAAGTGCTTCTGCTAAAGAAAGCCTTCCACATTTTACATAATCAATGAGCACAAGTTCGATTTGTTACTTTAAAAGTTTGTTTCAATCATAACCTTTCCTCGACTAACTTGATTCTTTAGCTATAAAAAAAAGAACTGACTAAATATGTTACTTTAGAAATGTTATAATTGTACAAAGACCTTATCTTCACTTTTCACAGATTCCTATCTGTAATATCCAGACTATCTAGTTAATTTTAGAAATGAAACGATTTTCTGGCATTGTCATTCTGTTAAATAAATGATTTCTGCACTTTAGCTGATTTGTATGAAATATTATTTCAATGAAGATTCTTCTAGTAACTGATGATAATTCGTGTGTAGTCTATGACTAAAATGTTTGTAGATGCATCTATGCTTAAAATTAGTTTAATTAACAAATAATTTCATTCATTCAAACAAAAGGTTTTAACACTGATGAGACAAGACAACAAAGAAAAATTTCTTTCTAAATGAATCTAGTTTTGTATACAAACATCCTCAAGTATCTGTTAAAATTCTGAAAGACATTTCGCAAACAGATTCAAAACTACGATTAGAAGCAAAAAATATTAACACTTACTATCAATAATTTATATTACAAAAAGACAAATACTCTACACAACTTACAATAGAAATAAGAAACGCCTTTAACAAGGCATTAAATAAAAACTGTAAATTCTAAACTGGATATCAGTGACATTCTGGGAATAAGTATTTTCTATTAGAAATCACGGTAGCACGCTAAATTCAAAGAAACAAAAAAACAAAACAAGGACGATAAATCGAAGTCTACACACATCACAACCGATTTTCTTTTAACTTTTTGGTAACAACACTTACCTGATCTGGTAAAAGAATCGAAATCGTGATCCTCAGTCCAGGAATGACTACCGAGCAGACGGTGGCAATCCTCATCAATTGTTTTATGGGGGAACGTGATACCATCCCAGACTGCAATAAACACTATTCACTGCAGTTTTTTGTCAACACACAAGCAAAACTAAAAAAAATCTTTTTTGTTCTTTCCAAACTAAAGATGCCTAGTTCTTCTCTAACTAATCAGAAATCTTGTGAAGTAAGAAATAAAAAAGAGTAAAACAAAGAAAAAACCAAAGCTAACTATAAGCTGATTGTAATCAAGCCGGATGTGAGTTCAAACAAAAGTTTTTCATAATTAGTACTCATTACCTGTGACATGTGACGCATAATCAATGCGAGAGAGAGTCTGGTGATGAAGACAAATGACCAAACCATGCAAGACACTAACTAGCTACTACAACAGTGAACTAATTTCAAACCACGAAGCTATTCAAATAAAAAGAAAAATCTTTGATGCAACCGTTAAAAGACAGTTTCACCAACATAAGAAAAAAAAATTTCCTTCCATTTCATTAAAATCCGATTTTAAAATTTCATTTGTGAGACACCCGATCAGGAACACACAAAAACCTTTTTCTTTTTATTTATGAAATGCTTAGCGTATTAACAACAATTCCAAAAGTTGTTAGGTAAGCAAATGAAAAGATCATGGCAGTTTTCTACCTGTTTTCGGTATTGCCCATCGAGTTGTAGTTTGCCTGATGCTGCGAACGAACAGGGTACGTAATCCCATCTCCCATACTAAAACAAATCAGTTTTCATTTATTATTCACGGACATTTATCCAATTATATATTTTCACACACAGAAAAGCTGCACCAAAAATCAAACAACAAAAAATAATAAAACATTTAAAAAACATCTGCGCCAAATTCAGGAGAGTGCACATGACAAAAAAAGCATTTAAATATT
>JADMLL010000010.1:5989057-6061124 GCA_016920875.1 Columbicola columbae
TTTCTCACTGAATCAGGTAAATTTAAATAAATAACGGGACGCATCATTTTAACAAGCTAACTGAATCGATTTTAAAAGTTGCGTCAATTCCTCCGATGAGCAATCTTTAGAACCGAAAATTTTTTTCAACACTCTTCGCTTTTCAGCTTCTTTTTCCAGCAGCGTTGTCTTTTCCCTCGCCGCTTTTATTATTTGAGTAGGAACTCCAGCAAGTTTGGCCGCGTTAAACCCGTAAGATTTTGGACAAGCTCCACTGATGAATTTATATAAAAAGGTAACAGTTTCCTCTGACGGATCTTCTTCATCACTTTCAACCATGCATGCCATGTGACCTAATGTGACAGCTTCCGAATTTTTAAAATCCTCTACTAGAGTGTGATAATGAGTTGAAAACAAGGTGCGACATTCCTTTTCAGCTATCTTCCGTACGACAGAATAAGCAATGGCAGTGCCGTCGTAGGTGGATGTACCGCGACCCAATTCATCCATCAAGACAAGAGAATACCGAGAAGCGCTGTTCAAAATCAAAGAAGCTTCACTTAACTCTACATAGAAAGTACTTTCCCCGGCGAGAATGTCATCTTTGGCACCTATTCTAGTAAATATACGATTTATGGGTAACATTTTACAAGATTCTGCAGGAACTTTCAAACCGATTTGAGCCATAATAGCGATGAGACCGAGTTGACGCATTAAAGTTGATTTATTTACCACCCATGTTGGGTCCTGTTAAAAGAACCAAAGTTTTGAAGGAATCAACGCCCAGTTTTATGTCGTTTGGAATGAATCCATTATCGACATTCAAACAAGGATGGCGTCCGTTTCTGACATCGATGAATGGCTGTAAAAACCAAACAAAAAATTAATTTTATGAAAAATAAACTATAGCTTAACCTCACCAAAAAGGACCAAATACAAACTAACCTTTTCGTTGGGAGTCGGTTTCACAAATTCAGGTACACACATCTCTCCACCTTCTGATCTACAGTACTCGGCTAGGGACATCAGTACATCAAGTAAGGACAAGCACTGAATAGCGGCCGTCCAATCTTCATATTTGTCACTAAACTGAGCGAAAACTCTTCGGCTCAAATCTTTCAAAATAACTGATTTCGTTTCTTCCGCCTGTTTTTGGCGACGTAGAAAATTCTTTGTTTCATCCGTCATGAAACGCTTGAATCCTTTTCTACAAGACGTGAATTCATATTCTGATTCTGCTTTTTTGGCTTGAGCCTCAGGTACTTCCAACTGAAATCTATTTTTATCGCTTCCGAAATACTTGACCTGACAGAAAAAAATTCGTAAGTTTGTTAAAAAATACTTCAAACAAACTACTGGAAAAGGTCTCACCGTTGTTCCAAAATGGCGGCACTGCGATTTCAAATAAGCGTTCGATTCCGTTTCAATATTTTTCAATTCCTCCATGACAGCGTCGTATTCGGGATCTATACCGGACGATCGAGGAATAATACAGCCTTCTTTCTTAGCCAAATCATGATCGAAAGCAGTTTTGAAGAAACTCAGATGCTCCTTCAAATCTTTGAACTTCCCTTCTGGGGAGTGCATTATACACTGTTGCAAAAGTTTCGACTTCCAAGACTCTTTTTGTAGCGTTTCAATGACGTTTTGTATTTTTTCAAATCCCGCGAGAGCCGATAAGAAATCTTGAATCTTTCGTTTTGAATACACTTTGTCTTCAAATAATATCGCTCTTGAGTCTGGATGAGTTTTTGCTCCGAATAGCATTGCCCTGAGTGTGAATCCTAATCACAAACATTTTTTTTTTTTTAAATTTAAATTGAAGTCTAAAATTAAAAATTTTGAAGTTGCCAAGAGCCACTTACTTCCCCAGCAGTCTTTCCACATCAGGAACGCGTTTTAGAATCGTTCGAACTTCTTGAACGACATGAGCTTTACACAAAAGTTCCTCGATGGCCTCTTGACGCGAAATAATTGCCGGAATACTACAAAGTGGACTACACAACCACTGTCTAATCAGTCTTTTACCAGAAAACGTGCAGCAATGATCTAATCTCTCGAGCAAAGTTCCACTTTTGTCTCCATTCGAGTTTGTTAATACTTCCAAATTGGTCAAAGTCAGGCCGTCCAGAACCTATCACATAAATATTTCAGCTTTTTAGACTAATTGTCTTTCAATCAACGACACATCTTCAAATAAAATAAAACAGCTTACCATATATCGTCCTAGATCGACCGCAGCATCTGAATTTTCGTCTAAGTTTGTTAAATCATCAACAGGACTATAAATTTCAAATTTATTCATAGCCAACAACTGCTGATCGAGGAAGCATTGTTTCAAGTACCAAACACACGCTCCCAAGGCTTTTATGGCAAGTTCACCGTCATCAGAAGTGCTCAAGCCTAACGAATCAGCTGTAATAAAATGAAATTTGTGTGTCAGCATTAATTTCATCATCTACACTCAACTTAAATCACTCTAAAAATTTTTAACCAATCAGTTGGGTTTACCTGGGTTGAGGAATTTTTTGATAGCTTCAGGCCAAACTGTTCCACTTTCATTCGGCTTGGCAAAATGATTTTCTTCGGCTAATGTGGTTAGAGTCTTTGTCGCCGACCAAAATTCAGTTTCCGCTGCCAGAGGTTCTTGCAGGACATTTGAAAATGAGTTTCTTAGTAACTGCATTGTTTTGCCTGAGACTTGATACTTTTCATACAAAATCTGGAAAGCAGATTAATGTTTAAAAAAATGTTTGAATTACATTAAATCAAATTGCAAATACTCCAAATGAATGACAAACAAAACAAAACTTACCTGTACAGGTGGATGATGAGACAGAAGAGTTCGAAGTCGAGATAAAAACTTATCATCGTGAAACTGACCGATATGAAATGTTCCAATGGAAGTATCGATGAAGCAAACACCATAAATCATTCTATCTAAGTTATCCACCTGTAAGAATATTATTCAACCTTTTAGTAAAATTTCCAACCCAAATTCCATTCCTGATATCGTTAAGCCATCAAACAATTCTTACTTTTTCAGCAATGGCTAATAAATAATTAGTTTCCGATTCCTTTGCTTCGCCATCGATGAAACTAAAAATCTGAGTCCCTTTCGTTGTAACCTGGCAAATCTCTCTACTGACTACTTTATCAAATTTTGTGGTTTTCCCTTGAAGTTTACATCTTTCAGTCATCATTTCTGGTGTTTCTGTTTGCTCAACTCTGGCTACTTTATAACCCTTCTGAACCAGGATTGTGGAAAACCTTCCGTAAGAGATTTCTGGAAATCCTGAATGAGCAAAATCTCCTTTCATGAAAGTCAGAGATAATTCATTGACCCCGACCACAGCATCCATGTGATATAATTCATAGAATTTGCCAACTTTGAAGAACAATATACAGTCAAAGTGATCAGATTTTAGCTCCCACCACTGCCTAACAGCCTGGAATGGAAATTATTTAACTGATGGATAATCGATTCTAAATTTTTAAATAATTAATTTGAATATTTTTACTTACAGGTGTCACTTTAGCTTTGTATTCCTCTGGGACGTAGAGAGTTCTTTTATCATAATCAGGGTGATCTGGCCTTCTCTTTTCTTTATCCATAATTTTGTCAGGTTGAAGGAATTCAAGTTTCAAGTGTGGCCAATCATCTGACTTTTCATCTTCTTGTTTTTTAGCAACAGAGCCATTGGATTGCTGTAAAAAAAATTATTATTGTTTGAATTCAATGGAAACCAGTTTTTAAAACATCTCAAGAAATTTTACTCACATTTTTAAATAATGATAATTTCGCTTTTGTTGTTGAACCTCTAGAAATGTTTCCAGATGATGTAGGAGTTAAACATGTCTTCTTTCGACTACTTGTGACTGAATGATTTCTCTTTCTTTTAACTCCTTTAGGAGGTGTTTCTTCTACTTCTTCCTCTTCTTCAACTATTTCACTCAAATTTGAATCATCACCAGATGGCTCATCATCATCATCATCATCATCTGACTCTTCATGTTTATCTGTTCAAAAATAAAGTTAAAATTTTTTATAATCTTAAAAAAATTTAAATTCACAATATAAATGAGGAGTTAACTAATTTTACTTCATACCTGGTTTATACTCATCATCTGAATCTTCACTATCGAAAACAAAAACTCTTCTTTTCTTCTTGGGCTGCTTTTCATCTTCTTCTCTTCTTCATCCTCCTCAATCCCATTATGATTTTCTTTATTATTATCTGGAATAGTTAATTACAGTGTTCATGAGTCTTCAGATATACATGTTTTGATGATGGTTGTAAAATTTTTTTATCAACAGATCACTAACCTGGAGATGATTCTTCTGTCTTGGATTCTTCTTCAGATGCAGAAACATCACTAAAATCAACCAGCAAATCTTCTCTTTCTTTGACTGGTAATTGAAATGCTCTGTCAGCCTCTTCACATGCTCGCTTTAAATTTTTTAAATCAGTATCACTGTAGCCCTTTGGGTTTCTCTTAGAAGAATTTAAAGAATATTTTCAATACACCTGCAAAAAAGTTAACAGAAAAGTTACTAACAGAAAGTTAAGTCATCAATACACCACAAGAAGTATTTGCTTACTTTTTACTTATCCAGGCCCTGGTAGGAGGGTTATCAAAAAATTGTACATGTACAAGGCCTGCTTTTAAATGTTTCTTTGTTTTAGGGTGCTGACATACTAAACTTGGCCACCAAGGATATCCTTCAAGTTTTGCCCAAACGACTTCACACAAACTCAGATCTAAAAAGGCAATTAATTTTAGTTTTGTTAAAATAATGAAAACGTTACCTCGAGTATGTTTTTAATTACACATTAAATTATTCCTTTTTCATGCATTAATAGGTAGAAATTAAAGAGAAAAAATGTATGACTTACCCCCCTTTTTTTCCACAACCTTTTTGGGGGTTTTAAACTCGCCTCCATTCTCCCCAACTTTTTCATTTTGATCCTGGACTTTAGGGGATGAAACCTTCTGGAAGAAATTTAACAATGTAGGCTGCTTAGACATTGAAGCAACTGAAATTTCCTACCAGTAATCCGAAATCAGACATTAACACCTAACACTCGATTTACCCCTTGGTCCCCTGAAAAAGCGAGGGATTTTAGTGTCTGCTGACACGAAATTCATGTCAACAATTTAATTTATTCTTGATTTTAATTATTTTTCGTTTTTATTAATTTTTGTATATTGTTTAATTAAAAAATGAGTCTGTGGACCGAAAAATACCGCCCGGCAAACCTGTCGAAATTAGATTTTCATAAAGAACAAGCTCATCAGTTAAAAAATTTGGTGAGGACATGTATATGGCGCTTGAGTTTGAATATTCCAAGGGGAACACACAAGTTCTCAACTTGTTAATTTTTAATATGGACTCTATTAAATGTTTTCCTTATTTGATAGATTTATTTTTATGTTTTACCTACAGGTGAACAAAGGAGATTTTCCTCATTTACTTGTCTATGGGCCTTCTGGGTCTGGAAAGAAAACAAGGATAATGTGCCTGCTGAAGGAACTGTATGGTCCTGGAGTTACAAAACTAAAAATGGCTCAGATGACTTTTCAAACCCCTTCAAACAAAAAGTTGACATCATGACCATAAGTAGCAATTACCACATTGAGGTTAATCCAACAGATGTTGGTATATACGATAGGGTTGTCATAACAGATTTGATAAAGAAAGCTGCATCGACTTATCAACTTAATTCTTCTAAACAGAAGAGCTTTAAAGGTAAAGTCTCACCACAAAGTACATCGAGATATGTTCATTGGATATACCTCATACTTATGTTATAATTCTTAAAAATTTAACTGCTTGATGATTATTTTCAAAAACTGAATGTCTTTTTCAGTTTTACTATTAACTGAAGTAGATGGCCTAACAGTTGATGCTCAACATGCATTAAGGAAAACAATGGAGAACTACAATGCAACTTGTCGGCTTATTTTATGTGGAAACTCCATATCCAATGTTATTCCTGCAATCAGAAGTCGTTGTTTACATATTAGAGTACCTGCACCAACACATGAAGATATTTGCAAAGTCCTTTTTAACATTTGTAAAAAAGAAGGAATTGTTTTACCAGAACCATTAGCCTTCAATATAGCACAAAAATCCGATAGAAATTTGAGAAGGGCTATTTTAATGTGTGAGGCTTGCAGGGTACAAAAGTGAGTGTTTTAGTCTGTTTCACCTTTCAAAAACATTTTTGATTACTTTTAAAACACTATGAAGCATTGTTTTAGGTTTCCACTAACAGAAGATCAAGAAATACCGGAGCCTGACTGGCAGGTGTTTTTAAGAGAAACTGCAAGAGCGATAGTGGCTCAACAGACTCCAGAGGCATTGCTTGAGGTCAGGGGTAGAATTTATGAATTACTAACTCATGGAATTCCTCCAGATATTATATTTAAGGTAATTATAAAAGAAAGAAAAAATGATTTGCTTATTAACACACAGAAATTAACTTCAAAATCTGCTTTTTCCAGAGTCTGCTTGTTGAGTTAGTCAAAAACTGTGACATGAATATAAAGATGGAAATAGCTGAGGCAGCAGCTTATTACGAGCATGTCATGCACAAGGGATCAAAAGTAATTTTTCATATTGAAGCATTTATAGCTAAATTCATGGCTATTTATTCCAAGTTTATAGAAAATTCCATGGCAGGACTATTTTAAAATGTTTTTTTAAAAAGTGATTAATGTGTGGTTTGCTTTAACATGCATCTTTTAAGAAAGTTATATACTACAGTAGAAATAAACCATTTGATCATCAAAATTATAAGTTCAAATTTATTTTATGCTTGCCTTTCTCTTTGTGAGTGTCTCATACTAATTATGTCACTTTTTGCCCAACTCAGCTGACTAATCCTCCCTGATTTGTTTCTCTTCTCCTTGTGCTACAAATATTTTGACACCTGTATCAAGAACCACTTCAAAATTAGGATACAGTTTATGAATAAAAGTGAAGAATTACAGTCTGAGATTATTTCATAAGTAATGCACACTTTTAGTAAGATTTTTATGAAAAATCAATTTCATAAATATTGCACACTCATCTAAAATTCATTCCTATTGACTGAAACTTATTTCACAAGTTAAATTTATGAATTAAATATGGCACAAGAATGTACAAATGTATACAGAACTCGCTTTATAAATAAAGTATAAACTTTGATACAGTAGGAAATTAATTTTTCTTTAAAAGTGATAAAGTTTATGGACCCCAAAATTTTTCTTCTGTTTATTTTGTTACACCCCCTTCAAAAAACAAATGTTTGCCCCCATTAATGTAGACTAAGAACAAAATTTCTTTGTTTTTATCTCCCAGTTAACTTTTACAAACCTTCAAGTATAAGTGAACAAGCAGTTTATAGTTTTACATTAATATTGTGTGTACAGGGAACAGTATCTTGGCTCCATGAGCAAGTGTAAAGTAGAAAACTGAACTGAAACTAAATAAGCCAGAAAACGGCTTCTCACAACAGATATTCATTACCATTTTTAAATAGACCCCACTATTACATCAAGATTTTCAATAAACAAAATTAATAAATCAAACTTACATACATACAAATCAGTATGGAAGTCTAAAAATGGCTCAAATGACTTTTCAAACTCGTTCAAACAAAAAGGTTGACATAATGATCAAATTAAGGTAAGTCCGACAGGTGTTGGTGGGATGTTGCCATAACAATTTGATAAAGTTGCATCGACGTAGACTTTATAACATTCTGTAGGACGTTATAATTGTCTGTGGCGATCAGAAGTAACACGCCTCGACTTGAATCAGACAGGTGGTACGACAAGCAGATAAGAACATTCTAGAATGTCTGCAAATATGGTATAAATAGAGCGATTAGAATGAGTCAGTGCACCATACCGTAGGTTAGTCAAACGGCTAACGAAACTACCGCGCTAATTTTTATACTTTTTATAATACATATACTGATTGGCTGGACTTCTGTGAAGATGGCCCTTGCCGAAAAGAGAAAACCTGACAAAGACCTCAGAAAAATATTTTCGCTGCGACAACACTAGTCACTTGTCTAAAGACTGCCCCCTGGCTAGAAAGTAGAATCGTCTCAGAACGACAAAGTACCAGCTCTGATACGCTATACGCTGGAAGCTGCAAATTCGAGAGCACCGAGGGAGTTTTCCCCTTCATGGCACATAATACAAAAAGTTTTATTGCACATATCTCTTACCTAAATAAATTGTATATTCGTTCGGAATTCGTGTGTTTTGACTCATCAATCCACCTAATACCGACAAACGACGTCCTACACCTCTCACAATGAGTTGAGTTACAGTACACCCCCAAATTATCTACCACCAGACAATTAACATTCCCACCAACCAAAACACCATATCCATACAACCAACTAACACAAAAGAAGACAAATTAAATAACAAACAACAACACATAAACGGGTATTATATATATTTATTATCGACTTACAACAGGTTAAGTAACATTACAATAAGAAAATAATACTTCTTAAGCACCTATCTATCAAATTAACGATTATGGTCCGTCAACAATTAAACTAGGCACTAAAGACATTTCCTATTCTTCTAAAGTATAAGAAAAAAAAAAAGAATTTGGCACTAACAAAATAATAAAAAAAAAACCAAAATTTGGAAAAATAAAATAAATAACAAATTGATTCATAAATTAATTTCAAATTATAAAAAAAAAATGGAATGAAACGCTTCAATTCATTGGAATGTTTTTGACAAACGTCAAAAAACAATTTCTAACAAATTTATATACAAGACATAAGTGCCTTAACTAATTATAATGAAATAAATGCAAAACGATTTTGAATATTAATCACCGGCGTCTAAGACAAAGTCTTTAGCTATCACAATTAGATTGAGGCCAAAATTTTATTTATCTCAAGAGCAAACAAAAATGCTTAATTCGTCACTGACTCAAGAAGAATACCCGTTTTCTCTAATTAATAAAAAAAATTGTACTTAAATAATTTATATTCGATAAAAAGAAAATTTTTTTTTCTTTTAATGACACAAAAGAAATTTTATAATAAATAAAGAAAGAAAGAAAGAAATTTGAAATGAAAACTGAATTTCTACCGATAAATTTCGTTTTCTAATTATTTAGAAATTTAAACAGCCTCTTTGGCGTTCGAAATGACTATGACCGAAAGATTTTCCTGTTGTTGCTACTGTATCCTCTTTTGTTTTGTTATAGCCGAAAAAATTGAGTATTGGGATTCCATTATTCACGTTTCTTTTGAAGGAATTACATGTGTCTTGTGTTGCCGAAATTGATGCCGCTTTGATTGGCACCCTTATTGCTTCCATATTGGAGGCTGATTATCGCGTTTCCAGCTTTGAGCTGTTCTTCCGTGAAATGACGTTCGTTCTTCTCGGCTTCTTTCGGCCCGATCGTTGGCTTACCGTATTTGTGCATCTGAAATATAGCCAAAAATAATTTTTAGAGAATTGATAACATTCAAAACTATTTGATTACTTGGTTACTATTCAAAAATTAATACACCACACAAGCTTATAACTCAGGGATGGGCCAATTTAAAATTTTTTGGCGGCCGTATATAAAATAGAAACTAGAGTAGGAGGGCCGCATAGATTTGAACACATGAACTATGCATCTATTACTCTACTAAACTCTTCTTTAAACTTCTCGACCGTCAAAAAGTAATTGTAACAGGCCATGTCCATCCATATCGATATACCCTCGGCGGGCCAGATTAAATACTTTCCCAGGTCAGAGTTGGCCCACCAGTGTTATAACTTGTATCTTGGACCAACCTTGGTTCTATCTATATTTTCTATCTATTATATGGTTCTATCTATATTCAACCTTGGATTATCTATATTTTATTTACAAAAAGTTAAAAACAACCAAAAATTGTTACACACAACAAAACAAAGTCAGAGTCACAGGCATGCTAGTTTTGTTAGATGTCACAAACCCATTTCGACTCGATTACTGATTGCAATTACGGAACGAGTACTACCTACGTCTCAACTATCATCCATTGCTAATTATTTTTTAATTGAACATAAAACAATTTTAATTGCAATCATCACACCTCTTCTTAAATTTCACAAAACACTCCGAAAACTAACATAAGATGATCTAATCAACACATAAAATCATAATACGAAATCAATATCATCTTATATTTCACAAAAGGAACCTGACACATTATAAAATGAAATATGCTTTTACTATATAAATTTGAAACAAATTAAATTAATTAAACAAAAAGCCTTCGACCACCATTATTCTAAATTTGAAGAGGTTATTAACTGACTTGACATAGGCAAAAAGGAAAATTATAGTCTTTAAAACAATGTGTCATTCGCTGAGTGTTTCCAAGTATCGCTTGAAATGGCTTACAGAAAAGGTCAAACCTGAAATTCTTGTACTGTAAGATAACAATGCCCTTGACTCACAACACTATACTCTCTAGTCCTCCATATTGATTCTGTTTCTAACTCTCTCTATATCCAGTAGTATTTATTAATAGTATCCGCCTATACTATATACTAGGATGATGATACTATATATTCAATTTGTATAGTAGCTGGTAGTGTTAAACCTTCTCTCTTCCAGGTTGGCTAGAGGTACCAGCAAGCACGTGACAAATATTTGTTTAATGAAAAACCTAACCAAAGTCACTGATCATTGGACACACGGGTGTCGATTCAAAATAAATTTCCGATAAAAAAAAAATTTAAATTCTAATTATAACCTAAACGACGTCCCACAGGTAATATAAATGCTGATAACATCGAAACCGGAGCCTGCCGACCTCATCAGCACCTGGTGGGCAGGTTTGACATCTTAGAAGAGAGAAAGAACTTCCCGACTGGCTTAAAAACGGCTCGCGTAACTTCGAACACTCTGACATCTAAATTATCCCTTTTGAATGGAACCTGACCACGTTTTCCTTCTTCCTCACCTTTCTTCCTAAAGACTGCAAGCAGGTGACTACTGAGTTAAGGTTTTGCCTTTCCCACAAGTCCACCGTTTGGAATGTTTCTTGCTCAGGTACTCCCATCTTTCTCGCCGTTTCTAAGAAGTTGTTGATGTTTTCCATGCACTTGAATGCTTGTCCCTCGTTGATCTTTTTCACTGAACCAGGTTCGATGGCATTCACGAGTCTAAAAGAAACGAGAAAAAGGAAATTTTAGTATAAAAATATAAATCGTGTTCCCTTCACCGGGAGCCAGGTCTTGTTCGATATTTATTGAGATCACTTCCTAATGTGGGAAGCAAAACATTTTCGAGGAAGTGAAAGACTGCTATCAAGACTAACTCTCGTTCTCGAAAACCTTAAAAAGACCGACGATCGGTATGAGCAAAGGCGGTCTAAGTACCAGTCCAACTATAAAACACGGAAGACTAACGTTCGACCTCAAACAATTTTAGCAAAAGATCTACTGACTACGTCGATCTGACTCAGCATAAAATTTTTCAAACCCACAATTCACAAAAGTGTGCAATATTTTTGAAATGAAGATAAGACGAGTGTGCATTACTTTTGAAATGGAGATACGACACGTGTGCATTACTTTTGAAATGGAGATATTAAACGAGTGTGCATTACTTTTGAAATGGAGATACGACATGTGCATTACTTTTGAAATGAGGATTAAACGAATGTGCATTACTTTTGAAATGGAGATACGACAGGTGTGCATTACTTTTGAAATGGAGATACGACAGTGTGCATTACTTTTGAAATGGAGATACGACACGTGTGCATTACTTTTGAAATGAATTCTTGCTAAAACATTGCACTCTTCATGAAGCGAATCGGAGAGAAATTTTTAGGAGTCAAACTGGCTCTTTTAAGAAAACAAAAACACAATCAACACCCGTGAATACAATTTTCCCAGACAATAAACCGAATAAGCACAGCTTACTTAACCCCCTTACAAAAAAGACCCCATCAGGAGGCTTCTAATCCAAAAACCAGGTACCCGTGTACCTGGCCCTACACCAACCTAAAAGTTCTGAAGCTTCGCTTTAACAACTAAACCCATCGAGGACTGTCTTTAGGGTTCGGAAACAGGAAACTGTCAAGCCACAACTCACATTTAGCGGTCGCGGTTCCGATAACAACACCGAGGAGACCACATTAAAAGCTGACAGGTCCAAGAGCAGGAGGAGCGTTAATAGAACACCCGATACGCTGTGCGTTACGTTACAGACGAAAAACCGTTAAATCACCGCCTTCACGAAGAAACCGTCATTAAAATTCAGCGAATGGCGAGTGTCCAAGGACACGTGTCCAGACATCATTGCGAAACAGTGGGTGCACGGATTTATCTGGAGGGATATCCAAACCAGATGGAATTTTAGAAGAGGTATTCGTCATCAGACCTTAAAGAGGGCCCTGTCATGGGGCGTTAGCTCTCGAATCTAACAGGGAAGGATGCATAGAACCAAATTTTCTAAACCTTTTCTTCTAAGTATAGATTTGGGTAACAATGACAGTCGGAACTATCGTCTGACTAACTATCAACTTTAGTAAAAAGAAAAGCAATGTTGGGTCTTATCATAAATAAACATCGATAATACCGACGACCTTGAAGCGGTTTAGATTAGACAAATGAAATTATTCCTAAAAGGGCACAGGAGAGAGAGAGAGAGAGAGACACTTGTCAGCTCCCTGACACTAAAAACACTTTCTCTATAAAATTAGAGTCACAATAACGAAACAAATGTCTCAACCTTGGTCACGTGTTTGCGTGCACCTACCAAAAGCTCTCGAGTCATTGAATAGCTTTTGTCCTCCAACAAACCCAAGCTATCAACTCCGCTAAGTGCTTCCAAAACATTGCCACCTCCATCTAACTATCCCTAACACTAGACCTACTGACGTTGATTATGTACATATGAAAACAGAAATGAGCCAATTTGACTCAAAGAAAAAACCAAAAATAAATGTACTTTAGAAATCATTTAGGTTTTATATAACTAGTCAGTCGATAGATACCTGAATCAGATCTTGTTTTACGCGTTTACAAACTTTGAGGCGTATTTAAAGGAACTGGTTTTGATTCCATAAGTAATGCACACTTCAATAACTGACTTCAGAAGGTACGTGCACTTTAAAAAATTCGTTCCATAAGTGAGGATTTCATAATTTTAGGAAGGCTTCATTTCAAAAATAATGCACACTTTTGAAATGAAGATATGTCGAGTGTGCATTACTTTTGAAATGGAGATATGTCGAGTGTGCATTACTTTTGAAATGGAGATATGTCGAGTGTGCATTACTTTTGAAATGGAGATATGACTCGATTTCAAAAATAATGTCACACTTTTGAAATGGGATCTATTTCAAAAATTTTGCACACTTCTACAGACACACCATTTCAAAAATAATGCACACTTCTATAGGGCCTCCATTTCAAAAATAATGCACACTTTTGAAATGAAGATACGTCAAGTGTGTATTACTTTTAAAATAGAGACATGACTCCATTTCAAAAATAATGCACACTTCTATAGAGACCCCTCCTTTCATAATTAATGCACATTTTTATCGAGAAATTTCCATCCCAAAAAAAATATTTTAAACATTTATAGAAAGACACCTTAAAATGAGTCAAATTGGCTCAGTTCATAAGCCGATGATATAAAAACTTTCCAGGAGCATAATTGTCCTCACTGATGCAATCATTCCATATAAGAAACGTAACACTTCAAAAATTTGAAAGACACCAGAAGGGAAACAAAGAGTCAATTTGACGCACACACTCACAAAAAAAAATTTTTTTCTCTCAAACGAGTTACAAGAATCCTGATCTTAATTTTCGACCCACTCACCTGCAAAGCAGTGTTCCATCCCTCAAAGTCTCGTAAAAGTTGTCCATGTCACCGGAGACATCGATGTTCTCGTTCGTGATCATTTTGATCCATTCCAGACATTCCTGAGCCAATTGTTCGCTGTATTTGGCGTTCACCTGTGAAGTACCAACGGAAGCTCTCTTTAGCCTTTGCATCACTTTACTGATTTCGTTAGTTTCCGTTTCGGACATCTTCCACCCTTTTTTCGAATTCTTCTTTGTTCTCACAAAACCGTTCACCTCGACGAAAGCTTCGAAACTGACTGACGAAATTAATTATAGAAACAAAAAATCATTTTGATAGATAAAACTAAAACCCAAGTGCAACTAAATTGTTCTCCCGATAACACAAATCCCATCGTGATCCTTCCAAAACGGCATCAAAACCAAAACCGAAGAAATCCAAAGCTCAGTCAAAGCTCCTCATCCTTAACAGGAAGTCCCAACCTGACAGCATAAAAACCAGGAAACCAGATTTCTGGGTAGTGTTAGTGATTACACACCGCATAAAAACCCCCCGTTTAAGACATTGTCATTGACTCAGTTTTTAGAAAGCGGCCGGAATGACTTCACAAAGCTTTTGACAGCCATGATAGATAATTAAAAATTCCACACTCGACCATATGCGAACCAAATTGATAATTTTATCTAGGCCTCAGAGAAGAGAGAGAGAGGAAATCAGTCGATTGCTCAAAATTAATCCCCGAATAACTCGATAAGCGATAAGATTTTCATAAATGGGACAATGTGCAATCCAAAACCTGGCACAAGTAACTTAATTCAGGTATGGGAAGCGGGCCAAGTCGGGGCAGTGGGGTGGGCCTTATTATTCCAAAATAGGATGTGATTGATTGTAGTCGATAAATCAAAACGAGACCAATTACCGAGATTTGAGTAACAAGAATCTCCTTCTATCATTCCTCCCGTTGAGTGTTCGACGGTGTCGTTTTTGTTCTATCACACAAAACCGGGTTGCCATGTTCTTGGCCCGGGTGACTCACTCCCCGTTCTGGCCTTTTTTTCTTCTTCCACTTTTGTAATTTCAATAATTCCTAATAAAGTATGTTTGTATCAGGACCGTGACCTTCTTTCGGACTAGCTTCTTACGTAAATTCGAAAACAAAAAATTGTTCAAATGTCATTTACAAAGTTCTTTAACCCTTAAACGTGAGATTCTTTGTTTCTTGTGTGAATTCTACCTCTCCTTCTACGTGACGCCCAAAAGAAACCGACGTTCACGCTCTTTCTTCTGACACGTTAACTCTAAAGAACAGGAGAAAAAATTATTTTGGACCTAACACGTATTCACTTCCCACATAAACGGTCACACAGACACCAACATGTCTTTCAACTCTCGGTACAGGTTACAAATTGATGTGGTGACCAAAACCTCGCCCTCGTCAAAAGCTTGAATATGGCGGCTATACTTCCTTCTTTCTCTCGAAAATCTCTCGAAAATTTAATTGAGGATGAAGGATGAGATTCGTGGTTCGTCATCACCGCGGATTAAGGGACTTTCGCATGCGTCACACCAATTATGTCATCTTCCACAGACATACCATTCGATGGGAATAAATAAAAACTTCTCTCGAAACTATATTTACGGACGCTGATTAATTTCTGAGTCAATTTGACTACTCCCACAAGAAAACATTTTTGTTCTCACAAACGAATTACGTTTATGAAGTGATTAACATGAGTAGAAATGACTCTGTCCATCACCCAGTACCACCGCCATACTACCTAACTCTACTTCCACTAGTTCAAAACAAACTTCTGCAGTTAAATAATCTCACGAAATCATTTTTAGGATTCACAAAACAAACTTTACCACCACAACTACAAACAGAGTCAATTCGACTCAATCACAGAACCATGTTGTTTGTTCCTTCATCATGTTGGTTTAATTTTACAAGAAACTGAATTTATGAAGAATATTTTCATCTACTTCTTTAAAACCTTAAATTTTGTTGTATGAGTCAAACTGACTCAACAACATTCAATCAACATCTATCATCTACAATCAGAACTGTTACTAAAGTGCTGAACTTAAAATTGTAATAAACTAAACAGAAATGTTACAGATTCAAGCAAGGCCGAGAGACATGATTCATTTCATAAATAATGCACACTAATACCCAATCACGACAATTTATATATACACAAATATCTTTGGAATTATTTTATCAGCAAAAACAAAAACTTAGATTCTGTAATTTGAGTCAAACTGGCTCATAAAAATTTATTGCTGACCTATGTTAACAAAATTTAATAAACAAAACAAATTTTTATTGATTCAGGAAAAGTCAAGAGACATAAGTCATTTCATAAATAATGCACACCGGCACCCAATCATGACAATTTATATGTAAAGAATTCTATCAACTAATTCCAATTTGGGTCATTCTGGCTCTTAAAAATGTAGTGCTGACCTGTGCTAATGAAATTAACTTATTAAACAAGAGAACTTTTGATGGTTCGGGTTAATGAGAGAGTCATTTCATAAATACTGCACACCGATTCCTTTTTGTGATAGTTCGTACGTGAAACAAATCTTCGATGAGTGATTTTAAATTATTTCAACCATAAAAAAAAATCCACAGGTAAGGAATTTGAGTCAAACTGACTCGGTGGATATAAATATACAGTCTAGCGTTAAATAATTGACAAAGAATGAATGGCCGAAGAATTCCCGCCATTTTACCAAACCCAAACGTCCATAAATTAAAAACGGAACCTCGAGTTCTGAATCAAAGAGAATCATGCCTAAGGTAAGCGAGAGTATGTTGACTGCAACAACAACAACAACAACCACAACAAACAAAAAACAAGTCTCAAAAGCGATCGCATTAATGAATGTGCCTGAAAACCTTGAACATTTTTACGCCGGGTTCTTCATTCCCAAGACTAAAGTCATCGCCACAGTACAAAAGGTCGAGTCTATCACACTTGGTCAAACACTCACACGTTCGATATAAATTCTAAGAATTCGAAAACTTCGATTGATAATTTCGATTCGGAATGCATTTTGTCCTCTTCCCCATTCAAATCTCTCCTTCCTTCTCTCTTTTATCTGCCAGAAATTTTGTCTGATAAGCACGAAGCAAGAAACACGTCAGAAAACCTTGAACACTTCACGGGAAGTAGTTAAACTAAGAAATGAGTGGGTCGCTTATTTATTGAAATTTATTTTTCTGACCCTCCTCAGGTTGTTACCTAAAAAGAAAA
Source organism: Columbicola columbae (assembly GCA_016920875.1). NCBI lineage: Eukaryota > Metazoa > Arthropoda > Insecta > Psocodea > Philopteridae > Columbicola > Columbicola columbae. The sequence goes on from JADMLL010000010.1 coordinate 6,006,143, forward strand.
TATGAAATGGGTATCACGGAGCATAAACCGAGGAGAAAAGAGAGAGACAGACAGAGTGGTAGATAGATGAAGAGAGAAAGAACAAGAAGAAAATCGGGTTTGGCTCGAGTAGGTTGTAGCCATAGTTTTTAGTTTTGTTGTGTTACAACCATTGTTACGTCGCAGGGACTCGTTATTTGTGGCCCCGACACACAACACTGTGTCTTCTAACCGATACCTGTTTCGAAAAGATTTAATTTAATGCTGAGATATTACACTTTGATCAACAAAAATAATCCGATATCACGTTTTCAGGTATTCCAACAAAGAACTTTGAAATTATTAAAACAACAATAAACCTCATTCAAGTCATTGTTACCAATTCCCGCCAATTAGGATAAAAACACATAACTTAGGTCAACAGAAAGGGGGCTCTTGTTCCCGAAGCCCATAAAAAAACAGTGCCGGCGACCATGAATTTCTTTCTAATCAGGGTCTTGTACTTCACACCAATCTAAGGTCAACCGATAGTTAAACCTTAACCTGAGTTCTAAAAACGTTCAGAGCGAGTCAAAACGACGCATACCTTCGAGGCATGCATTCATTTAAAATCGAAACGATAGTCGTTGTACAATTAAGAACTAATTAAGACATAAATTCCAACGAATCGATTTATTGAGGAGAGGAAACCTTTGGTAAGAGCCGCGGTTTCTGACCGATGATGATTTCCTAATCTAATCACTGAAATAAGACAAAATGGTCCATCCCGTCAGATTTTTGCCAAAAGGAATCGATTTTTGTATTTAAACGTGAAATTTACTTTCGACATAGCATCGAGACGTGATGAAGAACTCAACATGGATTCTGCTACCACGCACACCCCCATGATGGAAACTCATTGCAACCGTGACCCCTTTCGAAATTCAAATCCGACTTCTCTTCAGCAAAACGTGACCTTAGACTGCGTTTCTATAGAGGTCAAAGAGGAAAAAAAAAAGGAAAAACACCATTTATGGAATCTTCATCAACCTTCGTGAGAAGGTTTTCGGTTAAGAAACTCGAGAACTTCGACAGGGTCATCCGCTTCCGATCTTAACTTTCCTTTAAACGCCTTGAAAGGTATTCGTCGACTAACCACCCATTGCTCTCAACAAGTTTTTTCCTTTTTCGAATGTAATGAAAAACAGCTGAAATTCGAAGGAATCGAAAACAGATTAATACGTGTCAGATTTTTCTTAATTACAGCTAGTTGTGAAAGCCGCGCAAGAAAGTTCTTGTTGCGCCATATTCGAAACCGTTACGACCACATCCACACATGACTCAAACATTTTTCCTTGCGTTTCTCTATCTCTCCTCGTATGCTTTATTTGGCGGGAATGTTATGTGCAAACAAATATGAATAAATAATTTCGATGACATCATCACGCCAGAATAGAGGTGATGTCATCGTTTTCGGGAGGAAGTCCGGCCGCGAGTGCACTTTAACCCGAAATGGAAGTAATTGCAGCACTCACCACCGGCTACATAACGAGGAAACTGTACATTCAGGGGAATGCAGATGGTCATGTTTCACCACCACCACCACCTGGAGATACTTCCGTTCAACAACAACTGTCTAGAAATGGACAAAGGAAACCAGTCCATCTTCTGCTTATACCTAGGACGACTTCAACTATACATAAATCGAACGGATTTAAAAAAAATCAAGCCATGACATACATGTGACTCATGTCCAAAACCAGAAGAGTTTATCCATATATAGTCAACACATCACAAAAGCGTAAAAGTTGTCTCCGTCCTTGGCATACATTTTGGAGAGTGTTCAGCTTAGGACTTTTTCTTCTTCTTAGCTACAACTACTAGTCATTCTTCGCCACAACAATAACAAAATTTGTATCTTCCCAAACGGCCTTTTATTAAAGGAAAGTTTACACCAATTAATAACTACCGTGTGATTCATAATAACCAAATAACCACTGGTTAGGCGAGAAATGTAAATTTAATTTAACTTCTCTAGAATACTAAATATTTACTAAAATTATTTAATATTTTGTCCTTATATGTCCCCCACAGACCTTGTTTCCTTTTGTAGTGTGAAAGCAATTTGCTGACTCCTTCGTTTTTTATTTTATAAGACTATTTATTAAACTTCTCATGTTTTAAAAAAAAGCTTTTAGGCTTATCTTAAACTTATGAATGCAATCTATAAGCGCCTATAAAAACCGATAATAAGGAGGAAACTTTCTGCTGATTTCTGTTGCACACTTGTGAATGATCTGCGCAATTTTCTATTCCTGGTAGAATGTAGTACGACTAATCTTACAACTCAAATTCCTTTAGTTTTTATCACCATCAACCCAATTTGTAGTAATTAAAGCGATTCAAACAACATGATGGGGGTCAATTTCTGTGGGAAACAAAATTTTGAACGATGATAACATTAACACTTTCTTCACTGTTTCGAAACAAACTCACATCCATATAGGGTTGGCTTATCTTAAAACAAAATAAATTCAAACACATATTGTAAGCAAAAATGGGTTTCTTTCTCATTTCCACATATTATATTTCTTCTTGATATTACTTTACAGTTTAAAGTTATCATCTTGACTCGAGTTAACCCAGAATTATGTTTTAAATGACAACGAAACACCTCACACCCAAACTGTCATTTCCTCCACTGTGTTTCAGTTGCAGTCACCCAACTCTCAACTACAGTATAAATAATAACATAGACACCAAACACAATCAAGTCCCTCACAACAATTAACTTCTTCTAAATAATAACAAATAAGTCAATAAACATGAAACGACCATTTACAAAAAAAAATGAAATTTAATCTCCTGAGTCGTTTGATTCATTTCCTTAAAATATTCTGTTCATCGAAAGACATATCATGAATTTAAGATTATTTAAATGCACTATGACATAAGAAAGAGATGATAAGGTGCAAGAAACCTATTCCAGTTTGAGTTATAAGTGGAAGTCATTTACAGAACAACAAATTTCAAAAATGTACTCCTGCTTTTAAAGTGCTTGTCAAAAAAAGATTGAGAAGTCATTCTTCTTTTGAGAGTTAAAAATTAAAAAGAGCTTAATCATTACTTTGTAAGTTTCTTTTGAACGACTCAAAAGCAAACAAATGAGATTTTCATTCTGTCTGTGGATCAATATAAAAAAAATTTTTTTTAGTGATATAAGGAATTGCTGAAGGTGACATATTTTGTTTCCTGGTGTGACAATTTTTTTAAATTAAAAACTTCTATTATAAGCCTGTTTGATTTTGTATATTTAAATTCAATTTAAAATTTAGACGATTGTTAAAAAACAATTCTCATTAGGCTTTGTGCAAACATTTTTTTCCAAAACAACTGCGCCTACATAAAAATTGAACAGTCTACGCCACATAAAATTATGTGACACCTGTAGAATTAAATAAAACATACTCCTCAATCGAGGATACGTATCCATTAAAACGTATCTTCAACAATTCCTTACCTGACAAAATAATAAATCTATTCAAAAGAAACCATGCAAGAAATATGAATGATGAAAAATTTACCTTTCTCTGGGCTTCAGCGGCGAAGCCGGATTTAGTAGCTCTGGTACTGGCCATTTTATTTTACAGACAAAAAGAATCCGAAATTTTAAACCAAAAATAAATGGTAATTAATCCACAACACGAAAAGTGTCAAACACAATGTAGATAATTACTTGATTCCGTCCCCAATTAAACGAATCTGAGACGTCTGAAGTGTTCGTTGGAAGAGTTGCTACGCGCAGTCATTGATTTTGATCACGTGACCAACCGACTGGTTCCAAAGGTATGATTAATTATGTATTGCAGAAAGAAATCGATCTTGAATTTAACACAGATGTAGATGCCGGTTTTTAATAAAACTCAAAAACTCAATGTTTTGGTGGATTTTGAGCCAAAAATTCAAAAATAACGTAAATTTCTCTAAAACTTGTGAGGTTTCTAGACATCTGGTGGCGGCAGAAAGAACTAATACAAGTTGAATAGTTCAAAAAAATCCGATAGGTGGAGCTAGCTAATTTCCCAAGATCAGAACATTTTTAAAATCAACCCAAAATTTCATCTTTGTTTTCAAATTTGATTTAAAATTCAGCTTCCCCAAATAAAAATAAGTTTTCATTCTATGCTCCTACAAATTTCATAATTGTTTTCAACTTCCAACATCACGTTCACCTGCAAAAAGATTTTTATTTAAACCATAAAATTATATCTAGCTCACTTCAGAGCCAGTATTTATACAAACATAATTAGCTCTTATATTAATTAATAAAAACTAAAAGATCCAGTAAGAAACATCAAAATTAATGTTAAGTATATCTACAAACTTGCTTGCACACTTCAGTATACGAATTTGTTGCTTATCGCTGAACAGCAGGAAATAATGTCATCAATGATAGATATCAGATGATTTCATGGCGTTTTTATTTATTTATTTATTATAATTATCTCTAGTCACAAATACCCATAATAAGACACTTTAAGTCCTTCATATTAAACTTTGATCCCTACCAATGGGTTCTTAGTATTTACTTTTTCCAAGGTGGCTGAATGACAGTCCCATTTTTTTATTTTTCAATAGCACACAAATGACTTTGTGACCATTCAAAAAATCTGTGCAGCCATAACATAAAACTATTAGCAAGTTCAAACAAGTCTGAATTGGTTTTAAATTAACTGGGGACATAAGGAAATTTATTGTCTGAGAGGAATACACAAATAATTCTTAAACCAAAGAATTTTTTAGTCCTGAAAGAATATACAGAACAATTTTAAGTCCAAATCTTCCCAGGTCATAAAGCAAAATCAGAAAGACTGCAGGAAAGAGCATAAAATCGATTCGAGACTCGGAACACCGGCGACGGAATAATATTTTCCTTCCCACGGTTTTTTATTGTTGTAGTCTATCAAAAAAGTGGTGGTTAAATTAGTAGTTGTAAGAATTTTGGTCAGGTTGCAAGATAAACACGGAGCTATACCAAATCCCACCTACCATCGAATTTACTCAGACATGGTTGGTTGCTATGCAGGGCGTTAAACCGCCATTTTGATTTATTTATCATAATTTTTCTCATTCCCCATTTTCCTCTCTCTCTTTTTTTTAAAAGTAATTTCCGTTTCGATAAGGTTTTTGAGCCTTCCGGAGTTTTCACAATACCGTCCTAAACATTTTCCATTTTGCTAACTTTTCATTACCCCCGCAGAAAATTGTTAGAAAATTATAAGAAACGTTATATTTACTTTTTAAAGACATAAAAATTTGTTTTGATCATCTATATAGTACTGAGAAGATTTGCTTCTAATGAATCAGATATGTAGGAAAATTGATACCAATCCAAATTTCATCTTATAAAAGTCTTTTCCCTTAACTCTTATTGATTCTGTTATACTATAAACGTTTTTCAATACTCAATGTATAACTAAATAAAAGGACCTCAGTATTTCACTTTAAGTATAACTTTTCATCCCAACCTACTAACAACTGTTTTGAGTTCACCAAGAGGACAATTTCATACCACACATTCATGAAAAATTATTTTTATAAATAATGAACAGCTCTAACAAGAATTCATTTCATAAGTACTGCACATTTAGAAGTTATCCATATGTCAGTACAGGCTCTGTCCAGTTTCAGTTATTTTCTTTGCTCTTTAGGACTCCAATCACTAGCAACAACAACTACACACTAGTTAGTACAGCCATCTTCCTTTTAAAGTAAATAAGTGTGCATTATTTATGAAATAAGCACTATATGAAGTGATAATTATTTCTGAGTAATGTTTAAGGTTGAAGTGTGCATTATATAGGAAATAAAAACTCATTTAGCTGTGCATTATTTATGAAATGAGATTTATAAGAAAGTGTGCATTAATTTTGGAATGAATGCTGTGTTTATATGATTATTTTGTTGAAAATTGCACTTTTTATAAGGTGACAATAGTTATTGCTATGAGTGGACATTATTTAAACAGTCTCATGGGAAGTTATTCATAACTCTGCCTGATATTTGTTGTCTTTCTAGTAATAATAATAATAATAATAATTTGCCTATTTTAAACAATAACCTTGCACCATTCATTCACTAAATAAGTCAAATACTCAAAAAGGTGAGTATGAAAGACCGCACTGAAGGTCTCAAATTGCACTTCTCATAACAAAGAAATCACTTTGAGACAGAATAACAACAGAAATGGCCTTCCTAATAAATCATGACTAAATTAAAGACCGCATTTTAAGAGCCCTGATTTCCTTATATCATATCAAATTATTTATTGACTTTATCACATCACCCAAACACAAACGGTGTGTTTATTATTAGTTAATAAGTGTATACCAGCAAGTTCTTCCCAAAAACGGAATTCTAAACTTCCGTCGGTTAAAACTTTCAATCCTAACTGACGATACTACTAATTTGATTTTTGCAACACCACCACCACCACCTCCATTCCAAAACCAAAAAAAGAAACATAAAATATAAATTCCAGCCTTTTATATATCTTGGGATCAATTAAAAATTAATATGTCGGTTGGTAGACATTTTTTCTCTCTTTGTAATATTGTCATGATGCATTTATGACATCTAAAACCTTTGATGTGTCTTAATAATCAATCAAAAACTGAATGTAGTCAATTATTTAGAAAACCAGCTCTAAGAGACACACTGTCGGACATTAATAAGTTATTAATTTAGTCCTGTGACATTTTTGTGTAGTTCTTTGTAAATTTAGTTTATTGGAATTTGTCTTAAAAATAAGGAGAAATAAATTTGACACACTTGAGCTCGAGATAGCACTTTTATGAAGTGGAACAAGGCAAAATTTTGTAGCTGAAATTGTTGTAGTCCACAAGTAGTCAGGTCGGCTTTGATGTGGAAACATAAATAAAAGAAAAACTGACAGGTCGGTAGAAGTCCTTGTTTCTCCAAAAAGCGGAAGTGATACCCATTATAATCAACACAGCACTAACACGACCGGATATAGGAGAAGACTATAGGAAGAAAATTAGCGCAAAAGGCACTAACGAACTGATTGCGTCAAAAACTAGCGAAAAAATCCCCAAAAGAGGCAGATTCAGTTGAAACGTGAATCTCCGGTTCTCTCGAAACGTTCGATCAACTGGGGGAATTTTAAAACAAAATGGCGCCAACAGAAATTAAGGAAATATAGAAAGAGAGGGAAGATAACATAGCCCGAAAATGAGAGCGAAATAGAAGGGAAGAAGGAAACATCAGGAGAAAGGGAAGAGGTTGAAACTAACATCGTCCGAAGATGACCTGATCGAATCCAAAAAAGAGAACAAAAAGCAAAAGTTGAAATTAACGAAGGAAGGAGACATAAAACCAAAATGAAAAAGAAGAGAAAATAGGTAGAAAAAGAGAGAAAACTGAAATAAATGAAAAGAAGAGAGAAAAGGTGAAGATAAACATACAGAGAGAGAGAGAGAGAGATTACGAAGACGAAGACATGATTAATCAAAAAACCATATAAAGCAAAAATCATTAAAATTAAAAAGACGATTTGAGCCATTTTGACTCATTTAAACCTTACGTTTACATGTACACACCTTAAGTAACATTTTAAAAACACTTAAATTCTGTTTAGTTACTTTTTAGTCAAATTTGTTGCATGAGCCAAATCGACTCACTTCAATACAATGACGCAGCTAATCAACATCCGTAAATCTAGTGTTAAACTTAAATACAAAATATCAATGAAAGACTAAAGGTTAGTTGAATGAACAAATTCACAAAAAATTTGACACTCAAGGGAAAAAACGGGTCAATATCTCCCATTTAAGGTACAAGAAAGGTACGAATTCAGGCGAGAGGGTCAAAACCAAAACAAAAAATGAGTCGTCCAGTGCAATTAAATCATTTTAAAACAAGGAGTCTCCTAACCCAGACGAACCTTCAGCTCAAAAAACGGAATCAGAATTTGAAAGAAAAGTGGACGGAACCTGACCTGCGGTGATTGGCGGCAACAAAGGAAACCCACCCAAAACGAAAACAAAAAAAAAAGTTTGGTCAACAATCTGGCGACAAATTTCTTTTCTGTTACGGGAAACCACGAGGGAAATAACAGTAATAATTCCTACCATAATAACAATTCAAAAATCCCCGCTTGACGAATATTTGACAACTAAATTGGTGGATTATTATTCGAAAAACCGGCGACGATTTGTTTTAAGGAATAAAAATTGCCCTAATCACATGTTCGATTCATCTTCAGGTTTCGTATATAATTTGAAATGGGCTCCAAAGTTGATGCAATCAAACTGTCAAATCACTCATTCGGATTTTGAATTTTGAAAAACTTTTTCCTTTCTTCTCCCCCGCATCCTCCCCCAAAAAACGGTATCCTGGTCACATTTATAAAACTGATATCGAATTTAGTTTCTCAAATTTTTTTCCTTCTTTCTTTTTCCTTAGAAATTGCAAAAGTGGTTTTGTTTGTCTTCAAATTTGGGGTTGGGGAGGGGGGCATTTGAAACCATTTCTCTGATTCACAGAGGAATCTTTCTTCTTTTCTCTGTCTTCTTCCATTATTACTTTTTGTTTTCCGAGTGTTCCATTATTTCCTTCTGTTTCCGGTTGAATCATAAAAATTGTGACTATCCCTCTATCACTAGACTTCACAACACACTTCCTCATAGCGATTCCCTCTACTCCCTTCTTCTTCACCTCACTTCTTCTACCATCTTCTAACTTTGTTCTAACTCCCTCTACCTATCACTTTATTTCTACTTCTTTCTCCTATCCCATCATCATCTACTTGTTCTTCTTTCCTTTCTTTTCCCTCTCCTTTCACTGTTTCCCTTCTATTCCTCATTATTTCATCTTCCTCTTCTTATTATCACTATATTTTCATTCCTTCTCTTATCCCATCCTTTAGACTGTTCTTCCAATCGCATCCTTTTATCCTATCTCCGGTGTTGAGACACTGGCCTGCTCCAAAGTCCCTTTAGGTCAGACCATCAGAATTGGTAGTCTAGTTAGTTGACTCCCACTCTCCTACGGTTTCTGTCAGTTTGTTGTTTCCTCAATGTCTGTCTTTGTCTTCATCTATGTTTCCCTTTGCTATGTTTTATTTTCTTTCCGTTTTTCCTGGTACTTCTTTATATTATACTGTGTTAGTATACTGTTACTGATTAGTATTAGTACTGTGTACCGTTTTTTCAGGTTTCCTCTTTCTTGTTTGTTCTTTATTTCCACACCACCGCTTTATTCCTTACTCCCTTTTTATTCTGTTACTTTTGTTTTTGTCTTCTTTCACTGCTGTTTTCCTTTTATTTGCTTCCCATTTCTAGCGTGGAAAACTTCTCATCCCAAAGTTAGCGATTTCGCTTTTCTTGTTTTAGTTATTCCTCCATCTCGGTTCTTCTTCAACCTCTTTCTACTACCTATAGTCGTTTTATTCCTTTTTTCATTTTATTTCCATCTTTCATTCTCAGTATTGGCAACTTTCTTCTTATAGATAATGTTAATTAACATAATTTACAGACAGACACAGAATTTTGTACTTGGGGGGGTTCGTTTGGATGGGTGATGAAAAGAGAGTAAGGTTTAATGATTTGAATAATTTTTTTATCTTTTTCCTACTTTTTAAAAATTTATAAACCAAACCCCTTATTATATAAAAAAAGAAGATAATTTTGAATAATAATATTAAGAAAAAGAAAAAACTGCTTTGTCTTGGATAATCGATATCAGGTATCAACTTATTTGAATATCCCCGGGCCAAAATTGGCGTGAGCGTTTCAGAAAAGGAGAAAAAAATTTTTTTTTTCAAAATGTAATCGGTCTGAAATCGGAAACCGGTACAACCATGTAACAACAAGACCCCTGAATTTCATTTCAGAAAACAGAAATAAAATAAAACAAAAACGAAATTCCATGAAAATGGAGAGAGATTTGCTTATAATGACTGAAATTTGGGTTTAAAACTTTTCCCTTTTTGGTTTGAAATGATTTTCAAAACATGTCGTTTACAACAGACATTTTAGGCTGATGGAATCCCTACAGTTTGGTTAGTGACCTGCCTTAGTTCTTTTAGTTTAGTTTTGGTTTTAGTTTCAATCCCGTTTGCCACTCTTGAGTGTGATGGGATTTGAACTGACTATCACAACCGTATAGTCGAGCATTTTAATCACTAAGCCTCTCGCTGTTTTTCTGTAGTTTTGTCTACAACTATTGTACTACAAATTATTTTTAGTATAAAGCACTTATTAAACAAGTTCGTATTCATTGGTGTGCGTTATTTATGAAATAAATTCTTTCTGAAAGTGTGAATGGTTGGTCAAAATTAATTTCGATTGAAGCAAAAAGCAAAAACGCTTCGCTGTCGAAATGGGTTAAAGGGGTTGTACCATGTGGGTCACGACTATACACAATGTTTCAGGAATTAATTATATACAAAACTGTGCACTATTTATGAAATTAATTATTGCTTAAAGTGTTCATAAACCTAAAAGCTCGAAATTTTAATTTTTAGTAGAAAATTGTCAAAGAAGTTCTGAGAAAACATTTTTGGGAGGGCCCAAGCTCAGTAAGCTTTTCTATAAATTAAATTTTAATTTGTTATGTAAGCAAGGAAATTAAATTTTATCGTTTGAGTCAAACTGACTCACTCCCGAAGAAATAAATAGTCGATCCAAACTCACGAATGTAATGCTCGAGCAGAACTTATTTACACAAACTTCGGTGGAATAATTTTGTTGAAGACCAATTCAAGAAACTTTTTCTTGGTCAATACATAAAGAAAAAATAAATAAATAAATAAATAAAGATGAAATTAAGTTCTGTACAATTGTACAAGTATAAATGGGAAACGGTAATTGGAGACAATTACTTAAATTGAAGTTAATCGGTTTCCTAATGTTATTTCAAAAAACATTTTCTTCTGTTTCTGATTTTCTTGGTAAAAAGAAACTAGAAACTTGGAAAGAGAAAATTTCGAAACTCAGTTTTTATTGAAACGCTTTCACTAAAGCTTTCCTTTTGTTAATGTTCAAAAGCTTGCTTCTCTCATTTCCTTTCTTGTACCAACTTGAATCTTAAATATTAGGACAACCGGAAAGTTTTGTTCGTTTTTCACTTCTGGTATGACAGAGTTTGTGATGTGACCATATTTCGAGGAAAATATTTTCAGCCCCAAAATATTTTGGAAAGAATTGGCAGAGAGCGAATAGCAGTAGACAGTGGTAGTAATGTTCTGTTAACACAACAGTTACATTATTTGTTATGTCGATAAAATATTCTTCTTATCCACTCAATCCAACAACGACTGGTTGTACTACAGTATCTACAGTACAGTAGCCTAAATGAACTTCATCTAATACTAACACGCATCATAATAGTTTTAGTTCATTTCCTAGGTCAGTATATATATGTATATACACTGACAAGAGAGTCAAATATACCTAAACGTGTTTAAACATGCTGTAACACCTTTGACAGAACCTTTTGGTGGACCTAATATAAATTTAAGCTCACAGAAAGTTGCTGTTGTTTCGGTAAACATCTTTAGAGAGTTTCTAGTAGGTAATATGGATATTATCCAGAGAATCTGTAAATTATCTAGGTCAGTGAAAGGTTTATGTTTAAATACCTGCGTTAGGTGTTTTCTAGGTTGTAGGGGTCGGTAACCGATTGTGACGTCATTTAACCCATCTGTGCCATAATTTTGTCAGTTGTATGGACTTGTTTTGAGAAATTCACCAGCCATGTTTCATGGGGCAGAGATTTGGGACCTAGAATAGTACCCAGTCTAGCTGGTATAAAAGAATTTGGGTGGGTTGAAACAGTGATGGGCCAACTTCGGCCCGCTGAGGGTATATCGACATGGATGGACATGACCCGTTTCAATTACGTTTTGACGGTCGAGGAGTTTAAAGTAGATTGTACTCAGTAGAATGATAGATGCGTAGTCTACAGAAGAAGCTAAACTAGCCGCGTAGTTCATGTGTTGCAAATTTGTGCGGCCCTCCAAAAAATTTTAAAAATTTAAGTTGGCCCCTTGATTAAAAAGACTGCCCACCCCTGTTCTGATTTGAGAAACGAATCAATTTTTCACACTCAAAGAATCATCGGGTTAATCCTCACATAACCAGGGTGTCTAAAATTAGAACAACAGATATTCTGCTCCTCTGAAGCGACGCTTCCCTACCACCCACCCACAAATACAACACAAACGACCAATTGTGACACTTAATCTGAGGTCTCAACTAAGAAACAATAACAAATACTCTCTCCAACCAAAGGTAGATCAAAAAGAAATTTAAAGACCTAATTAAGAGTATTACAACGACCATAATTAAAACTGCATCTCAAATTAGGTCTTATCAACAAAATCAAACCAAAGATTTCTTGGTGTTGGCCGGTTGGTAAAGGCGACTTTGATCAAAAAATTGATAAAGAAGTTGACAGCACGACAACATTTCATCTAAATAAAGACATTATTTTTTGCATGATGGAAAAGAAAAAGAAAACAGTGCACGAAGAATGACCAAAATATTACAAAAACAAAAAAAAGAAAGAAAGGGAAAAAAAAAGTCAAAAGGAAGCTGTAATTTCGACAGCGAATGTATTTGGATGTCTCCTTCTGTATAATTTAGGACGCCATTTTGAAAAATTTCCATGTATTAGAGGAAAAAAAGAACAGAATTCATATTTTACTTTATAGAAGAAGCTTTTTATTTTGTTGTCACGCAATAGAACCTCTACCCTATAATTACACAAGATTATTTCCAAGAACCACCATTGGTAGAGAACTTGGCTATTATTCCAATTGAGATAAAGCTGCATTCATTACATGGCTGTTCTCATAACTTGAAGAAAAATTTTTCTTCTTTTTAAACACAAAGTCTGTATTTCTTCTTTTTGTTTCAAATGATTGTTTTAAATTATATGACTTTAAGATATTTATTTGTGAAATTTAAAGAATAATAAATGTTGAAGGTTACAGACTTGAATTTTTCTCTTTGGTAAGAACCAAGAAGATCATTTAAACATTTATGAATGTTGTCATCTTGTTCAATGTTTCAGATTTGCTGTAACAGAGCTCAACCCAAAACAAAATTTTCTTCTTGTTGTATACATTAGATCTCCCAAAATAGTCTATATCAACCCCCAGGGGTCTATGACAACCTGCAAGAGGACCACGTCAGCGAAGAAAATTCTCAATATACACTGATAGTACCTATTCACTCACATTATACTACCTTATAATATAAATACAAATACAAAGTACCTATGAAATAAAAAATTTACTCCACCACAGTGAGAAATTTACAAAACAGGTATGGGGTCTACCCAAACATCTACCCAAACACCCAAAACCAAAAAACGTGGCAAGGGCACAAACATGGCAATACAACAAAGCTTGGGAACCTCTGCATTAGATGTTGGTTGAGTAGTGAACAAATTGACTTTGGAATGCCACGCATACCTTGATACAGGCGTCGGTAACCAATGACACTCATAACACAATTCATTTCAACTGACTCAATTGTGCTTCCAAATTATAAACTATAATACCTCAAAATAGAACACAAACATGACGACGAATAGTTAATTTCTGATAATTTCATAAGTATTGCACACTTTAAGAAGGTATATAGTTTCATAAATCATGCACAATCAAGAACTCTTTTGAGCCAAAACAATAAGACAGTAATAGTGACCACCACCAAAAATTTACTCAAGAATTCATTTCAACAGAGAAATTTTTAGAGAGGACATGTTTGAAAATTAATTCATAGCTTTACAATTCATTTCAAAAGTATTGCACACTTATTGTGGAAATTGTTTTAATAAGCAATACACACTATTCCTAAGAATCTATTTTAAAAATGACATCAACTTCATGAATTAATCATTTTAGATTCACACTTTGAGTTAGAATTAATTTCAAAACTAATGCACACATTTAAGGGGAGTTTATAATTAAAAATGATGCACAATCAAGAATTTATTACATAAAGTAGTGCACACTTTTGGTCAACATTCATTTCAGGAGTATTACATTCTAGTTATTTATCAAATAATTATTTTTCTTTAGTTTAATTTATTTTATAAATTGTATTACCAATTCCTATCTTTAGTCTTGTCCTTTAGCTTCTTGTTTGGCTACTACTTTTTCAAAATCCTTACATCAACAGTCTTCAGAATATTTTAAAACAATTGCCTATGTCACAAAATCATCAATAGCTTCTTCACAGCCATTTCTCCCAATATTATCTGTTCCAAAGGTAACACCAAAAGTGCAGAAATGTTATTTAGGAAGACTAAATAAAGTTATGGAGTGAAGCATGAAATGTTACAATAACGAAATTGATTAGTTTAGTTAGTTTGAAGGCATTGAGAAATGACAAACTCATAATCGTGACAGCAAATTCATGTTTCAGAATCAAAGAAATTTTTTTCCTCGAATATCATCATAGCTCTGGGAATCTTATTAACAAATAAATAAATAAAATTATGAATAGTATGAGTCAGTACTTACAAATTTCAAGATTAGGTTTAGTTGAGTGTGAAATCAAACACGATTTGTGATAAGTTTTGATTAGAGCGAGAGAACAAAACGCTAAACGTGTCATTAGACTCAAAACAAAACAAGGAAACAATGGAGATCGTGTAAATTACAAAAACACTCGAATTATATTAGTTTTAATTAATTAAAAGAGGAATTTAGCATAACTGATTATTATTCCAACAACTAAAGAGTTCTTTTCTATCATATACCATCCATCATAACAAAATTTAGGAAACTAAAACGTCTTGAATAACAATGACTTCCGGTTTTAATGCCGGCATCCGTTTGATTTGATAATTTGGGAGGAAAAAAATTCAAACGGACGCCATCTTAATTCTTTTTTTTGACGGTTATTTAAAAAAAAAGTTAATTATTTAAAAAGGGGCTTGTAGTTTGAAACGAATTAAAGATAGGAGGGCTACCGTGACCAGAAAAAAAAAAAAATTATAATAACGAGAGAAAATAAAATGGCTGCTCTTATTGAAATTGGTTTTTCTTCTCCGTCGAATCCGAGTACAAAGTCAGGCGGTTACGTTGTAAAACAATTTTCATTTTTAGTTTCCTTACGGATTTAATGAACATACCATTGTTTTAATTAGCTTTATTGAGTGTAATTAGTCGGAATTGATTATGAGTCCTTTTAAGTCTCTCGTACATGTTTAAAATTGGCAATTGGTTAAATTGACAGCTTCTCTTTTCGACGTCGAATCATTATAATGATACAGACCTCGTGGTTTTAAATTATACACAACGGACTGGTTGAGTTCACCTTATTTTAATGAATGTGGCAAAATGAAGAGAAAAACAACAAAAAAATGTTGCAAGAAACTAATTAAACACAAAACAAATTACAGTTGGTAGGTATGTCGTGTGTTTACGAAAACGAGGTCCGTAGTTAGTTTGTGAAAGGTTAAAATTTTTAAATTTAAATTATTTTAGTTAAGTGAGAGAAACAAACCTGCCTTTTGTAAGACTCTTGTTGTTACCAATAGAAAATTAGTGAATGGGTTAGCAAACCTAAAGAACAACCAATTTTCCTCTGGAATCTAAACTTTTCCAGATAAAGTCTACTCAAAGATTTTTAGGCCCATATATTTGAAAAATAATTGACACTCATTCACATCAAAAATTCATTCCATAAATATTGTTTACCTTTATGAAGAATCTATTTCACAAATACAAATCGCCTTCCATGTCATAAATAATGCACAGTATCTAGAACTCATTTCATGCATGAGTCTGACAGACAAAATGTCATCAGACATAGCTACATCTCTTTTCACGCATCTTTATTTTAAGATGTTACAAAATTAGCAACCCATTCAAACCAATCTCAGCTTATTTCAAAAGTAATGCACAAAATTACTTACACCACATTTCAAAAATAGTGCACATTTTTAAGAAGAGTACAATGTCCTAAGCAACGTCACAGGAAAACTCTTTTCACCAAAATTTTAACCGAATTCGATGAATAAGAAAGTGTGCAATAATTTTGAAATAAATTCTGACCCAAAGTGTGCATTATTTATGAAATGAGGTGCTTTTGTAATAAAATTCCCTTGAAAGTATGGAATTTTCACCACTCATGAGAATTCTTGATTTTGGGTTTTTGTGCGATTCAATTCTTTATAAAAGCACGCATTAAATTGAAATTTAATTTAGGATTAGTGTGCATTATTTATGAAATGAATCGTCTTTAAAGAGTGAGTTGCCTATGAAATAAAACTCCCTTCAAAGTGTGCATGATTTTTGAAATTCTTTTTTGACTTGTGTTCTTGAGTTTGGATTTTTTTTGTGCGATTATATTTCTTATCAAAATTATATATTAATTTGAAATTTATTTTGAGTGATAGTGTGCATTATTTATGAAATAAACTGAGATCGATTTGAATACTTAATTTTGCACACAGACCCGACCATGTGAGTTAGTTCGTCAGACTTCTGTGTGAAATGAATCCTTAATGAAAGTACCATGACAAGAAATGGACACCTGGTGAGAGCAGTAGACAGAAGATGAAGACAAACACCAACTCTCTAGACAGCTGTGACAGAATTAGTGACAATACAGAGTTGATAGTGTAAAACGGCACACCAGATAAGAATTAAAATGAAAAATACACTCTGTACAGTAAGAATGTTTCAATCCAGCTTACCATTATCATTATCATCATTATTATTTCAATTCCCAAGGACCTCCATTTTCTTTTTGTTTCCTCCTTCTTATTGTTTCCACCATTTTCCAAATCCCAACCTCAACACAAATTATTAACAACCATTAATCCACTTTACTGCTTAACTATTTTCTCCGTAATCATTCTCAGATATTTGTTTCAATTTAACTCAAATAACCGGCTTCCGTTTCCGGAAACTAATGAATTAATTAAGGAAGGACTTGAAGATGTACGATTTTCGTTAGATTTTATTTATTCTCACTCGAGAGGATGAATTTTTTGTTTTCTTTCCCGTTTTTCTCCCTTGAACCTAACCAGTTTGGTAATTGAAGGGTCTGATAGGAAATGTGTGCACGAAAATTCTTTTCAGTCCTATTTCCCGAGGTCATAAACCAATTTCAGGTTGTCAGCTTATGGTTGTTAGACACCGTTACTCGGGTATTATACCATTTTCTTCAGGTTCATCTTCCCACCTTCAACGTTGTCGATTCCTTATTGACATCACTACAATGAGGACTTAATAGACCTTCCCAGTGTCTATTCGTGCCTCTCTTCTCAAAGCTTGAAACTCCTCGACCAGATAATTTATTAATATTATCCATAAGATTACCAATCTAGAACGATGGTAATTAAAGTCACAAGTCTGAGCTTGTCTTTTCAAGAGACAGTGATGGGAGATATGAAGGTTTCGTCTAGACCTTTACAATTTTATTACTCCTTTCTCGTTTCGTTTGTACTGTAACCGATAATTATAAAGGAAAATTCTATGGATTTCGATTCAAGTTCTCTTTGTAGATAAAGTCTGAGACATAACAACTCCAAGGTCGAATTTAATGAGCTCTGTTTCAACGTGTAATTCATCTTTCTTCTAATAAAATTCGCTGTACTGCTTTGAAAGCTGAAGATAATCTAGCTTAAACCTTGTGTGCATTACTTTTGAATTGAGTGAAAGTGTATTGGTAGCGGAGTTGTTAAGTTTAATAAAGTGCAGCGAATTAAAGGAGGAGGGAAAAGAGGTAAAAGAGAGAGAGATCAAAGGGAAGACGAAACGAAATTTGACAGACTTCATAAACTACACCACTGTCACCTCGAAAGTGGGTATGGATATCTTGTATAAGACTACAAATTGTTATGAGCATATCAAGCTAACCAACATAACATCGACAACCCTAAACTTGGACTGAAGATGGTTTAGTAGACGAAACCAACAGACCCGCTCCCATCAAATAACCAGCCTCCATTAGTTCTGAGCTTTGACAATTACTGAAACCACAAATTTACAGTGAAGGGATGAGAGGAGTGTCGATTTCATCTCCCGTGAGACAGTGAGGGTCTGTCAGAATAGACAAAGATAATGAAGATTAAAGCGGAAGACAGAAAACGCACGAACTAGAACCGATGGAAAGGGAATCTGACCATTTGAGCCTTCGGCCTTTTTCATTTAACGAATTCATCATTTCAACTTCAAAACCGAACTTCTTCCTCTTCTGTCGATCTATCCCCAGATCTTCCGGATACATTTCCGAATATTCTATTTGAAAGCCAAGGACGATGACATAAACAGTTCCTGCGGTGGTCTTTCAATTGACTAAGTGAAAAACCTCGTTACGGAGGAAAATTTGAGAGAACGGCTCATTAATTTGCACGTGTCTTCCTCATCGGTTCGTTTCCTGTTGTGTTTACTCATTTCCCTCAAATTCCTCTTGTTGTGTTTGTATCTATCAAAAAAGATGATAGCGTCTAGAAGAAACTTATCCGACGGCACTGACTTTGACACAATCGTCTTCTGCTTCTCTTCTCCCAAACTACTGATTAACCAAGAACACCAAAAACAGGAGGAAACTGTGAGAAACTCTTTTCCCATACCCCGAACGATTTTCTTTCCTTTGTGCATTATTTATGAAACGTCTCCTAAGACAAGGTGCCGAAGAAACGTATTTTGAACATCGCACAACTTGAAAATGAAATTAAGTCGCATAAAAATAAATCTTTCAGGAAAATTAAGAAATTTAAAAGTGTGCAATACTTATGAAACCAATTCCACCTAAAATTGTGCATTATTTATGAAATGAATTCTATAAGAAAGCCTGCATCACTTTTAATAGGAACTTTTGACAGATTTGAAGGCTTCAGTTGTTATTAGTTGGGACTAGAGAGTCAGCAAAATTCTCGAAAATTGTTTGCCCACATTTACATAAATAGTGAGCTTTCAAGGTGTGCAATACTTATGAAATGACTTGTTATTAATTACTTTAAATGAATTTCAAAACAAAGAAATGTAGCAGAAACTGGGGAGGTACTTTACTCAGACAAGTTAAGCTTCTAACTGTATGTTGTATAGGAAGTGAATTCTTGAACAGAGTGTGCAATATTTATGAAACAAATCACTGTTAAGTGTGCATTATTTATGAAACGAATCACTGTTAAGTGTGCATTATTTATGAAACAAATCACTGTTAAGTGTGCATTATTTATGAAACGAATCACTGTTAAGTGTGCATTATTTATGAAACGAATCACTGTTAAGTGTGCATTATTTATGAAACGAATCACTGTTAAGTGTGCATTATTTATGAAACAAATCACTGTTAAGTGTGCAATATTTATGAAACAAATCACAGTTAAGTGTGCATTATTTATGAAACGAATCACTCATTATTTATGAAACAAATCACTGTTAAGTGCATTATTTATGAAACAAATCACTGTTAAGTGTGCATTGTTAAGTGCACACACAAGAATCACTGTTAAGTGTGCATTATTTATGAAACACTCAGAAGGTGTGCATTATTTATGAAACGAATCACTGTTAAGTGTGCATTATTTATGAAACGAATCACTGTTAAGTGTGCATTTTTATGAAACGAATCACTGTTAATGTGTCATTATTTATGAAACGTTAATCACTGTTAATCAGTTATGTGCATTATTTATGAAACAAATCACTGTTAAGTGTGCATTATTTATGAAACAAATCACTGTTAAGTGTGCATTATTTATGAAACGAATCACTGTTAAGTGCATCAAACAACAGAAGTGCCATCGACAAATTTGCATCGAAAAATTTCAAATTCATTTCCACAAACGGGCACAATTTGGATTTTTGTTGGGTTACGAGTCAAATTGACTCACTTCATCAAAATCAGGCAGGTAAACAACGACATTCGGTATACGTAGAAGCGTTAAGGCGACAATTTTCTGTTAACCGGGTCAGACTTAAGCTTGTAATTTAGCATTTTCGAATAATTAAAGTCATTTCCTCCTGGGAACGTGTTCATTAACATGTTTCAAACTTGTTTCCCAATTGGACGACATTATTGGCGGGGCCAAATTCAAAGTCAAAAAATAATTTTGCCGTTCTTACCTTGAGCGTAGTTTGCGGCGGCCATCTTGCTTCTGACGATTTTCTTTAATGATGGGTGACGGAAGGATGCTGAAAACATTTTCAGTTTGTCTCTCCTTCTTGGTCGTAGATTCTTAGATAACACCTTTCCGAAGGAACAATCTTCTCATTTCTCGCTTTAATAAAATAAAAGGAAATACATAAGTTTAATAAAAATTTTTAGGAGGTTAATAATCCGCAAAAATTACATCCTACGGCATTCAAACGCTTTTCTCTCTTTAAACCTTTTCTTCCGCTGTCTTTAAAGTGATTTAATTATGTTTTGCATGACTCCTCTAACAGAATAATAAAAACCTCTAATTATGTATTTTATTCAAAAAAGGGAAAAGAAATTATTTCAAAGATGGCCTCCGAAAATGATGTTTCTGAATTTTTTTCTCTACTTCTAGATCCGTTTGTCCAATTCCGCTCAACAATTATTAGAGTCGGGTAGAAGAATAACTCTACGCCAATGTGCCTGATGTGAAAGGAGTTCTCCTTAAGGTATGAGTTACCTATGAAATAAATCTTTCCTGAAACTGTGCATTATTTTTGAAATTAATTTCCCACATAAATGGAATGGATCCGTTAAGTTCACATGGGTGTTAAATAAAATGTGCATTACTTTTGACATGAATCCTCCTTATAACTCGACGGCTGCTTCTAAAAGAAATTCTCAGGACCTCTATAACTCTTCAAGAAGTTACATCTAAGACAACAGCTGGGGACAAATCGCACAACTTGAAAGTGACTATGATTCTGAAAGTAAATGGACCCTAACTCGAATTATTTACAAAATAAACGTTCCGCTACGAGTGTGCAATACTTATGAAATGAGTACTTAATATAATCGAGCATAATATCATTCTAAATAAGATCTTGATAAAAGTGTGCATTACTTTTGGAATAAACCCTTTAAAATGTATGTTACATTCCGCACGAATTGTTCGTGAAACTGCGAAACGAATTTGATATTCCTCCTTGAAAGTGTGCACTATTTTTGAAATTAAAATATGGAAACATATTAAATAAATTATTTATTAACGTGTTTATAATTTAATATATAAATAAATAGGGTATTATTATAATGATCATATCGGCTCTCTGTGCATTACTTTTGAAATAAACTCTTTAAAAGTGTGCGTTACATTCCTAACGAATTTTTCGTCAAAGTGTGAAACTAATCTGTTCCACTTCGAGTGTGCAATACTTATGAAATGAGTTCTTAGTATAATCGAGCATAATATTATTCTAAATGAGATCTTGATAAAAGTGTGCATTACTTTTGGAATAAATCCTTTAAAGTGTCGTTACATTCCACACCAATTGTTCATCAAACTGCGAAACGAATCTTACATGATGTCTCTTTGAAAGTGTGCACTATTTTTGAAATAAACTATTCATCAAAAATATGCAAACCTATGAAATAAATATTCAATATAATTTCCGTTTCGAGTGTGCAATACTTATGAAACGAGAACCTAATATAATCGCGCTTATTTATATTTAAAATTAGTTGACAAAAGTGTGCATTAGTTTACGTGTAAAATAAATATTCCGCTTCGAGTGTGCAACACTTATGAAATGAGTACTTAATATAATCGTGCATAATATTATTCTAAATGAGTTCTTGATAAAGTGTGCATTACTTTTGGAATAATCCCTTTAAAAGTGTGCGTTACATTCCGCACGAATTGTTCGTGAAAGTGTGAAACTTATCTGACATGATTTCTCCATAAAAGTGTGCACTATTTTTGAAATAAAAAAATTGAAACTTATGGAATATGAAAAATATTTATTGGCGTGTCTATCATTTGATTAATACATAAATAAATCAATAAAAGTTTTTGTTTTATACTCATATTATCTCTCCTTTGACTCTGTTTTAGGCTAGTATGCAAGATTCAAAAGTTAGGACAAAAGTCTGACTCATTCGACAATTAGAGAAATTAAAGGATCACGTGACTTTCTTTCTCTTCTTCTAAAAATAACGAAAATTAGATTTAAATTAAAAAGAAAAAGAATAATATGATAGCTAATTAGACAAATTACTTTCTAACTGTCATTTTGTAAAATGGCTAAAATTAACAGAAAACTGAGGCGAGATTCTCGTTTCCATAAAATGAACAATGACAACTTCAACTAACCCATATAAATTTATTAAATTTATTTATTTATTTATGTGTTTGTATAATAATATAGTTACCAAAGTCTGTGACGTAATATTAAATTTCATACCAAATCCTGTGATCATTTTAGTAAAATCAGTTCCTGGGTCTTGTTTTACGCGTGTTCGTTTTTAAACACCTACAAAATTAATACAAACTCTTATTTATTTATTTATTATAGTTAAATAGTGTGCACATCAATAAATAATTCATTTAATAAGGTTTTATATCTATAATGAATTGATTATTTCAAAAATAGTGCACACTTTATCATGTCAGATAAGTTTCACTTTCATGAACAATTCGTGTGGAATGTAACGCACACTTTTAAAGGATTATTCAAAAGTAATGCACACTTTTATCAAGAACTCATTTAGAATAATACTATGATCATTATATTAAGTACTCATTTCATAAGTATTGCACACTCGAAGTGGAATATTTATTTTACACGTAAACTAATGCACACTTTTGTCAAGAACTAATTTTAAAATAAATATAAGAGCAATTATATGGTTTCATATAGTATTGCACACTCGAAACGGAAATTATATTGAGTATTTATTTCATAGTTTTGCATATTTTTGATGAATAATTTATCTCAAAAGTAGTGCACACTTTTAAGGAGGAATATCAAATTCGTTTCGCACTTTCACGAACAATTCGTGCGGAATGTAACGCACACTTTAAAAGGATTTATTCCAAAAGTAATGCACACTTTTATCAAGATCTTATTTAGAATGATATTATGCTCGATTATATTAAGAACTCATTTCATAAGTATTGCACACTCGTAGCGGAACGTTTATTTTGTAAATAATTCGAATTAGGGTCCATTTACTTTCAGAATCATAGTCACTTTCAAGTTGTGCGATTTGTCGCCTAGCTGTTGTCTTAGATGTAATTTTCTTGAAGAGTTATAGAGGTCCTGAGAATTTGTTTTAGAAGCAGCCGTCGAGTTATAAGGAGGATTCATGTCAAAAGTAATGCACACTTTTATTGAACAACCATGAACACTTAAGAGACCTGGGTGATGGCTTGTGAAGGTTTTGGGTTTTGTGAGGGATTATGACCGATTCTGTCGAGGGAAAACAGTTTCTGGTTGGAACCATTTGACCGGTGTCATGTTTTAATTAAAAACTGTCGCCTCGGGAGTCTGAGTTCCTGCCAGAAAACCGTTACATGTGCAAAATCCGTAAAAATGCGTTAAAAAGACATTCATGTCTCTTTCAGGAACACTATTTAAGTCTGGTCATGTCACGCAAAGCAAACTGTCTCAAAATGCATGCGATGCACGATACCAATGCGTTTCCAAAATGCAAATCCCATCCCCCGCCCGTCACCCCTCCCCGGAGTTTAAGGTCCACCACAACCGGTCCTTCCAAAATCCTTGCCCGGAATCGAGACACCACTCCGTTTTCCTTTTCCTTTCCCAAATTGACAAGGCTCCTTCATCAAGCCATGACTCATGGTCTGGAGAATTGAAGTCTCCGCCTTCTCGGACCCTCCAACATATAATTATCCCCACTTTGGAGGGCTATAGTTGGTCCTTGTTTGGTCGTTGCCTTCGAAACGGAGCCGATTTGGTAGAAGGCGTGGCCTAGGTTGTGCCAGAAGAGAGAGATCCGGAGCAGGGGGATGCGGCGCAAGGCAGGTGCGCCAGGTGACTCCAGCAACCCGCTAGCGACCTCTGCATTCTGCTCGCTTCTGGAAAATTTTTAACCATTTGCTTCGGTCGTACCTAACGAGTCGTATGGGGAATTTCGTCCCGAAACTATTTTGTGCCATTTTTTCAAATTTGATTTGTTTTCTCATTCAAAAGTGATTTCCTTGTGTTTTCTTTTTGTGTTGTTTCATTTTTTTTTCTTCGTTTCCACTTCCGGTTTGTAAAATTAACGGAAAACTGTTTTCAGTGCGTTTTAATTTAATTTAACATTAATCGTGAAGTTTTTTGTTTTATTTATTTATTTATTTAATTATTTTCTTTGAGAGAATTTCTCGACTATTTTATGTTTTCTATTAAAAAAATGAAAAGTGTGAGAATAAAAATTTTCCGACATTTCCCACTTTTCTAATATCCGAATTGTTGTAATCGGTTGTTTTCCCTTCACTCTGGTGATCAATCAATTTTGAGATCGGTGAACTAAGTGCCGCGGATTGATACCGTGAAAATCATAGAGTACATTTCGACCGATTTCGGCGGCGGTGTGGTCCCATGTGTTGTGCCGCCCGGCCACGGGGCCGAACACACCGCCGCCTCGAACCCAGTGGCTATGAACCAACTAGGCACCGTCTATGCGACGAAACGCCGCCGGCGAAACGGTAAAAGGTAAGTGTCGATCATGTTAGACCCGGGTTTCGAATTTTTGGGGAGATTTTAAGAAGCAGGGATGGGCCCTATTTCTTGGAGGACAAATTTTTGGCCAGACCCCTTTGCTTGGTTGTTCCCGCTTCGATTCCAAGTCCAAAAATGAGGAATCTGATCAGGTTTTCATTTATGCGGGATGTTTTGGATGAACAGTCGCCGCCTTTCTAAAGGATTCGTTTCATAACTACTGCACACTAACAGAATACAGTTCATTTAAAACATTTTATACAACAACAGAATTCCTAGTTTTACTCTCCTTTTGAAGTCTTTTTTTACGCGGTCTTAAAAATTAGCTCATACAAATATGCGTAGCTATACTCGATGGAAACTAAAATTTGTTAATGCGATTCAATGTTAGTTTTGGCATTAAAATTACATCGCGTAAATCGAGAACTGAACGTATTTCGGATTCAGCTTTATCCAACCAAAATCGTGTAAGTGAAGGAGTCAGCTTAAAACAAACGGCCGAAAAATTCGCAGAAAGTGTTATGAACCATCGTTACAAAGGAAAACAATCATTTCTGCTTAGTCAAAGATAAGAAAGTGAACGGAATAAGATAAAGATGATAGATAAAAGATAAAAATAAATTTCAAAGCGGAAAGACAACAATAAAATATGTTCGGCTAGACGGTACACAAAGAACTCTTCTTCGTTTGAATCGAATCAGATTGATTCGCTAGATAAATTCGCGATTATCTATATGATAAAAGCTTCTTCACCGATGAGGTGATAACGGGAGCTGAAAAAGGCTATCAGGGAGTTCGGAAGGGGATTTGATCTGGGATAGGCGATCGGTGAACTTTCAGGTACGAGGCGAGGCCTTGTCCTTTACAGTTTCCCGGTTCCGGAGATTTTGAGCGTCTGCGTCGATAAGCTACTAAATTGGCTGAAAAAAAAATTTATGAACCGAGATCGGTTTAATAGCCGAGAGTTTTAATGAATATTTGATACTCACGTCTAATTGAAGACGTAGCCACCATATCGGTCATTATTCTCCTAATGATACTCGCCTAATGACATCGCCTTCCTTGCTTACCCGGTGGTACGATCCTTATCTCGACAAACTCTTTTAATAGTCTTCATCAACCGTTTTCCTTATACCTGTAAATAGAAAGATGGAGAGTGAGAGGAAAGAAGGACAGCGATCCGGGAGAGATGGAAAAACAACCTTCGGCCTACGTTAACCCATCAGCAGAAGAAAAAAATAAATTAAATGCCAAGGGCATCGCAAACAAGAACTGAGAATCACGCAAGCGTATTAACAACAATTTTCGCTCAAAATCATCGAATTGAAATTGGTAATTGTTTTTTTATAAGGATGGTGTAGAAACAATAAAAAGAGAGGAGAGAAGAAGGCGGTGGGAGAAGGTGGATTGTGTTCGAGACACAAACTGACACCAGGGAGAGGTATTCGAGTGCCCTTCGTCCGCGGGGTGAAAGGACTCCGTTGGACACTTTCAGGTACGACCTCATCGGCGGTGAGTTTGAGAGACGGTCGATCATGAGGTGGCTTTGAAAGGACTCGGATTTGATGAAGAGTGGTATCATGAAACGTTTCGTGACAAAATCGCGGGTGTCGTCGTAATCCTACGTCACATCTCGTGTGTATCGGCTGCTGCGTGCGATTACACGTTTCGCGTTGCGTTTCTCAGGTTATTTCGTGTGTTAATCACTTTAACAGCTGACGAATCCTCAAACGAACTTCCTCAATAACAAAACAATACCGTTTCAAGTTTCTTTATGTTTGATCTCTGCCAAAAGACAAGACGAACGATCGCCAATTCCATAATTCATTGGGGAACGTTAGTGGACAGTCCGGTCTCGGTTTATGCGAAACAAGAAAAGAACCTGAAAACGCGTAAAACAAAACCAATCTTCTGTCTTAACACAAGAAGATCAAAAGAAGACCTGAAAATATAGTACAAAGTGTGCATTATTTTTGAAAAATGCTCCTCCTGAGTGTGCATTACTTCTGAAATATATTCATCTTAGAGTGCGCATTATTTTTGAGAAATATTTCTTCTTCAGTGTGCATTACTTTTGAAATATTTTCCTCCAACAGTGTGCATTATTTCTGAAATATACTCCTCATACAGTGTGCATAATTTTTGAAAAATGCTCCTCCTGAGTGTTCATTACTTTTGAAATATCTTTCTCCAACAGTGTGCATTATTTCTGAAATATATTTCTCCCACACTGCGTATTACCTTTCAAATATATTCCTCCTTTAGTGTGCATTATTTTTGAAATATACTCCACCTGCAGTGTGCATTACTTTTGAAATATATTTGTGGCGTTCTCCACATTCCTGATTCCGGAATGGGTACAGTGAAATGAAGCAGCCGACAACCGAAGCTAAATTCATTCAGTCCCGGAGCTCCACACCGTCAGGATCCTTGCATTTTCCATTTTTATTCTAAATTATAGTTATAATAATATTTTATATATCAATATACATATACGTTCGGGGTTAATGTTGTCCATCATTCGTTCATCTACAACGACACAACCTGGTTCTGACAATGTTCATCTTACAAAGCGCATTATTTTTGACAAATATTTCTTTACAGTGTGCATCATTTCTGAAATATATTTCCTACACTGTGTATTAACTTTCAAATATATGAAATCTACTTCTCATACTGTGTGCATTATTTTTGAAACATATTCCTCCTGCAGAGTTCACTATTTTCGGATAGCTTAGAATCGCGAATATACAGACTTGCGATATGTGACAGTGACTAACGAAAAATTTGACAACAAACTGAGAGGAAGTGATAGATAATCAAGACTCCATCTCTCCATTCTCTTATCCCGTCTTCTTCTTCTTCTACATCTCATCTATTTTCGTAATTTATTATCAAAATAAATAAAATAGATTTCATTCCGGTGTGACGTCATTCGAGATTATTTTTTTTAATGAAGAAAATTAATCGAAACCAAAATTCTCAATAAATAACGACTGGACTAGTCCGTCCTTTTAAGAAGGGAAATAAAAATGAGAAAGCGTCTTTATCCTAGATAGATAAAATGAAACTAAATAAATAAATAAATATTGGTGAGTCTATTGGTAAGTCTGAGGATAATCTATTAACATGTGTTTGTGGGCACGCCCCCGAGTCAAGACTGGTTCCAATAAATCATTAAATAAATCATCGAAAGTGATGATGAATATCTTCGGGAATAATTGAAATCAAAGTTGGGGGCTCGAGATTTGCATGCTTCCATCTAATTATCCGGTGATTAATGACCTATTAACAGAGCCCGCTTTTAATTTGGAAATTTGGCCATCCGATCGCTTTTCAATTTCCGTTTCGCCTTTTCCCCAGAATTATTAGGGAATGGCCCTCCCGCCTTCCAAACAAAAATCCTCCACCAAGTCAACTTCTAATGAGTCTAACAAACAACCTTTTGGAATCCTTCTATATTTCATAAATAATGCACACCTCTCTTTAGAATTCATTTATAATATATAATAGTGGCAGAAGATGAATATATATATTATTAGGTCTACCGGAAAGTTCTGTCTGATAGTGTTACATCAAGTTTGGACATGTGAGATGTCAAAAAGGGTTTATACTCAAATATGATCTTGAGAGTCCTCCCGCCTTCCAAAATTCTCATTTCATAAGTATTGCACACTCAAAACGGAAATTATATTAAACATTTATTTCATAGGTTTGCATATTTTTGATGAATAGTTTATTTCAAAAGTAGTGCACACTTTCAAAGAGACATCATGTAAGATTCGTTTTGTACTTTGATGAAAAATTGGTGTGGAATGTAACGTGCATTTTGAAAGGTTTATTTCATAAATAATGCACACCTCTCTTTAGAATTCATTTATAATATATAATAGTGGCAGAAGATGAATATATATATATTAGTCTAGTGGAAAGTTCTGTATGATAGTGTTACATCAAGTTTGGACACGTGAGATGTTGTCAAAAAGGGTTTATACTCAAACATGATCTTGAGAGTCCTCCCGCCTTCCAAAATTTTCATTTCATAAGTATTGCACACTCGAAGCAGAAATTATATTAACAAACTTACTTCATAAGTTTGCATATTTTTGATGAATAGTTTATTTCAAAAATAGTGCACACTTTCATAGAGGACTCATGTTGGATTCGTTTTGCACTTAGATGAACAATTCGTGTGGAATGTAACGTGCACTTTTAAAGGATTTATTCCAAAAGTAATGCACTTTTTCATTTTGAGTGCAAATTTATGAACACTATCAGGATTAGGTTGTTTATTATATTCAATGCCATATTATATATTAGAATTGGTGTGCATTATTTATGAAATAAATGAGGATTCCAAAAAGGTTGTTTGGTAGACTCATCAGAAGCTGACTTGGTGAAGGATTTTTGTTTGAAAGGCGGGAAGGGCATTCCTTGAAGCCATTCTAAAATTCAAAGGAAAAAGAAAGATAATCACTGGATAATTAGATAGATAGACTTAGTATACATATTAATATAAAATGTTCTCGTTTAAATTCAAACATACAACCGCTTACCATCCTCTTCAACGCGATTATTAAGTATCTAAGGAAGTGTTATAGAGTGTTCATCGATCGCGTAAATCAAGACCCGACTATTACACTCACTCAGAGACAGATAATAAGTTAATTAAATAAGGTGAGTGAATATGAGTAAAAAGAGAATTTCATGGCGGAGCATAAATATGACGTCACGAATCACCTTTCCTCCGACCTCTGGTCTTGTTGACTCAATATCGGTGAACCTATGGCAGGGACCTTTTTTTATGCGAACGAATACGCATTTCATCGCTTCGCTTTCATTATTGTTAGCATTATCATGAGTAATAATAATTGTTTATTAGTAAAATAGGATTTTCAGATAAAAATTAGAGTTAATAGAGTTCATTTATTTTAACGAGCTACCTTATTAGTCGTTTTATGCGATCTTTTATTTCACGGAATGGCGGACAAAACTAATTCGATTGAGTTTGCACGTTTTTTAATTTATTTATTCCGTCTCATCTCTTTCCGTTAATAAGGTGTTCTTCTCCTCTTAATTGATGTTTATCCCATCATCTCCTACCTTAAACATTTTTCTTTTGTTTCACCTCCCTCCCTCCTCCTCCGCCTCTCTCTTCGTCTTTTAAGGTTTTATTGCTTGCTCAATCCATCTTCTTCATTTTTCTGATTCATGACTCAGGTAGAAGATCAACTTGGTGGCGTATTCGAATTGAAAATCTAATTAATTTCTATTTAGACGATTTAGAAATTTATTTGTCATTTGAATGTTTTTCTTGTTTATTGGTTTTTAGGGGGAATTGAATGTCTAATGCCACGACTATGTTCTATCTCTTGTTGGTACTTTTCGGGTGTTAATTTACGCGGATTTCAAGTTTTAATATTTTTTTATTTAATCAGTAGGTTTTAGTAGTAAGATTTAGTTTAGTTTAGTTTAGTTTTGATTCCGTTTCTCACCAGGATACGGAGGAGGACTGAAAGTCACGACCAAAATAGTCCAGCATTTTAACCCAGGACACTAGGACTCCCGTTCATGAATGAGATTTATTAAGGCCCCTTTCCAACTTAAACAAATTTTGTGAGCTTATATTTGGGTCATACTAAAAACAGAGGCGTTAGCACTGGCATAATCTCTATAAATATTATAATAAACTAGTGAATAGTCTATTATATAATATTAGTGTAGTGATTTATAACATATAAATAATAGTGATTATATAATATGTGAGTAGTCTTATATATAATTATAATAAATAGTGAATATTATAATAAACTAGTCACATAGTATATGAGTATAATTAAAATCGTTTGGTTGACTTAGTTTTGATAAATTACCATCAACCCAAGATCAAATTAATTTTTTTGATCATATTTTGTGTGACTATAGATCACTCCAAGACCATGGAATTTAGATACCCAGGTTAGAAACTCCACAAACCGAAATGAAACATGATTGGTTCTCAATATAACAATCACAGTATAAGCTGAACCTGATATAATGTGAAACGTGAGTGGTTGTCAATCGACCAATGGTAACCTCTGATTGAGCAGCTAGACCAGTGATTCCCAAAGTGGTCTATATTGACTCTTAGGGGTCCACGTCAGCAAAAAAAAATTTAGGAGTCCATGATGTAGATCTCAACATATATATGATAGTACCTATTCACTTACATTATACTATCTTATAATATAAAGACGTACATTATTTGTATGAAGCAAAAAATTTACAAAAAGCAATATCAGGGTAGTAGGGGTCTACCCAAAACCGAAAAACATGGCAGAGGGTCTACGACACAGAAAAGTTTGGCAACCTCTGAGCTAGACCATCATATTAATACTACAAAACCTAATTTGGTTCTCTGCTGACTAAACCAGTCTATGGTACACCTGTAATGTGATTCGTTTTTAACCAACCAATCACAAAATTCTTAACCCTTATTAGTTCTTGACCGACCAATCAGCCACTTTATATACACTGTAAAACGTAATTCGCCGTAATATATATACAGTACAATTCAAAAGCCGCTTTATATTATTCTCAAACAATTAATCATAAACTGTCTTTGGGAGGTTAGTAGATTTTCTGATGTTTATAAGAATTTGAGATAACCGTTTGAAATTATTTTCTAAATAAGAAGCCATTTGTTATACAAGAACTAATAGGCCTACAGGAAGCTTACAATTGGTCGTGACTGTGAGGAAGATTTGGATGTAGGTTTACCTTTCAGGAGCAGTCATGTTTAGAAATTTATACGGAGCTGGGGAGGCCTGGTATTAAAATGCTAGACTATAGGAGGTATGGTTATGAGTTCATATCCTCCTCTCGTAGCTTGTTATACTTAAAAATGAAAAACGACGGAAACTAAACTAAAACAATTTATACAGGGCTTTGTATTGGTGGGTTGTAAATCAATCATATTTCAGAAGATATACAAGGTGGTTTCTCATCGAAAGTCAATCATATTTTATACTATATATACAAACTACACATATACATTTTTCAATTGGTTGTATGAGAACCAAACACGGTTCAGTAAATCCTCCTGAGTCGAAACCTTTTAAAACCAATTTGTATATCCGGAAGCTTTATAAGACAGAGAGTTGCGACAACCAGTTGATGTCCTGCTGTCGGCGGTCAGAGAGACAGACAAACAAATAGAAAAACAAAAGTGATTCTTGTTTACAACGAGGATAATTAACCTCACGACAATAGACTAATTAAATTTGTGAATATCCAATTATTTCAAGCAGGTTTCCCTCAAACGCACACACATGACTTTGACATAAGAATGTGCGGGTTACGGCCAAACTGACAGAAAATGGGTTAATTGCATTCTCAACGTTTTTGGCGGGCAATTCAAATCCACCACCACAAAACACCGCCTTAATTAAAAAAGGAAACAAATATGGCGACTATTTGTTGTTCAATTAATCGCAATCTTTAGTCAACCATATCATTTTGAGTTGGAGGAGTTATTAATAAATAGAAACATAACTCAAAAGCTTTCATAAGTTATGTAAAATGTTTTAATTATTAATTTTATCATTTAAATAAATTCAAGGGCGATACGTTTCCTCGCTTTTATTTAAGATCTGTTTTGTCGTTTAGAATCTTTCTACTTTTCATCAAAATGGAGGACAGAAATATTTTATGTGTCTTAAGAACCGTCATAATTATTATCTTTGAATAGTGTGCATTACTTATGAAATAGGTTCTTTATACTTACGGAATGAATAGTTCCGGGATTTGGGTGAGTTTTTATAACAACACGCGTAAAAAAAGACTTTCGACTTTAGACGTCCACACCAATTTCCGGAAAATTATTTTTGTGAAAACGTGGGAGGAGAAACGGGATGAAAACCACGACCACCATTTTTGGGAAAACTAAGAACTCAGTAGACCAGAAGTAGAAGAAGGAAAAATGTTTGTGTCTAATAATATTGATGTAGATAAGATTTGTAGTAAAAGAAGGACAGACGTAGATAATGATATTATAATTGCAGTCTTGCACAGAAGAACACAAACAAACAAAAAGAGAGAGAGAGAGAGCGAAGGTTGTTACCTCAAATTACATATTTTTTGCCTCCAATATGGCGCCTACATAAAATTAAAATATCAACTAAATTATGGCTTTAATAAGCTTCCACCTAATCGAGTATATAATAAAACTTGAGTCTTTCATTAAGACTACACTAATTTTTAAAAAGACCATTTCAAAAATAATGCACACTTTTAAAAGAAATTCAGTTCAAAAGCAATGCACACTTTTAAGAATAATTCAGGTTATATAAAAGTCTGCGTAGATTTTGAACTGAATATTTCCTAAACGTGTGCATTACTTTTGAAATGAACTTCATATACAAGTCTGTATCAGTTTTGGAATTCATTTCAAAAATAATGCACACTTTTAGGAAAAATTCAGTTCAAAATCTACGCAGACTTTTATATAAACTGTATTCTTCCTCGAAGTGTGCATTATTTGAAAACATTTTAGGAGAATTCCGTTTAAAATTGATATAGTTTTTACATAGTGTTCCTTTCAAAAGTAATGCACACTCTCAGGAGGAATTCATTCCGTAAATAATGCACACTTTCTGGAAGAATTTAGTTTATATAAAGTCTGCATCCATTTTGAACTGAATTCCTTGCGAGAGTGTGCATTACTTTTGAAAGGAACTCTACGTAAAACCTGTATCAATTTTAAAAAATTCCAAAAATGTAGTTTCTTTCAAAAATAATGCACACTTTTGGGAAGAGTTTAATTTATATAAAAGTCTGCATCGATTTTGAACTGAATTCCTACTTTTAAAATGAACTTCATATACAAGTCTACGTCCGTTTTGGACTTCTTTTCAAAAATAATGCACACTCTCAGGAGGAATTCAGTTCAAAATCGATGCAGACTTTTACATAAACTCAATTCTTCCCAAAAGTGTGCATTATTTATGGAATTAACTCTCGATAAAAAGTGTGCATCAATTTTTGAACTGAAATCCTCCTGAGAGTGTGTATTACTTTTGAAACTCATATCAAATACATTTCAAAAATAATGCACACTCTCGGGAGGATTTCAGTTCAAAATTGATGCACACTTTCACTAGAGTTCATTCCATAAATAATGCACACTCATTAATTACACATAAAGCAGCCATTTGTGAGGAGGTTATAGGAAGAGTAACAGAAAATGACGACATGCCACAAGCAAATCCTCCGAGTTGGGTTACTAACGTTACGCTATCTTTGAAAAGGTAGACGAAACACAGTTTCTAAGTTTCTCTTCTTATTATCACCAATATAAACCAAATTTTCCGACTCCTTTAAAGCAGACGACGTAGTGATTAAACCGACTATGACGTCACCGCTCAATAAATCTAGTCACCTGACGAAGGAATCGTATCAGAGTTGTAACATCGCCAACAACAACAACAAAAGACATTTAACGAATTAATTGTCAGAACAGAGGAAGAAGGCGGTGACTAATCAGTTCAAATCAAAGACAAAAGATCAAACAACAACGACAACGACAACTTCCTTTCGATAATCACCAAACAAAGACAGACGGTTAATTAAAAATCATTTAAATGGTTTCCATCATCAGACAGAAGTTAGGAGTGTTCGAGAGGTGGACGAGGAGGAGGAGGAGGAGGAGGAGAGGAGAGGACGGCTTATTATTTATCTTTCCTTTTAAATATTAATATCGTTATTATCTATTAATTATCCAGCGAGGCTTTAAAAGTGTAAAATTAACTAATAATGTACATCATGTGTGTTAAATTCGACGTGCGGATAATTGCTTCCTTGCTCGCTCCGCTCATCTCCTTTTCAAAAACCTTATTAATGTGGCAGCGCGTAAAAAAAGGCCACAAACAAAACTTTATTAGTTGGGAATATTAATAATAATAATGATGATGATGATGATGATATAATGACCGTAAAATTTATTTTGATTGTTAGCAAGTTACTAAATGAGGTTTCAACGGGTTTTTATGTGTTAGCCTAAAATCGGTACCCAATTATTGATCGTAATGGACTCTGATCCGAAATTTATGAGCCGCGTATCTCCGTGATTTTGTTTTTAAGAATTTCTTTTCCTGGTTTCGTTCCTGTTCCTCCTCCTCCTCTCTCTTCTCTTCATCATCTTATATTCTTCACAACACTCTGTGTAGTGTCTGTTGAGAGTGTCACCAAACCTAACGAAAATCCGCTTCGGTGTTAGACTAACCTCTAACCGGGTAATGTTTCAAACCATGTTACAGTGGAGAGAACTAATCGATTTCGCTGAGAGACTAACACTAACAGTTGTAGTAACCAAAGAAGACAAGACAATTTCGATAGACCTAAGGAAACATGTCTCCTTTTTAAGCGTTTAGAAATATTTGAGAATAGTATCGACTGACTCTTATTAATCTCATAAATAATGCACACTTTTAGGTGGAATTCATTTCATAAATAATGCACACTTTTAGGTGGAATTCGTTTCATAAATAATGCACACTTTTATGTGGAATTCATTTCATAAATAATGCACACTTTTAGGTGAAGTTCATTTCATAAATATTGCACAATATATCAAGACTCATTT
The DNA here is from genome assembly GCA_016920875.1 of Columbicola columbae. Lineage (NCBI taxonomy): Eukaryota > Metazoa > Arthropoda > Insecta > Psocodea > Philopteridae > Columbicola > Columbicola columbae. Next base: position 6,041,365 of record JADMLL010000010.1, read on the forward strand.
CATAAATAATGCACACTTTTATGTGAATTCATTTCATAAATAATGCACACTTTTAGGTGGAATTCATTTCATAAATAATGCACACTTTTAGGTGAAGTTCATTTCATAAATAATGCACACTTTTATCAAGAATTCATTTCATAAATAATGCACACTTTATGTGGAATTCATTTCACAAATAATGCACACCTTGTTGATTATTCCTTTCAGAAAGACATCAGCCCAAAAATAATGCTAACCACTAATGAGAAACTAAATTTATAATTGATGTATATTTATAAAAGCAATTTTTCATAAATATTGCACACTTATAATGACTAATTTATGGCTTAGGTAGTAGTATACAATCCAACTCGAGATGGTTCGGTTTGAATATTTGGCATTAAAGAAGATCTTTTTTATCTATTTATTATATTTATCTATTGATATTATTAAATAATATTAGGGTATTTGAAATACAGTATATTCTGAAACTATTCAAAATTATAATATGTCACGGACCAATCATTACTCGGCGCTACAAGGTTGTTCAAAAATTGTCCGAGAAAAATTTATTTATTTACTCTATGGAAAAGAATTCTTAATACGTTCCGGTTGTCGAGTTTTGAAGGCTGTGCGTCGCCACGATGATGAATTTAAGTGAAAACCAGAAGCGTCAAAGGATCTCCCCGGGGTTGACTAACTTTTCCGCTTTTAGATTTTCAGTTTTACTAAGTGACGTAAGAAGGAAAACTCTGTTGTAGCAAATAACAATCCCTTCCAGGTCAGGTTACCGGTTCCATTTTTTGGTTCTTAAACACGAGAGTCACTCGTCCGAACGTATTACAAGGCAATGATTATGTCTGTGACTTCATTAACCGAACACGGAGTATTTGTTTGTCCGGTGCATACCTGTCTCGTTTCCTCATCTTACACGTGGTTGCTTTAAATTATTCTAACTTCCGGTAGCAAGTGGTAAAAAGGTCAACTGTGCACTTTTTATGAAATGAACTAAACCGAATTGTTCAAGTAAGTGTGCAATACTTATGAAAAATGCTTTGAGTAAATATAAACGAAATGGATCCCTCGTAAGCCCCAATCGAAATCTTAATAGTGTGCAGCAGTTATGAAATGAGTTCACTGCTACCTGTGAACATTACTCTTCAATCAGACTGTTTGACAAAGTGTGCAATAATTATGAAATACACTCTACCCAAAATTGAGGATTATTTGTGAAATGAGTTCATCATGAAATTGTGCAAAATTTATGAAACGAAATCTTGCAAAAAAGTGTGTCATATTTATGGAATGCTATTTTATAACTTATTAATTTAATTATGTATTTCTTCTACGTATTTATCGTTTACTTATTTACTTATTTATTGATCTATTGACGAATTTAATTATTTATTAACTATTCATGGATTTAAATTATAATGTTATGTAGGCGATAGTGTATATTTTATTCATATATGTTTATATGTTGTGATTTGTTATATCTGCCCGCTTGTGTATACTTATTGATTGGGTTATATAATATATACCACAGCTAGCTATGGTATGATTACTCTTATTGAAATATAATTTATATGTAAAAGTATATTGTAACATCCAAAACGGTACACAATTAGAAATATAATAATATATATTGAACTCCTTGAGAAAATGTGAGTTACTTCATTAAACAGAGCTTATGAAATGGATTCCTCCTTTAAGTGTGCAGTATTTATGAAATGGATACCTCCTTCAAGTGTGCAATATTTTTGGAATGAATTACACATAAAAGTGTGCAATATTTATGAAATGTATTCATTTTTCAACTGTGCAATATTTATGAAAATTCCTCTTCTAAGTGTGCAGTATTTTTGAAATAGATTCCTGCTTTAAGTGTGCGATACTTATAAAATGGATACTTCCCTCAACTGTGCAATATTTTTGGAATGAATTACACACGAAAGTGTGCAGTGTTTGCGAAGTTTTCTAAGTGTGCAGTATTTATGAAATGGATTTCTCCTTTTCCTGTGCAATACTTTTGGAATAGACTCCTCCTTTAAGTGTAGAATACTCATTTCAAAATAAATGCACACTTTCATAAAGAACTATTTTCAAAAGTAATCCTAGTAAACTACCATCTTTCCTGGCGTCGATCACTTTTCATTTCATAAATACTGCACACGTTCAGCACATATTCTTTTATTTGAAGAATTCTTACATAACCGATGCCGAATTTGGGACAAATTATGTTTCATAAATACTACACACTTGATTTAAAATTATGAAGAGAAATATGTATACACTCAAACCTGGTTCTGTACGGTGGATAGGAACCGTATAAAAGAAAACGCATAAAAAAAATTGCACAAAACTAACTATAAAACACAGTTTTGGGTCACACCATTAAAGTTTTTTTTATGCGGTGGACACGGGGGAAATCGCACAAAAAAAGACCGCACGGAAGAGGTTTGAGTGTAGAATGAGACTTTTGACTTTAATATATGTTCGTTACAGTTACGTGGGTTGTTCGAGAAATTTGAATTGCGAGTTCATAAGTTGGCAATGCCTAAAAACGTCCTGTCCTGGTCTGTTCTGTTCTGTTTCCTGTTTTATAGTCCAACCGCACAATCCCAAAAACTTTCAGACCAACAACAGCCAACAGACTCAAAATCCCATCAAATAAATAAATAAATAAGAACCCATAATTACGGTCACGGGGGTAATTTCATCTCGGAATACTTTTAACCGTTTTTCCTTATTTATTCAGTACCGTAAACCGGAAATAGAAGTGAATTTTAGGTAGCAGTTGGCCTGGACGAGCGATATGTGAATATGACATCGAACAAGCAAATTAATGTCTGATCTTACCTTGTGTTCAGTGTTCTGGAGCGTAACATTCATTTACTATGAGATCTTATCAGTTTCATTTTTAATTATGGTAATGTGAATCATTTTTTTTCTTTTTGGGTTCTTCTCGTACCTAAATACCTAAATTTTTGTGTATTCGAGTAAAACAATAAGACAAAAACCAGGCACGGCCGTTGATAATTACTTCATAATCACAATTTCAGAAACAGTTCGGTTTAGATCTGGTCCTTCCAAAAAACGTTCACAACAGTCGCCTCTAAGTATAGAAGATGTGCAAGCGCCTCTTTTGGTTACTTGACAAAAATATATTTATACTATAACCCCAGAATATTTTTGTATAAAAGTATATGTTGCTTCTGCGTGTAAATCGTTACGTATCCTAGTTGCAAACAATCCGTCGAGTTATAAACCAATCAGAGATGAAGCTATTTTGGGAATGAATTACACACGAAAGTGTGCAGTACTTATGAAACATATTCCTCTTGCAAGCGTGCCGTATATATCAAACGAATTCCTTCTCTAAGTGTGCAATATTTATGAAATGGATTTTTCTTCAACTGTGTAATGTTTTTAGAACGGATTACACACAGAAAGTGTGCAGTATTTATGAAATGATTCCTCCTTTAAGTGTGCAGTATTTTTGGAATAGACTCCTCCTTTAAGTGTGCAGTATTTAATGAAATAGACTCCTCCTTTAAGTGTGCAGTATTTTGAAATGACTCCTCCTTTAAGTGTGCAGTATTTATGAAATGGATTCCTCTTTTAAGCGTGCCATATATACCAAACGAATTCCTTCTCTATGTGTGCAATATTTATGAAATGGATTCGTTCTTCAACTGTGTAATATTTTTAGAACGGGTTACACTGAAAGTGTGCAGTATTTATGAAATGGATTCCTCCTTTAGGCGTGCAATATTTTTGGAATAGACTCCTCCTTCAAGAGTAGAATACTCATCTCAAAAATTTTTCTGCAGAAAAATTCTTTTCAAAATAAATGCACACCTTCGTAAAGAACTATTTTCAAAAGTAGTCCTAATAAACTACCATCTTTCCTGGCGTTGATCCGTTTTCATTTCATAAATACTGCACACGTTCTGCACATATTCTTATATTTGGAGAATTCTTACATAACCGATGCCGGATTTCGAACAAATTCTATTTCATAAATACTACACACTTGAATTAAAGAATTAGTCTTTCAAAGATTCTACAATTTTCTAGTAAACTCATTTCACAAGTAATCCATAATTATGGGTAGAGTGTATTTCATAAATATTGCACACTCTTGCAAATAATTCATTTCATAAGTAATGCACAATTACAGGAAGATTGTACTTTCTTAAATTTGGTACACTTTAATGATGACTCAGTTTCATAACTAATGCACACGTTTATGAAACTTCCATTTAAAGTCGCCTACTTTCATACAGAATCCTTTCATAAATACTGCACATTTCTCTAATCAGTTTAATTTATACATAGTTCACGGTTTCGTCAACAATTCATTTCATAAATTTTGCACATTTGGAGGCAGAACTTTTACAAAGACACCAAACCCTCAGATTTCAATTATACAAACAACAGAATTCATAAATACTGCACAATCGTAGTCAGAATTATTATCTTAAACACTACTTACGGTTATTGAACGTGTCCCTGAAAACTCTCACATGGATGCTGCACACCAAAACATCACAAATCGCTTCCATTGGTCTGAGTAATGGAATTATCGCCGAACTGAAAGGAAAAATTTGTTTCATGAATATTTCTTATCGAAGCTTAATTTATTTATTGATTATGTATCAGATCAAGTTAATAGAATTCACACGGAGGTTTTGATATGAGGAAATGTCACCACATGCACGCCACTGATCCTTAGCTATGCTCATCAAACTGGAATCAGAACTTTGATTTATGGCCATTTTAAGTCTCCTCAAATGTAACGTTAAATTTGTTTCGGTCGATTTACCTTTCTGTTGAGTCTTCTTCTTGGTACCTAACACTAACTTAGGTACACAGGTAACAAACTAGGTATTTTATTACTTTTTATTTATTAACATTTTCACTAATCCAATGTTAGCGATGGAACTCGTTTAAGATTAACGGAATTTAATGGTTTATTAGCTTTGTAATTAATTTTGTTTTTTGGCGCCAAATTGGATTTAAATAAGAAACGAGGGTTCAGGGTGGTCTACTACAAGTCGTTAATACCTTTTTCCTTAGCACTTAGATGGCAAGTTAATAACATTAAAAAGAAGAATCGCAAACCAGAAGAATGCGGTAGGAGGAATGGTTATCAATAAGGGATATAGCCTCAGGCACAAGAAGTCCCGGGTCGTTGGGTTACTTTTGATAATTACGACTGTGACCTTCATCAAGGTTCAGGTAACCTTGGTAATCGTGTTGTGACTTCTTTTTCAAAACCGAGGAAGAACGTTAGAGATAAAATGAGAGAAGGAAGAGAGGATTCGATGGGTTGTAAAATAGAAAGGAAATGGACGGAGTAGACCGGAAACCCGAAGAGAATCCGAAATTTCCGGTGCTTTTATCCCGAAATGTTTTTCCCCTGGATTTCGAATAACAACCGTGTTACATGAAAACATTGAGAAGGGAAGGAGCCATCTTCATCCGAAACATTGGGGAAAGAATTTTTCGTATCCATTTGCGAGACTCATCCGCAATCAATTGAATCATAATATAATGATACTAATATACTCAAATTAATATGTTTACACGGGAATTAATTAAAAGTGAGTCATAAATTTATTCTTTTTGCGGAAGGCAGGGAAAAGAAACATAAAAACGTCACGTGTGTGATATACACATCATTTTCGACTTGTAACGGCTGGCTAACTGGAAATGTTACTCCGTTGCGAAGTTTTCTAAACGTGGAGCAACCAATTACAAAGAAAAACGTCCGCCATGTTGGCAGTGTTAGTGTTTTGGCTATCATGCCGCTGCAGTTGAATTTTGAATCTCTCATCCAGACGTTTCGCCAGGGTTCTGCGCCCATCTGTTTACTGATAAACCGTTTGGCTGGTCTTAATTTGTTTAAAAAGTGTTTAATAGCTTTGATGAAGATCTCATTCCATAAATATTGCACACTTTTTGCTATATTTCTCATACGTTCTGCTAGATTATATTTCATAAATATTGCACACCCTATGATAAATTTTGTTATAAGTATTATACACTATTCCCTAAATTTTGTTTCATAAATACTGCACACTTTCTGCAAGGTTTGACTTCATAAATAAATTGTGCACACATGTATGTATAAAGGCGTCTCGTTCCTCCTTCTTTTTCCTAGCTACCAAAAGCTACAAGACTGAGTCAAGACCAAACACTCCACCTCAAACTAAGCTTGCAACTTTCAACATGGATTGAAACAAAACAAAATCCTCCCCCCAATCCACCCAAAAATTTGACTACAGGAGCTTTATAATCACCAAAAAGTACTTAAAGGCAAACAGTGAAAGCTGCAGATATCTCAAACACAACAAACCTCCGCCATCTTTATTCTTTCCCATAAGCCCACACAAAAGCTATGACTATCAACCTTTCTACCGATGGCCTCGTCTACACTTTCTGTCTCCCAAAAATTCTCTCCCCTTTTGCCCTTCTTGAAAACTCAATAAAACTTATGCGACTGATGGAGGGAGGACAGGCGGGGGGGCGGGGGCGGGGGAGAACAAAATTAAAATTAAGGCAATAAATAGATTTTATCGGTTCTCATTGGAAAGCAATATTGGAAATTTTGTTATTTATTTATTTATTATTTACCCTAAAAGACTGATAACCCAAATGCAAGCCATATTTTTTCCTTTTTATTCTTTAAATAACAATAAAAGTTTATTTATTTATTGTCCTATCGATTTCCTTTTTGGGGGCAGGACCTAGAATTTATTGGAAGATGGAAACCTAAAAAAGGAAAAATTTTTGTTTTTCTTTTCTTTCTCGAGTTTTCTTTTTGAGTTGAATTTCCCAGCTTTAAAATTCTTGTTCAAGGAAATATAAATAGTATTTCTATAACACTGTTTCTCTTTAATACGGTAGGAATTTAGCTGACGTTTTATAAACACGTGTGAGTGCTTTTATATGTGGTTTTGATTTGAGCAGTCACTGACTAGAGTTCACAATTGGGCTGTGTTTTGTTTTTCATAATTTTCTGTGCATTATATATGAAATGAGTACTTTGTGGATGTGTTAGTTATGTATAAAACGTTCCTCAAAGTCAGAAAAATTTTGAAATAAAGTCATCATGTTAATTGTGAAAGGAATTGAACCACAAAAGTGTGCAGTATTTATGAAATCAAATTTATCAGAAAGTGTGCAGTATTTTTGAAATGAAACAGAAAGTGTGCAGTATTTTGGAATGAAACCTTGCAGAAAGTGTGCAATAATTATGAAATGAAATCCAGCAGAATGTGTGCAGTATTTATAAAACAAAATTTGGGGAAAAGTGTTCAGTATTTATGAAATCAAATCTAACAGAACGTTTGCAATATTCATGAAACCAAATTTAGGGACAGTGTGCAATACTTATGACACAAAATCCATCAGAAAGTGTGCAATATTTATGAAACAAACCCTTTGCCGAAAATGAAACCATACAAAGAAGACAAATAACAGTATAGGGCAGAACATCCTTGCTTCAAACAAACAACCCACACCAAATTAGTGCCAACCTAATATTCATATCAACTCTACCTGGCTTACAAACCGACCCCTTAACCCCCAAAAACATTATATACACCCCCTACCTCCCCCCAAAAAACCGGCGCCATTTTCCCCTCTCCAAACAAACCAAATCTGCAGCAAAATAATAAATAAATAATCACACGTTTTGGGCTTTCGATATAAATGAAATAAAATCGTAATTATTATAATAAAAGGTCATTAAAAAGTCATTTATATATTTATAACGCTTTTATACTTTTTAATTGGCTAATTATAAATTAAAATATTCCAATTAAATTTCGGTTACGTTATGACTTTCGTAAACGTGACCGTGTTCAAAATTTTCATTTTAATTTTATTTATATTATTTAAGTATCGAGATTATTTTTTGGGGGCTTGTTTTGAAAATTATATTATTTATATATTATACAGAAACTAAGAAAACGCTGGTTTCAATTAAGTAAATTGAACAAAAAATTTTTTTATGATTCATTAAATTAGTTTTATTTTGTCATCTTAAATTTATGTATTTCTAACGGTCGGACCTAAAACCGCCATTTAATTAATTAATTAATTAATTTTTTGAAGGCTTTTTATTAATTAAATAATATTATTATGGTTTTGTTTACTTTCGGTTTGGCCTTGTTTTGTTTTGTTTATATTTTTGCTTCCGGCCATTTTGTTTTCTAGACTGGCGAAATATTAATTTTCTAAATGGTGGTGTTACTGTTATGGTAGGTGTTATGTGAATGGATATGTTCGGTAGGTGATTGGAGGAGTAACTGGTTGTCTCTCTTGGAGTTCGAATTCGAGAGCTTTTTGGGGTTGTGTAGTTAATGTGTAAGTCCTTCTCTGTCTTTGTCCTGTTTTTCTCTTTGTCTTTGTGTTTCCTTCTGTTTCTTTCTATTTCTTCCTGTTTCTGTTTTTGGGGGTGGTGTGTGTGTGTGTGTTTCGGTCTGTTCCTCTCTTTCTGTTCATTTCTTTGTTCTTCTCTTTTGTTTCTCTTTTTGCTCTCTTTCCCCCTCTGTTTCCTTTTCTTTCTCTCTGTCTCTGTTTTCTTTTGTTTCTTTTTCATTCGCTTGAGAGAATGTATGACTCTCTCTCTCTCTCGTGTCTTTGGGACTCTATTTGTGACCTGAAAGAGAGAGAGAGGGAGGGAAACAGAAAGTGATGAAGAGACAGAGAAAAAAAAGAGCACAAAAAGAGAGAAATAGAAATAGAGAGAAAAGAAAAAGAAGAAGAAGAAAGAGAGAGTGAAAAGGAAACACAAAAAGAAGGAAAAGAACCAAAAAAAGGGACAGAGAAAGAGAAAACAGGAAGGAACAAAAAGAAAGAGAGAGAGAGAGAGGAGTGAAAGGAAACACAAAAAGAGGGGAATAGAAACAAAAGGAAACAGAAAGAGAGGAAGAAACAAACAAAAAAAGAACAGAGAAAAATTGGAGGCAACAAAAAGAAACAGAGAGAAAAAAAGGAAATACAAAAAGAGAGAGAAAAACAAGAATAAGGAAACACATAGAGAAAGAGACACAAACAAAAGAAAACAGAGAGGGAGAGAAAGAGAAACAGAAGGAAACAGGAAGAGATAAAGAAAGAAACCAAAAGAAACAGAGGAAGAGAGGCAAAAAAGAAGCAGAACGAAACACACACCCACAGAGACAAACATAAGGAAACACAAAAAGACAGACAGGAGAAACAGAGAGCAACAGAAGGAAACACAAAGACAAAGAGAAGACTTACACATTAACTAGACAAAATCCGAAAAGCTTTTGACTCCACACTTTCAGTTCCTCTGTAGACTATCTAGTGAATACACCCACCTAACAACAACTAAAACAGCAGCATTCAGACAATTCTATTTCCCCTCTTTCACCCCAAACAAATCTTCTAAACCACTTTTTCCACGTCGTTACATCAAATCCAATCAATAACTCCGTATATATATACTTATAATTAACATTTGAGGAGCCAGAGGGATGAAGGAGGTACCCACCAAAAACAAAAAAAAATCCGCCAAAACCAATCGGACCATAAATCAAATAAATTCATACCAACTTCCACGAAGAAAATTTAAATTGAATTCGAGTTTGTCGACCACCCCGTATAGTATAAATATAATTAAACAACTTCAAAAGGATCCGGATTATCCTGAGTGGAAGAATTTAAATAAATTGTTTTTGGTTGGGCGCGATCGCGAACCGTGAACTCATCGATTTCAAGGAAATTTATTTGGGTCTGTTTGTCGGCGGAGAAAGAAATTTAACGTTTCGAACGAGGTGTTCCTTACAACGAAAAAGGTAATTTCATCTGTAGCAGGACTCTGGTGTACCTCTCTCATCTATCTTCTTAAGACGAGTCGAAAACGTCACGCTAGGATTTATTAATATTGAAGTAAATAAGGAATTGATAAATCCGCCAAATGATTAACAATCGGTGTTTAGAAATATTCCGAAGGGGATAACAAATCAAATTTAAGTTAAGCTTATTGAAAACGGGCAAATAGGAAAGACAAAAATGGAGAAAAGGAAATAGGAGCCACTGGCGAGGAGTTAAAAGGTTAATACGTTTAAGAATTAAACGTCTGGTTTCGTGGACCTCATATATCCAGCCTCCATTCTCTCCACGTTTCTTCCTTTGTTTTGACTTAGTCGTCTCCTTCCCCGACTCTAAGGCCTTAGTATTCAAACTGCATCCGGCCCATTAAGCTCTACTGAGTGCAAATCGTCGTGAAAATTAGTGAAAGGTCGATTGCTCATTGTTAAGTCAGGCACTATAGTGCTTGATCAGTACGAAAATGTTCGGGCCTGTGCTCAGAAACTGCTAACATTGTTTCCCTCAACATATCTTTGTGAGGCAATATACAGAAACAGACTGATAGGTTTACATACAAATGATGCCCTGAGATTGGACTATAAGCGTCGAAAGGCGGACTTGTAGAAGCTATTCTCTCGATAAGGCCCAGTCGCATGTAACAATTTGGTCCAGGAAGGAAGAAGCTTGAGTACCAAGGCTCTAAGAAATGTTAGAACCTGGTTTACAGCATCCTCCTCCTCCCATATCCAATCTAGGAATTGCAATACCGAACCAAAAGTTCCATCCAGTTTTCGTTATTTTAGAAACACGTGTTTCTGTGTTTTATTTGACCCCATTTGAGAGAGTAAAGACCGTCAAAAATCACTTGTAACCTATAAATTATATACAGTATATAAGAATCAGCATAAAGTTGAGAAACTTATCACTATTTTATGTACAGGGTGTTCCAAAATTAGCTAAACTCAATAACTATTGTCAAGTCCTTAACACAGACCACAGAGTGATTACTCATTTACACATTTTTATAATTCACATAGAGGGTGTCCCAAAACTAACGCAAGATTTGAATTAGTTTGCGCCATTTTTGCAGTAAATTGTTGGCAGTCCTGATATAAAGAAAAATTTGAGAGCGGAGAGTTAAGGGCTTGTAAAAATGGAGCTTTTATACTATACAACAAGGTGCTTTAATTGTTATAAACAAATTTAGGGCCCTGAATTTCGACAAAAGCTAGTAATGTATACTGTGATTACTGATAAAATAGCCTGAACGATAAACCTGACTTAACCTAACCAGCTGTCAAAGTCTTCTTTTTCAGAATTGCCAACAATTTACTGAGAAAATGGCGAGAAACTAAAACCTTGCGTTAGTTTAGGGACGCTATTCTAAATCACAAAAGTCATAAATGTATATTAAAATAGTATAATACCGAAAAAACGGTTTTTGAACTTATACTTAACACCGGAAATACAAAACAGTTGGTGTTACAATGTAAGATATTGTGCACTGTCATGTAGGAGGATGAAAGATGGGATAAAACAGCACAAAAGACGAAAGAGACAGAAACCAAAGTGACATAGTGACAAGTGACAGAGATCGTATTTAGGCCCTTGGTACTCAAGTTTTTTCCTTCCCGGGCCCAATTTCCATTGTGACCATCCACACAACTTACAAAATAAAAGTTTATACAGATCCGGATTTAACGCGTCATACAGGCCACCCTCTGCATGTACATCTGTCAGTCTGTTTCTGTATATTGCCTCACAAAGATATGTTGAGGCGACTGGGCCGCAGTTTGAGTACCAAGGACTTAGGCTCACTCTAATCCAGTATCGAATCCTAACAGAGCGACATTCCAACTTTCTATGTAAAACAAATTCAAAAGCTTCCTACATACTTCAAAGTATATAAACATATTTAGTATACTTATATATATATTTATAAACCCATCTTCTTATAATCCTGTCTAAAGTCACTTTTAATCGGCTCAAGGGACTAACTTCACCCCTGCAGTGGAATAGGAAAGAGTCTTACGTCATCAGTTCGGGGTAGAGGGATAGAAACTGATAGAACCACGGAGATAGATGAATAGATAGATAGATAAATAAGAATAGAGGATAGAAAATAGGTAGAAGGAAAGGGTGGTTAGTAAAACAACCTCAAAAATCGCTCACCTACGTCAGAATGATGTGAAACGCGTTCGCTAATAAATATTAAAACTCGCGCAGGCGCATTTGTTTTATCAAATCTGACCTGTAATTACAATTAATTAAATACAACAATTTATAGCGAGGCTTATTATTTAAATAAGGCGTAATAACCATTAATGTAGACTTAATACATAAATAAAAACTTTTGTTCACAAAAAGTTTAATACTCCGCTGGCGAAAGAGAGAGAGAAAAAGTTTACAGCGTTTCGAATTTTCCTGTTGGAAAACAGTGAAGGAAAAACAACGCACAAAGGGCCCTGATGGGCGTGTCCTCAGAGACTACCTGAACGGATAAAGGCCTCGAAAAAAACGTTTCCCAGCGTGTAATTCCCGTTGCCGGAGTAACCAACCATCCCCGGTCATTTTTCCCGTTTCCTCGTGTTCCATGTTCTCTTCTACAATTGTAATGATTTTGTAGAGGATTTCGGAAAAAGGCAGAGACGAAGGAGGGGAATGACATTTTGCCATGCTCATAAATAATGTCTTAATTAACGACTTTTTTATTAATTAGCATAATTACTCTAATAAACGAGCCCTTCTTTACTTTTTACGTATATATATTCCTAGCGAGATTTCCTCGGTGAAAATTACACGCATTAGTTCGGCTTACCAAGGAGGATTCAACTTTGGTGTGAAGATACATCCATAAAAATGAAGGCCTGGTTGAACTCCGTCTAATGATAGCCTACTCTTGAGTGAGTGCTCAAAGACCACAAGCGATTAGTTAGCGTCCTTTTTTTTGTTTTCCTTTTTCGGACAGGAAGTGGACCTCCTTTATGACTTGGGAACATATCCCTCATTTCCTCTTTCGCTCTCGTCTGCAAGAATCACATCTTTCCAATTTGGTTTTTCTTATTTTGGGCAGTAGCGTCGACTATTTTACGTGTCGAATAAATTTAATTTAATTATTAAACCTCCCTCGACCCCCCGGAGCTCGTCTTCGTTCATTGTTTTTGTAATTATATGCAGCCGTTTAAAAACAATTGTGGACTCCCTTGTAATGAGTGCGTGTGCCAAAACATAAATTTTGAATAAATTAGGTCAAATGAGTGAGGTGTAAAAACATGCGATGTATATTTTTCGTTCACTGAACAGAAAGATTGTTTCTGACGTAAAAAATCATTAAACAAATAAATTATTGGTGATTTCGGGGGTGGAAAAGAGTTGCGGGGGGTGTGATGTTCAGACAAGAACTCAAAAACTATCACGAATAATCCAAGTGTGACACCGAAATTCTAAAACTGTAAATATTATAATCAAGCACCGATATAATTAGAGACAAGACAACCAACCATACAGATAGACTGTATCCCCAAACACCCACAGTCTTCTGGTTCTCATATCTCGCGGTCCACACAAGGTGGGTTTGGAAGCTGTGAAGCTTCTACCAAAAAAAGGTTTGCATGCACCGTTGCGTGTATCCATGGGAACATATTTTCAGTTTCATGTTGGAACTCATAAGTGACGTCACCGATGACTAGACTCACGCAAGTGACGTCAGAACACGCCAAAAACTTAGGTGTCTCATCCTCTGACGCCACGCAATTCGGTGTCGGAAGCTGAAACAGGATCATGCCGTGAGTGCCTAAATAGCTGAGCATGCAATTCCCCCAAGTTCACGCGACTTCGGATTCATTGATTTGAAATTTTCTTTTTTATATCATCAGAGTCGCCATTTTCAATCTGAATCCTTTCCCAGCCACCTTCTCTCCTTCCCGACCTCCTGAAGTGACTTTTGGTTCAGAGATATTACTTTGACGCCGCCGCCGCCAATAGAAAGAAAACAAAACCGCTCGAGAGACATTTTGTTTGAGTAATAAACTTTCAACGACCTTCCCGTTTGGCAAATTTGTCTTCCAACTAATCGTCGTGTCAGCAGTGAAACTTGTACAAGCTCTTATTTTTATAAAACATAAAGCATACTCACCCTCTTGTTTCTGCTTTTAATTTAAAACACTGCACACACTATTTAAAGAACACTACTACTACCACTATCACTATCACTATCACTGTTTAGAAACAAAAACTGTAAGTTTCCTCCACTCAACCGCTGTGAAAACCTTCAGCAGACTACAGTCTGACACCACGTAACCTCATTTTTATACCCAACAAGGCACTGTAGATGGAGCCACAGTCGTCCTGAAGAAATGGCGACAATATTTCCCTTAGTTACAGCAGAAGAAAATAGCAGAAGTTCTTCTCATTGTTAGTGCCACTGTCCATTATGGCGGGAGATTTTCTTTTTCAATTTCACGACAAAGTATTTCAGTCCTTCCACTAAAAACGACAGAGTTCTCTCAATTCTCACAAATATTTCTGGGGATTATTTTAATGCGAATGTTTATATTATGTCTGAAAACAGTTCCACTCCCAAAAAACAGTAAATAAAATGTAATTTTCAGTATATCTTATAATATTTATAAAACTCAAAAAGATTTCCGAAGAGGACATCATCAGACATAGAACGCCACTTGTCTAGCCCAGAGATCGACAATGTGGCTCTTCGATAAAATATTTAGTGCAGGCCCTGAGTATTGTGTATCAACTAAATATTATCATTATATAAGTATGATACTAAGTTGTATTTAATATATTTCTACTAAATTTAAGGACACAAAGTCATCCGATACTGATTTTTGTAAATTTCTAACTGTAGTGAAGTAAATTTGTTACTTCATCGGTACTTTTGTAAATAATGGTAGCCTATGTCTTTATATTATAAGATAGTATAATGTACGTAAATAGGTACTATCAGTGTATGTTGAGACCCACTATCGTAGACCCCGATTTTCATTTCATGGATCCCTAAATTTTCTTTTCGCTGACGTGAACACCTTGCAGGTTGTCATAGACCTCTGGTGGTCGATATAGACCACTTTGGGAATCAAAGTGTGCATTATTTATGAAATCAATTCTACTTTTATGTCATTTACTTATGATAGAAATTAAAAATGTGTGTGAGTGTGATGCTTACTATGGTGTGTAATTCATTTCAAAAGTAATGCACACTATGATGCAGAATTCATTTCATCTAACACACAGTATTTAGTAAAGGCAGGCTTGAGAGTGCATCTTTAGCACAATAATCTCAGCAAAAGGTTGCCTCAACAAGCTTCAACGGCTCTTTTGAATGACTAGTTTGCTGAACACTATCCCAGCCAACAATTTACAGTATCGACCATGAGAGAGATAGAAAACGTGAGATAGGTTAAAAAGGAGGTAAAAGATGGGAAACTAGCCGTGGGTCATTTGAACGGGGTGCCCACAACCTCCACTCCG
Source organism: Columbicola columbae (assembly GCA_016920875.1). Lineage (NCBI taxonomy): Eukaryota > Metazoa > Arthropoda > Insecta > Psocodea > Philopteridae > Columbicola > Columbicola columbae. Next base: position 6,056,683 of record JADMLL010000010.1, read on the forward strand.
GTAGACCATATCATTGTACAATTTAATTGGTTCATATAAACAAGTCAAATTAATAATTACAGAAATCGTTATGATCATCCATGATTGGCCACAAGCCATTGTAAATATGGGTAAACAAAAGATAAAGTTGTCAACGTCTTCCCGCTAAGCCCAATAAACTCAGGTCCACACCAATCCAAGCCACGTTGAACTTTTTTTATTTTATTTCTTCATTTCACAAAAGCGGATTAATAATAATAAAAAGAATTCCTAATGATCAAAGAGAGAGAGAGAATTATTATTAACAAAACCGAGGCCGTGTTAAATAAATAATAACCGAGATCAACGTATAAACAAAACATTTAACAAATATGTCAGAACAATGATACACGGTTCGTCTTGTAGCAATTAACTGGTTACGAAAATCATTATCAAGGGTTAGCCCACGCTTCGATTCGATAACACCGACCAGGACCAGAGCCCAAGGTTCCAATAAACCAGGTTCCTTCATCCAAACCCATTCCTCCTCCTCCACCACTCTCACCCAAAACATTCTCCTTTCATCTGTTGACATCTTTGTTTTCTTATTCTGATCGATTTATTTGATTCACACATTTTTATGTATTTATTTATTTATTTATTCATTGGCCGGGGTTCGTTCCGTCTTCCCCGCTAGTTTAAATCTTCCTCTTTAATGAGGTATTATTTTTCTCGTTTTATTTATTTATTTATTTATTTGGGTTTTGAGAGTCTTGAGGGTGACGTTTCATAAGATATGAGAAGTTTTGGAAAATGGTTTAATTAAACTGGAGTCGTGGGTTCGGTCTTCCTTCCTCAGATTCTGGAATGCTGATTCTGAGGTAGATTTCTGAATTTTACGAGTGGGAGGGGTGAGAGTTATTGGTCAAGGGTGTGTTCCTCCTCGTCTCGTCTTTATTTATTCCTCATTTTATTTATTTATTTATTCGTCACACCCCTCTCCTCCCCGTTGCCATCTTCAACTACCCACTCGCGATGAACACCTTAGAATTTCTACTCGGCTGTTGGCCTTTTGGATGTTATTATGCAAAACTACGGTTTCTACTCTTGCCAGTTCCTTTACTACGTCAGCACTATCCTCGTCTTGAAGGTTAGTGCTGTTAGGTTACACTAGTGATTCCTAAAGTGGTCTATATCGACTCCCAGTGTCTATGACAACCTGCAACCTAGAAATTTAGGGGTCCACGATAGTGGATCACAACATAACTGGGGCCCTACTACCTAACTTGATACCTCACTACAGTGAGAAATTTACAAAAATCAGTTTGGGTACCTCCGGGCTAGACAATCTTGCATACACCTAACAAAGTAGAATCTGATGCGGTGTAATAGCTTAAACACTAACACAACTAACAGTAGTAGTGGCCACGAATATCAAAACCTAACATTCCAGAGGAACTTACTACCTATCTCCTAACTGTGTAATCTCATTTTAGGCTCAAAATATATTTTCCTATCTATATAGTTATACTAAGATTGTATAATACGAATAACAGCTTATGAGAATGTATGCTTAATTGCTAATCAACCTTATAAGAACCCTACAATCTACCTTGCAGTGAGTATTTAGCCGTTGTGAGTTGAAAATATTTGTTTAAAGCGGTTTACACGACTTTCTAGTTATGCGAATGAGTCTCCTAGATATACAGTTTTCTATGAAATGCATTCTACGTTAAGTGTGCATCATTTATGGAATGAAACTCTCGTAAAAAGAAATTTTTCTGTTGTTTTAGTAAAGGATCTCAATTTCACTTAATTGACTCCTAGTCAAAAGCGTGCAATATTTATGAAATGAGTCCTGCTAAAGTTATGATTCAAGTCCTGCTAAACCTAATGCTGTAGTTCTGTTGCATTTATAGAAACATCAAGTTTCAATAGCTGTCACGTGAGTGTTCTTCCTGTAATTGGACAAGAGGGTTGAATGAATATTTTGCGAGTGTGCATTATTTATGAAATACCTTCGCAAAGCGACTCTTTTAAAGCAAATTCCTGAGTTTAGTCCAACAGCCACCCCCTGCGCCCCCATAAAAAAAGGAAAGAAAATTGATTACATTAAGCAGTCCGTGCGGTGACTTTAATCCATCGGGAGAAAAGCTCGAAAGCTCGAAAACCAGCCGACAGCGCTTCACTTGAGGAAAATAAAAAGAAAAAAGCTTTTAACTAAATTAACGAAGAGTTATTTCGGTTGGGATTTCATTATTGCTTGTTGGCTGCTGTCGGGAAGCTACAGGAATACTCTTCAAGATCCAGGTCAAGACAAATCAAAAGCTTTCGAAGTAAATCCGCTTTCGCTGGGCCATCGCCAGCATGATTTCAACACTGGTCATAAAATTTTTAAAGAAAAGTGTGCATTATTTTTGAAACGGAGGATTCTTGATAGCACTCATTTATTATATCCAAGACAACCTCTTCAGAAAAGTCAAAGGCAAAGTGTACTTATAAAATATGATTTCACGAATGGTGTGCAATATTTTTGAAATGAATTTCTCACAACAGTGTGCATTACTTTTGAAATTAGAGTCTCATGAAGGTGTGCAATATTACTGCATTGAGTTCCTCGCAACAGTGTGCTGTAGATTTGGAATGCAGTTCTCATGAAAGTGTGCATTTTTGAAATGAATTCCTCATGTGTGCATTACTTTTGAAATGTACTCGAAAACAGTGTGCATTATTTTTGAAATGAATTCCCGGCATCCGTGTGCATTACTTTTGAAATGAAGTTCTCACTAATGTGTGCAATACTTTTGAAATGAATTCGGCAGTGTGCATTACTTTTGAAATGAAGTTCACTAATGTGTGCAATACTTTTGAATTCCCGGCATCTGTGTGCATTACTTTTGAAATGAAGTTCTCACTAATGTGTGCAGTATTTTTGAAATGAACTCCTGACAACAATGTGCATTACTTTTGAAATAAGCTCTTCACAAAACCTTGAATTACTCACGACAACAACAAAATTTCATGAAGAAGTATGTCTAACCTCCGGAATGAATCTAAAGTGTGCATTACTTTAGAAACGGTTTCTTGTCATAACCTACGAATCACAAAATTTACAGCTACAGGGTGACCCAAAAATAAAAATAAAAACTTTGATCTAAACTCTCACCAAAAATAATTTCTCCAACAGCAAAAATGCAAGACAAAATCATTAAATTCTTATCTACCCCTTGGATTCTAATAGACAATCTTCTTCAAATCTACTAGCCTTTGATACCAATACGGGTAATTATCCATCTCTCTCTCTCTCTCTCTAATTATCTTATTGAAGTTAATTTTTATAATTTGTGCTCTCTTACACTCTGACGAGAGTAATAAATAAATAAATAAAATAAAAAAATGGAGGCGAAAACAAAGGCAACAGGAGAAGGCGGTGGGGGAGGGGAAGAGAAGATTCGACGCCCAGGAATATTTTGTTGCTCTCTCTCTCTCTCTCTCTCTCCTTTTTGCATCGCACGAAATATGAAATAACTAACCGACTAACTAGCTAACTTCTCGTCGTAATTTATGTATTTTTACGAGAGTTAAGTAAGACACACCTTGCCACGGTGAAAGCCCGGACGGAGTTCCATAAACAAAATCTGATAATTATCATCGGATCCCATTAATGAATTATGTCGTTAATTAAGAATTCATTCTTCGGCCATTTTTACAGATAATTTTATTTATAGATAAATTGAACATCACGTTATTTGTTTCTTCTTAAGAGCTAACCCCTAACTCGGTTTAGTAATTTGATCTTTCCCCCGAGAGTTTGAAATTAATATTTAATCTTAAGGGTAATGAGACTTATTTAGTTTATACTGTATATACTTTCTATATACTACATTATATACTATATCCTGTAATCACATGTTTAACTGACAGTGTGCTGTATTTTGAAATGAGTTTTGTCATAAACGCGTAAGAATGGTTTCATAGCAATGAATCACAGACATCGTTTCAGTTCATTAAATCACTCCATTATAAGGCCAGAGGTATCAAAATGACACCTTCGGTCCGTATTTCCTTAATAACTTTTTTATTTTTCAGCCTTTTCGGCCGGCTCTTCTTGACTTTTACTCATTTTGACGCTCTTGAGGATGACCAATAAAATTGAAAAAGATGACCAATATTTTATCGAATACCCCTAAAACGGCCAGAGGTATCAAAATGACACCTTATTATGTTCTTGTGCTTTAGTTTTTGTTAATTTTAAAATAAACATGCGTCTTATTCTTTTCTTTGGTCGTTTTTCACAAACAAGAGAACATTTGTAGCTTTATTTCTTATCAAGAAGTTCAAGTTATGTCAGATAAAAAACCCTGCACCATCAAATTTTAGGGCGCTCTTTTGTTTTTGTAACAAAAACAAAATTATTTGACAGGATTATTTGAGCTCTCTTAGCTGTCACAAGACGCACTTTTATTTCAGTACCGAACAGTTTT